>JARVKF010000402.1:0-347402 GCA_039778275.1 Seiridium unicorne
TAACAAAATTGGCTTCCTTTTTTTTTTAAATTCCACTTTTTCGGTTGTTCCCGGGGTTTTTGTGTTTTTTTTTAACCCCCCCCCCCCCCCCCCCCCGCTACAGCTGAATTGCTTCGTTTGGATCACAATTTCGAGTCTGGTCTGTAGTTCCGCGCTTCGATGGTAGTACAATTGCCGAATCTCTACGCCCACCGTGCAGCTCAGACACGGACGAAATATTAACTTCCATGCTTGATTGTGGATGTTGCTGTAAGGTAATAGCATGAATCAAGCTCTCCAAGGAAGGGTCAAGAGCAGCAGCTCTACTGGGCAACACGACCGCTTCGGCTTTTCTGAACGGACGTTCACATGCTCCATGGTGTTGCGGGTGCTGCTGCGAGATTGGAGAACTATGCGTGCCGGCATTGGTGACTAGTGATCGTGTGCGTCGTAGCGTCCTTCTCATCGTCGATCCCCTCATTTCGGAGGGCCAGTAGACCTCGTGTGATATGTGATGTATTGCCGGGCAGCAGAGCAGCAGGAGCATGGAGACGACTATCCGTGCAGATAATATTAGAGGCGAGTTATAGGTCAGTGCCGCCGTACTCGGTAGGCAACGTTTCCCGGAGGCTCTTCTTGCATGGAAATCTTCAGAATCATACCGCTCGTGTCGAGTCAGAGTAGGAAAATACTCAGTCAGTCGCATCGAAGAGTGTCTATCCCCTAGCACTGGATCCCTATAGACAACTCCAGTATAGCCAAGACCAGACGGACAATAAATCATCTGCATACAGAGAGCCAGAAGAGGAGAAAATGGCCGAACGTAACCCAGGCCGCATTGGTTCTTCTTTCTTTCCCACCCACACCTCCTTGCCAGCCCGCACACTGCATAGCCGGGGGGATAGTCCCGGCGGTAACACAGAATCTGCTGTGCGAAGATGCGTCTGATCCCTGAGCCGCGATCGACGAGGCGCTCTAGACTGGTCTTTTTTCCTCTTCCTGTGTTTCCCTTCGGCCCCAGCAATGTGCTCGCCACCCCCAAAGGGGAGACCAATGCGAGGTGCTAGTTCTTTGCAGCATGTATGTTTCAATAGATGGAGAACGCCAGATGTCCGTGGTGACCAGATCTGCAGTAGTAATCGTACGATTCAAGGGGCGGACGCGGGATGTTCATCCTGGATCTTGGAACCTGAGGGGGCTAGTGGTGCCGTAGATTCATCCACACTATCTGGATTCCTAACCAGTATGTGGCCAATGAAAGCGAAAAGTCTCGCGGGCTCGCCAATAAGGGGGTAATCCGTCTAGGCCACCGTTTCCCGCTCGAGCCATAGTGGAAACGGCGCCTTTCGTCGCCCAGGAGTTCTTGGGATCAAGCAGTGAGTCAGTCAGCACTCGGGATGTAGCAGTTGGTGTCGGCAAGAAGTGATCACAATTGCAAAGTAATGCTAGAAAGCTCTTTAGGTAATTCTCCGTTCAATTCGCCTTGTATGACAATGAGTCTATGGGTATGTAAGATGCTCAAGTAGTCATTGAAATGTCCTTTTTGCGCAACGCCCCAAATGTCTCCTCTGGTCAATTTCAATCGACGACAGAGGGCATAAAAATAGTCAAAGTAATCCGAAACTCCTTAAAAGGCATCATTTTGATGCGTCCCAACCCCGTAGTTTCGCCGTTTTAACCATTCATCCCATAAAACGCTACAATATGCATAACGGCGTGAATATCGTCGAGTTTCGTCGAGGTATGTGCATGAGTAGAGGTCGTATCAGGCCCCCGTGATTAGGTGCGGTTGGTAGTGTTCGATGGAAACTCGAACGACAGTTCATGTCGTCGAGAGTGGAGATTTGTGAGGTGATGGTTTTGATGTTGATAATTGATTTCGAAGTTTGTGATTGTGAAGTTTTATGTGCTGATTTGTCTCCGTTTATGAAGAGTATCGTGCTGCGGGGTTGAATACAGCGGCACCATAGCCCTGTGGTTGCCAAGTGGCGGGTGCAGGACTTGCTCCCAGAAGCTGCTCGAAAGCCTGGAGTCTGCGAAGAAGTTCTTCGTTCTTGTGCGCCATGCTTCGATTGCGTCTCTCTAGTTGGTGGATATACTCGGTGGCCTTGGTAAGGATTGTGCCCTGAAATCTATGTTAGTTTTTTTTGTTTGTAATCGCACGTGACTGGTAAAGTAATGCTGACCTTACTAACCTTTGGTGCTCTTGATACAGGCACCGGAGAGCCATCATCATCGTAATCCTCAGGGATTGATCGCAGGGATGGGATGGCTTCGCGCAAGTCGGCGATTCTGTCCTTCAGATTCGTGCGGTACTTGCGCTCGATGTCGTTGTGTGCGGCGCGGTCGCTATTCCGCGGCTTCTCTTTCTTGGAAGCGGGCTCGTTGGGCTCGTTTGGTGTAATCAGGCCGGACCTTGAATTGGAGCGGGATGTCTTTGCAGAGCTGACAGCGAAGGAGTTTGTGCGCTTGTGCTCAGGCGGGTTGCTAGTTGTCTCGCTTGTTGCCGAAGGGCTTGGGTGCATGTCAAATGTGAAGTCCATGTTTGAGTTGGTCCGGGTGTCAGTTGGCATCTGAGTCAAGCCGGAGCCCATGGCAATGGCAAGTAGCCTCTGTCGTTCAGGGTCGTTGAAGGTCGGGTTTACGTTGAAGTAGGAGTCGGGGCGGACACCAGCTTGAGGTGCGTCCCAGCTCAAGGGGGTAGAGTAGAGTCTTTCAGGGGCAACGTCCTGTGCCTGCGAGTCGCGGGCAAAGTCGTCGTCTAGCGCCATGGAGAATGAATCTTCCTCGCTCGAGAGTGCGTGTTCCAAAGCACTGTCCTCGAGCCAATCGTCTGTCCTTGATGGAAGATCCAGCTTGAAGCTGCCGGATTGTCCGACACGTCCTAGCCTTGATGCTTGGCTGGAACCGAATGGCCTGGGCTACGTTCAGAATCACTTCAGCTTTGCTTGACGCGCCGCCACGATGTCTTACTCACCTGCGTGTAGTAGGTACGGCTTGGTTGTCGTAATCTCCTAGTCTCTCAAGGCTGTCGTCGTCGCTGTCGAAGCGCAACCAGTAATCGCAGCAGTCAAGTGCCGATGAGTCCTGGCTGAGCTTGGATCTCTTGTGGTCTGGTGTGTGTGCTCTCTTCAAGCTCTTCTTGATAGGCTTGGGAGACTTCTTGATAGCAGTCTTTGTCAAGTCGACTGTGGCGGTCTTTGGTGTTTGTGAAACCTTGGGCTCTTGACCGTTGAGTGTGGCCGAGTTATCAAAGTTGTCCCAGAAGGGGATGGAGGAGAATTGTCGTAGACAATTGGAAGAGTTATCAATGATGGTATCAATACCCTGGACCCGTGTTAGGAGATCGATCCACAGCCCGTAGAAGGTGGCGTTCGTACCTTGTTGTTGGTTACCGGAAATAGGTCGATGTTCTGAAGAACATCCGTATCCATGACGAAACTCAACTCGGTAACAGGAAACTCCTTCGCTTCCTTGTGACACTTCTTCTTACTAGTAAGTGAAGTGTCTGTCTTAAAACCCGGTCGTCAAGAGAGAATGACTTCTGAGTCTTTGGTGCGATGTCCGGTTGAGTCTTGCTTGTGTCCTTCTCTAAAGTCCGATATCACGGTGAATGCTGTGACAGGGCAGTGTTGTATGTCGAAGGTCTCTTTGATGGTTGGCGTGGGGTTGCAAAGTCGATTGCTAGAAACAGATGTCGCAAAGCTGTTATATTGTAGTGATTGTTGGTTGTGTGTTCGCTTAATTCCTTGCGGATGTACGGAACAGGACACTCGAGGTGGTGAGCAGACTCATGGGCAATATGTATCTTGCCCCCAAGAGGACCCCGAATCCAAATGATTGGAGCACGTCCAGATTGGTAGGATGCAGATCCAATGCGCAAAGGCATGCAATGGCGGAAGCCGCCCGAAAAGCAGGCCAGAAATAATGAAAAGTGGCCTGACTCTCAATTTGCTGGGGCCTTCTAGGTGTCAACCCGTGCTTCCAGGGAGCACGTTTGAGCAACTACATCCGGGAGTACAAGTGCATTGGCAGCGCGGGCCAGTTGGGACGGCGGTACCATTTCGGCCGGCAGCCAGGTATCGCCCCAGCTTGCGTCGGGGGGTTCCAGCGCTTCGACGGGGAAACTAATGCCCAACCGCACTGCCCGTCTTTACGAGAAAAGGTCGGCGATATTTCACGTACATTTCCAGCGTAGCCGCATGAATACCAGCAGCCAATATGCTCGGGCTGGTGTATGAAGGTTGGCAGGGGGGTGATGTAAGTGTGGCCTGAGGGTCAGGGATGCGAGGTCCAGATCCTTATCTCGGCTGTCCATCCTGTAGTTTTGGGACCCACCAGAGCTGTACGCCGGCCAGATCTGCGCCAGGATGCAGCCAGCCTCAAAGAGCTCGCCCGGACTCCAGGGCCGAAAGGCTGGAGAAACGAGACAACGGCCGTCAGGCCACTTCTGAGCTGATCTCGCGGAGATCCCCTGCGCCCACATCGGAGAATTCTCACGACTATGATTGGCTAGTGAGGTGTGGTGGTAGAAACCGTTGAAGTTTTTTTCCTGCGCAACCCACGTGTCAACGGCCGCCAAACGCGGGATAGCTCTTGAGACAAGTATAGTGGCATCTTTCAGGGTCGAGCTACCCTTCACCATCAGTTAGTGCACGCACAGGACAGCCTATACAAAAACCGCGATGCACCAAGGAGCCGGGTAGAAGGCAATCGTCGTGGCTGACTGAGCCGGCCTCGAGAATGAGCGCTGCGAGTGCACACGTGAGATGGTTGATCGCGGCCGTATCCAGCCGCTGCGATCAACAAAGTGCTTCTTCCCGAGACGCTCCACAGACTGCTTCAGGCCTCGGTGCTACTGGGGATTCGATAGGGCTGCGGGATGAGATCCGGATTATCCCACGTCAATAGCCTTTGCGAGGATTCGCATACATCAGCCCATTCTTCCGACTTCTGAACTGACATTCATGTCGCTTCCGACCAGTTGCGTTTCCACCGCTCTGGCACGGAGTTTCAGCGTGTATACAGCCTCCGCCGCTCGCAGCGGACTCCTGCGAAGTCCGGTGGCCATCCTCCAAACCTCTTCGCACTGCACTGACTGCGGTGTCCCGGTGACTTGTTTCTTTTTCCGTGTCTCACGTGAGACTCACCGATTTCTCCCGCTAGCCCTGACTCTTCATCTTGTCCTGGCCGAGTACTCGGTCTGCTAAACCCGGACGGCAGCACAGCTTGACATCCGCCAGCCGCGAGACGGAGGGGATCGACATGGAACTCGGCGACCGGCAACGTGCATTAGAGGCCTTTCGCACACACGGGCTCTCGTCGAAGAGACCCAGTAATTTTCTGTTGGCCAATAATGCTGCAGCCGTTGCCAATGCAAAACAAACATTAATTAGGTTGACATCTTGCAGCAAACCCTGCTGCCTGCTGTAGATCATAGTGACGCCCGATTTCACTGGCTTTGGATCAGCAAGTTCATGGTTAAACTATCACATTAATCGAGATGCGCAAAATGACGATCTACCACAAAACAATTCTCCAAACTCCACAATTTGTCTCCGTCGAGGGACGGAAACAGTCTACATAATCAGAAACACCGAGACGGCGAGTTTAGTGAACTGCTAATCGTGCTGCAACTCAAGGGCAATGAAGGAAACAGGCCACCAACGTCTATTGGTGGCTTCATCCAAACACATCCAAACAATTCCAAGGTCCAGCTGGCGGGCACTAACATAGCGTAGAGCGACCTCGACCTTGTTCCTCCACCCTGCCGTAGCGGCTGGAGTTTGACAGGCGGCTGGTCAATCAACCCTCTGCGTCACAAATACTCTCGGTTCTCTCGGAAAACAAAGTTCATCGTTGCAAAATCTGGTTTGCCGGATCCTCGACTTTTTCTCAGATCAGCCTCTCCTTGCTTCTAAGGTTTCGGCTTCCAAGTTTTCTAATTACATACGTATGCTGATCACAGCGTTCTTGATTCCCATTCGGGCCTGAAAGCCACCCTAGATTCTGGCCCAAATACGCCTCGCCACTGGACCCGCTCGCGAGTCAGATATCTGTCGACTCATTGAAAGTTGAGCTGCCGGCCGCTCAACATTCGTCACAGCGTAGCATACATGGTTGGAGCCCTCAAAGGACAAGGTTGGCTCAACAGGGTAAACGACACCTATTTGCAACAGTCAATACCTCATGCGGAGCTCCTGCTGTCCAAGCTGGAGGCAAGCAGCAGCACGACGGTCAAAGCGGATACACGTTACGACAGCATCATGCATGGCTAACTCACAGTGTTGCGTGCCTTGTTGCCGAATGTGCTCCCGGTGTCAACTAAATGGTTTAGAAGAACTAACGAAGCAGACAAGGTATACTCCGAGCGATCCGAGCAGCGGCATTGGTCGAACGGCACCAATCACGCATACAAGATCGGCTGCACTTGACGGTCCGAGTTGAGATGCAGGAAACGCTGTGTAACACCGTAGCTAATAGGCTTGGTGCTTTAAACTGATCCTCTGGATGATGGGAAAGGTAAAACGTAACGATGACCCACCCTGGAGTTGATGTTGTGTGAAGTGGAAATCTCCGTCGGCTGCAAGTATGGAAATCGAAGCAGGATTGCAGTCCCACCGCTATTTGGACCCTGCGTGCCCAAAAGAGCCTCGGCAGAATGTATTGGCTGCAACAAGGTGACCATTATGTACAGGGTTGGGTGGGTCTAAAGCGACGAGCTGTCCAAGTTCACGTTGTAGAATAAAATCACTTTCATCCCAGTTGATGGCGGGCAATATGTTTTATGGAGACGGAACGGTGGGCTGTTCTTCAAAGTAGATGTAATGCGAATATGGGTCCTGGAAACGAGTAAGCGCCGGAATTATTTGTGTTGTTGCTTCTGAAGACTGGAGTTGATACACAGACCAGGAAGAATGGAAGGGACTCCCGAAAAAGAAACGTGACTTAGGGCTGGCAACTCGCATTTTTGTATCGTATCGTTTCTCTCTGGCGGTTATAAAAAACAGTTCAGATATGTCCTGCCGATTGCTATCAAGTATTGCCGTCTTTGATATGCTCGAAGTTATGTGTGGTAGCTAATGTCGCGATACTATCCAGGCTGACTTTTCCTGTTGAGTCTCTGCAATGGCAAATCATTATATCGCAATCATGGCGCCGTGCTCGTCACTCAGCTTAGCATCAATCATCTTCGACGTGACAGCCCTCAGTTATATATTTCCAATTCCTTGCCAATGCCATATTGCTACTGGTCCCGTCGGATACAAATGAAAACCAGCGGCAGTTGTTCACGACTGTTTATTACAAAAGTGACATTGCACCACTGGTCTTTGAAAGGTTACACTGGGCCTCTTGGGGATATGAATCTCTACCAGACGCGTCTCAACTAGAGGCTCACGCGATATATGCTTCACACATTGTAGGGCATGGCATTTGAGTGGTTTAGAAACCTGTACTTATCGTTTCTAAAGTTGATGAGCGGATGGCTAACTGTGTGTGTGCTCTTGATGAACATCGCTCGAAAAGTTTTAAGATATAGAAACGCTGATGGCGAAGACATCGATACCACCACATTTTCAATCGCCGTTTCGTCAAGGGGCAAGGCATACACGCTTGTGGAAAGCGATTCCGCGGCAGTACCGTATGTAGTGCGTGTAGTCGTCGAACTTGGAGAAATGCAGTGGGAAAGTCCAATACAAGTCGCGTTCGCATAATCTACGATTGACAAATGTGATGTGCCGGTATCCTATTGGCCCATATCAATTGTGGTTGTCTTCGGGGTATCGCATTTGACAACTTCAGCCCCGGTTCCGATGGCTGGGGTATTTATCCGACCCGGTCAGCGTTGATCTTTTTCTATGAAGAAAGTCGCGTTCCCTCCCTAATGCGGCTTAGACAGAAAACATCCCAAAATATATCTTTGCCCGTAAGCACCTTATTTCTAGCTAGCCGGGAGGTAGCGCAGAATCAATCTTACCAAGGCCCAACATAATCCAGATGATTTGCAATCTCGAGTCCGTGTGTGACAAGTGTTGGTATGCCTCGTTGATGAGCTCAGCTTGGGCAGTTGCTCACCAAGCTGGATTACGAATAGCTTTGCGAAGATGACAAACTACAGTAAGAAGGTCGCTAGCGCTCGGGAGTAGTGCAATTGCATCATACCCCGCTATAAAATGCGCGGTCGGCATCCCCGGCAGAATGGAGCATTTTCGAAGTATACAAGTGATTTTCATCGCCATACAATAAAGGGTTCATCAGGTGTCAAAGGAAAGAAGGAATTCAGGTCTCGTGCTCTCGAAAACCCGCGATCATGACTACGGAATACGCGACTGGCTACAAGTTTCCCTCGCCGCTGGCGGGGTTTGAGGATGCCCCGCCGTTGCCGGATGAGAAAAATGAAGACAAGAGTTATGTCAACCCGCCGCGGGAATCGCTCAGCAAATCCTACGAGGAATTCGTCGAGCCGTTGGATAGGAGCCCGCGCGGTGCTTTTGACGTACACATCTACTATATCCCGGCGAACCAGGAACAAGCTACATATGCACGGGAGCTGTGGGAGCGGATTAGAAGGGAGTGTAAGTCATCGCCCGTTGACTGTCCCGCGTACCCTTATCCTTCCATGTACTAACATATCTCCAGTTCCCGAGCTCTCGGTATACACCCTCTGGGATAAGCCAGTCGGGCCGCACCCCGTAGCAATGTTCGAGGTGAACATCTATTCGCCGGCACAGTTCGGCGCTTTTATTCCTTGGTTGGCTATCTGGAGGGGACCCCTCTCGGCTTTGATACACCCTAATACGGTGGAAGAGGGGATACCACACAGAGATACTGAGAAGAGGAACCACTCTCAAAGGGCCATCTGGATGGGCGAGAGATACCCGATAGACCTAGGGATTTTCAAGAACATGCCGGCATAGATAGTTCTGGTTTTATTGGAGGAAAAATGGCATGGTATTTCGCAGGATACTGGGTTACGAAGTTAGCGATTGCCCAAGCACGCTAATGGGAGTATTGCGAAGGACGTTCCCGCATCATCTACGTCTTAGTCATCTTCGACGAAAGAGGTGTCATCGTTTGTATACAACTCATCGACTGCTCCATCAATTTTATCATTGCAAGGTGAAAAAGAGCATTTACTTGTCGTGATTATATGAGCACAAATGATTTATCATCAGGCAATCATGAAGTTTGACTGAAAGATCAGTCTTGCACTTTGCAGCACGATGCTAGGAATCACTCTGGGCCCAAACGTCTGGTTTGGCGAACGAACCTCCGGGTATCGGACTGTTTATCAATTGGCCATGATCAACTCTGCGCTCAGGCTTCTGCAATCGGACTTTTAGGCCGCAGTACACCAGGAAACCAAGGTGGTACGGTTGCCATGATTCTAAAACTACATGTTCAGTTCCCGTCTTTGACGCCTATAACAACATCAACAAGCACATCTCGGCAGGGCCTACGTCCTAGTCAAGGTCACAGAACGTCCAGAGAATACTTAGTATCCCGTCACTACATATGACCCAGCTCCGAGCTCTACAGTACTGCTGGCAAACCTCTCAAGCCCACTGTAGCTCGTTCTCACCGTATGATCGCCCGCCTTCTACCCGAGCTCCGTCTTCCGTACAGAGGACATATGTGCGAGGCCCAGGTACGCTGGAAACTAGATAGGGACCTAGCAAACCACGGCCTGCGGAAACATACACTTTGTCGTTGACGCGGAATTTGTTCTCCGATGATGGTCAGCTAAGTTAAGGACCAGAGCTCAATGATCCTCACACTCGCATAGGGTTGGACTCGGGGTCTACCACCTGCGTCTGTACCCTGTTGATACGCAGTCAACTGATCATCTCAAGGAACCTGGTCAGCCACCTATCGATTCATGAAGGAAGAATTTCGACCTGCCTTATTGTCCTCCGATAATGCAGGTTCGGTTCTATCCATATTACGGCAATAGGGCTAGGGCATGGAGCAGTCTCGGGGTATGTTATTTGGAACTTGGTGCTGCATTCCTTCCTCTTCGGCACCGGCGCATGCCCATCAATTCCACAGGAGCCGTCAAAAGAATTGTCTGCGCGAGTTCATTCACAATGGCTGCTTTAGGGCATTTATGGTTGGTAATCATCAGGAATAAACCTCGACAGTACAAGGCTGTGCTCGGTGAATCCTGCCTTTGACCCCTCATCTTGTGTCACTCATCATGCACCTGCGACGTGTTTGACGCCAATTGGATGAGACATTTTGGGTCTATAGGCTCGGAGGCTGCATGTTTCATCTTCGCATCCTTCGTATGCAAATAGTGTTCCAAATTGTCGAAGCGAGGCACAGCCTCGTTATACTAGGGCTGCTATGCACCTCCCAGGCTAGCATAGCCTCACAATTCAGAGGTACAGTGATAGAATTACAGGTTAATGATATTATGTTCCTCCTAATTGTTTACTGGTATAATATATATTTGCAGTCTGATATTGGCGGCTTTCCTCTAGGTTTTGGAAGTTAGACATAAGGTTAGTGAAGAAGTATGCTAGGTCCCGCAGCACAGACGGATGAATTATTTGGTCAGTATCTTGATGTAACATATGCTTCAGGCAGGCTTACTTCGTGGAAGTGGATAAATTTCGGCCAGGCTACCCACGATATGCAGCTCTCCTCAGCACTCATCCGGCTTTCCACAACTTTCGAGGTTTCAAGAGAGCACGGATGAGACTACTGCTTGCTAAGCAAGATGAGATTACTGTATTGGAGCAAAGGTTGGATGAGGTAGATGCAGCTGAACAGCGTGAACTATTTCTGGGCTGTATGCGCCGGGATATCAACACCGACAGGCACCAGGTACTTCAACAGCTCAAATCTGCAATATCTGATTACGGTAAGATAGCCTGTAGACTTGGGCAATGTGATATTTACTCACCCGCTGGCCCCACAGACGAGATGATCGATCAGTATCGGCGGATCGCCTCGATGCCTGCTTCGAGAAAACGCGAGGTCAGAAATCTCCAAAACTGGGTTGATGGAACTGCGTGCCTGGATAGAGGGGAATCTAGCTATCTGAAGTGTACCGACGACCTTGTGAATCTCGCCGAATCTGGGGACACTTCCATAAGCTACACTGAATCCGCAGTCGAGGACTGCACATTCTGGTTGGAAACTCTCTTTGCGAAGGTGAGACATCCGCACCGGCTTACAGAACCTCTAAAATCTAAATCCAAGTACAGTTCTCCCCAAATATTCGAATCGGCCGACTACATGTTACGGCAGATGATCACGTTCTCCTTCTGGGCCCGACGTTGCAGAGGATCAGTCGCGCCATCACGATCATGATAGTGACATTGATCATTTTAGCACCTACCATTGTTCTACTTAGCATAGAGAGCTCAACCGTCCGAGTGGTTGCGAGTATCTTCTCGGGGGCATTCTTCCTATCAATCATCTCACTCTTCACCCGGGCTAGGACTATCGAGGTCTTTGCAGCCGGAGCAAGGTAAGCCGCGTAATGGAGGTCATAGTGAAGTTTCTGTTGACATCTCTCAGCTACGCCGCAGTTCTCGTCGTATTTACTGCAACGAAATAGTGATTCAAGGGGTATATGTATAGATACATATTCGAGTATACAATGCTGAAATCGATGACAAGTAGAAAACTTAGTGCGGAGGCTGCGTGCACCCACGAATGACCGTCGAACAAGTCAGTTTTTCTCTCTCTACAGAAGTGAAATGCCTCTCCGAATCATTTGCATGACCTTGACCTCAAACGCTCTCGCTAGATTAGACCCGGTTTCGTTGTCTACACCAACTTCAAACATGGAGTCCAAGCAAGTAGTGACTGCTGACTGATACGAGACGCCAGCATAATGTGCCAATCTATCCGAGCAAGCATTCTGCAGAACCTTTTGAATTTCAAATGGTTGGTACTCGCGCTTCCGGTCAAGCATGGATGCAGCTGTTTGCCACAGACCTATTTCTAGCATCACCACACCGAGAGAATATAAATCGTGAACCTTGCGGTGGCCCTTGCGTGCTGTACCCTGTCTATGGGGATGGCGATAAACGTTGAATGCGACATCATCCAAGGCTCGTCCGATGGAGGGGTCCGAGTCCGGTCGAGCGAAATCAAAACCATGAAGGAACGGATGCAGGTAGTCTATATGCCCTGTGATCTCAGACCTAAAGAAAATTATATTGTGACTGCTGATTCCTTGGTGCACCCAGCCAACTGAATGCCACTTCTGTATTGCAGTCGCCATTCCTAGCGCGATGGCTATTCTGTCATCCATGGACGGCCTCAGCGGTGATTTCACGTTGCGTATAACGGAATACAATGTTTCGTAATTATTGTTTCGAGAATTGTATCCAGATGGGATCTCAAAGTAAAGAGCAAACTTGTTCTCGAGATGAAAATGCTCCCAACCAAGACACTTCAGGGACCGAAAACCAGTACTCTTGGGTGTGCGCAATAATTCTGCCAGCAGGCGGACGCGGTCAACAAGGCTCGGGAGTTCTGCAGGATCCAAATATGGTCCATACTCCTTTCCTTCTATGACTGCCCCAGTTTCGTTCGCGTGGGCCCTGGGAACCGTTTGGTCTGACCCAGTAACATGTTGTATTTCAGATTGACAAATGATTCGGCGCATCTGGAATTGTTCCACAAGCCCGAGCCCTTGGACGGCATTGTCAGCTATAGCCTCGTCAATGGCAATGAGATCATTCTGCACGCCTTGTGCTTGGAGAAGATTGCGCTCGATAGTGTTTAGGATTGAGTCATTGCAGAAATCTAGTTGCCGAAGGAAACTGTGCGCCCTTCGCCTCTTATTGGGAAGCGAAGGCTGCTGGTGAGGTTCACCGTGTTCTGTGGCATGGTAACGTTCCACAAGGTCGACCACTTCGTTCCAGACTCTTGTAATCTCCTCTCTGGAAGCGGGATCGAGATGCCTTGCGATACTCTCAGGCTCATCTTGCATCCTCTGTATTGCAGTGCTGATGTGCGTAGTCGTTTGGAAGACTAACTTTGACACAATTTGAGGTGTATCTGCGCCCAACCATCTTGCAATCTCATCTGCATGAAAAGTACTAAGTTCACCGTCGACCTCGATCAGAAGGTGCAAAAATGACATGGTATCTGCCTCGAAATCATTTTTAGTAAGTTCCGTGCGAGCAATATGCGAAAGTGGTTGCAGTTTTATAGGTCGTTGTCCGGCTTCCGGAGCTACATGGACCGGTGTCGCATGGAGCTGAGCCTTGCGATAGGTAAGACGGCTGCAAAGATCTCTCACAACGACTGAATCCTCACTTTTGAGCAATTCGAGAGTCTCTCTGATAAGAATACTCGTGAAAGAGGTATTTCCGGGGGGCGGGGTCGCAACACCCATGGCAGAGGCAGCTAGAATCTCAAACCGGGCCCTCGATGCTTCATGTGCCCTGGCAGCTTGGGCAGCGTAACAACAGTCCAGTATCAGAAGGACATCAGTACCAGCCGTATTCAAAGCATCAAACTGGTCTTGAATTCGAAACCACTGAAGTGTCGGTTCTCCCATTATATGACTGTGTGTCTACGTTAAACGATTGCATAACGTTTAATCATTGGTTGCCACTCACGCAGCCCAGACCGATCGTCGCTCTTGGTCTTTATGTCGGTCGTCATCCCGGTCGCCGTGGCTGCCGTAGTGAATGATCAAAAGCGACGCAACGTTAGAGTCCTGCGCCGCAGTTCCAATGTCGAGGAATGTTTGGCTGAGCAATCCCAGCACGCGGCTGTAGCCATTTGATGATGGAATAGCATAAGTTTCGGATGGATATTGAAAATAATTCTTGAACATCGCCGCCACTGCTCTTGCCTCATCATGATAGCCATGATGCGCATCTTCCCAATAAAGCGCTAGAACCTTCACGATGCCATAAGTGCTGCGTCGTATGGACAGACGAAGGGTTTCGTTGAGACGATCTGATACATCAGTCATAATGAGTGTGATATACCAGACTAGACGCGGTATTGCCTGCGTTTTCTATGTAACGAGAGATGGTATTAATGATTGAGATGCCTGGCTTGCTACCACAGCCCTGTTGGCATCGACTTTTGCTGACCCGTGTAACATCCCATTCCCGTTATGCTAATAAGTTCGCTTATGGCATTTACGGACACATACATGACATCAAATCGCGCTTCATTCATTAGCTGACCCAAAGAAGGTCACTGACTAACCAAAAGAGCGCCACTTTGTTCGCTGCGCATTAAAACCCATCGGCCCACGTCTTGACCAAGGCCACTCATAGCTCAATTGGACTCCGGGAGAAACTATAAAATGTTTTAAAGACTCCATCTTCCGCATACGAAGCGACCGTTTGATTGGCATGCCTGGCTTCCATACATTATCTGTTTTCTCGGCATCGGTGCACAGCCGGCGACGGTCCTCTAGAGATTTCGGAGAGTCATCTTTAGCCGAATCCAAGCCTACGCGCCATGCCATCAGAAGTTCTACGCGCTTGCGTAGTATTGACACGTCCCTTGATCAGCTCATTGAAACGCTTGCTGGAAGCAGATTGCCAGGACCAAGACAGGTACTGGGCGAGGACGCGTATTTGGGACAAGGAGGTCAATTCAGAGTCACCAGACAAAATATGATCTGGTTTGAAGAAGACGACCAGACTCTCCGAGAAACAACAGTAGCTGTGAAGGTTCCCAAGTTTCGCTTACAGCCCAATGCGCAGCTCGACCTGAGCGATCCAGAGGCCCAGAAGCACTTGCATGTGTTACACCTTGAAGTCACGGCTCTGACTCATCCCGAACTTCACTTCCATCCAAACATTGTGCGGCTAATTTCGTGGACTTTCAACAGCGATGCCTTCTACATACCGATTTCTCTTATCATGGAATTGTCTATGGGGAACCTGCATGAAATTCTCCGCTCTGGTTACTTGGTTGGACCAATGGATAAGCTATACTTTTGTCATGATATAGCATCAGGTCTGGATGTATTGCACAACAATGGATTCATCCACGGGGATCTAAAATCGGAGAATGTTCTAATATTCTGGCAAGATGGCTATTATATTGCAAAACTTGCTGATTTTGGGTTGTCGGTCGATGAGGTAGACTCACTTCAGACTGCAAGCCGCCTTGGAGGTACAGCGGGGTGGCAAGCTCCAGAGGTCGAGAAAGGGCTGAGTCTAAGCTCGTTAAATCTCAAAAAGGCGGATAATTTTTCGTTTGGTCTTGTTGTCTGGAGCATGATGCTCTATAGCGGTGGTACGCCGCCTCGGCTGGATCCGAGTGAAAGGGACCGGGTGATAGAGGCTGGCCTTGAATATTATCAGCCCATTCTAGGCACGCAAAATTGGTCCCTGCTACGATTTGGTCTCCTGAATCTGGTTCAACAAGAAGCCAGCCAAAGACCGGGACATGTTGCCGACATCTTCCCATTCCGGAGACATTCTCATACTGCGGCGTAAGCAGATGTGATTTATTTACCAAAGAGTTACTGGCACTGATACCAGCCTTAGGGAAAATACTGGAGACGAAACCGATTCAAAATCCTTTGATCAACGAGTCGCTGGTGAGGATAGTCGCAGTCGGGAACCTCACCGCATACTTGACGGCCAATCGCCGGTGCCGACATTTACATTCGAAGACCACGGAATATCCGCCGAGCTTTTAGTGCCATTAATGTCCCGATACAAACGTTCGGACAAATCTCTCAATCCGACAGTACTTTTCAATCTATTTTTGTACCTCAGCATAGAGCCTTTCGGCCCTGTCGTACCAAACCCGGCCCAGAATGTTCTGGAATATTTGTTAACTGCCGCTTCAGAAGGATCATGCCCCGCGAGGGCAGTGGTACAAAGAGTGCTAGAATTTTTTGATGAGGAAATATCCCCTCACTTGAAATTTCACCTAGAGGGTTGGCTTGAGGATGGAGTAAGCAGTGGTTCTATCCTTGCAAGGGATACGTTATTCGAACGTGATCGTGCAGGGTATACTCGCGCTGTACACGCGTTCCATTCCTCAGGGGGATACAACTCCTTCTATTCCCAACTTGATCCCCTAGCTACTAGACTTGAGAGTCTGTCGATCGATAGTAGCGTCTCCTCCAATTATTCCAAGCTGCATTGGCTTGCTGCCTTTGGATCCGTGCAAGACCTTGAGGAGTTCATCACAATGCATCCGACGCAAGACGTCAACGAAATGACCACAGAAGGTGAAACACCTATATACATTGCATGCGCCAGAGGTTGCTGGGATATGGCATCCGAGTTGATGGCACATGGTGCTTCTGCGTCGTATCAATGTACCTCATTTGGTATTAGTTGTCTGCATTGGTTATTTAACTTCAAACCCGAGTTTCAGGAGGCAGCCTTGACAAAGCTGCTAGAGCATGGAGCAGATATCAACGGTTGTGCCACACGTTCATTGCCATTTCCCCATTATCCTTTCCAGCTTCCAGCAGGAACGGCATTGCACTGGGCTGTGGCATTATCCAGCAATTCTGCGATTGAGAGTCTTGTAAAACACGGCGCAGACTTACACATACGAGACGGTTGTGACCCGTATAAATTTGACCGCCGCATAAGAGCACCAAACACAATTGGTGGTCCTAATCAAACCTACTATTCAGCACCTCAGAAACCAACACAAGGGTTGTCACCTCTGGATTACGCCGCAATAGAGCTCAACCCCTTCCTTTTCGAGTTGCTATTGTCCTCCCCACCAAGAACGATCGATATAAACTCCGTAGACGAGGAGGGAGTCGGTCTTCTGCATCGTTTGAGTGCACATCCCAAAGTAACCACTAGATTCCATCAAGAATTCTCTAGATTAACATTCATGGGGGGCTTTCGGCGGCGGGAAGATAACTCTAAGCGAACGGTTACAGCAATCAAGTGCCTTGGCGGAAATCTGGACCTCCAGACGAGGCCCAACTCCCCAGAAGATCATGGGCGGATGAACAGTCTGACTCCTCTGATGATGGCGGCGAGCAGTGGGCGGCCAGAATTGGTAGCAGCTCTTCTAGATCAAGGGGCCAACGTGCATACTCTGAATAGCATTGGGGAGAATGCCCTTCACTGCCTGTCGCAGAACAGGCCGTATGATAAGAGAACTGTGGAACTTTTGTGCGCTGCTGGGGCAGATACCAATCAGCGTAGTGACGAAGACATGGGCCCTCTGATCAAAGCAGGCCTGGGGCACTGCCTTGAGGCGGTAGACGTATTGTTATCGTATGGCGCAGATGTTTTGGAGGTATATGATCAACATCCTGAAACTCAATCTTATGGAGCAAATGTTTTTGCCCTCCTGTCACGCATGTCAGAGCAAACAGCGGAAGCAGTGCAAGATTACGACCTTGCTTTGTCAAAGGTTTTGGAACGATTCCTGCGTTCTGCGACGGATGGACGCATTCGAAGAAAGCTTCTTGATAAGGGCGACAAGCTGGATCGGACGCTGTTGTGGCATTACAGTGAACACGCAATGCAACATTGCGTAAATATGCTGATCGCATATGGGGTCGATATAAACTCTTCTGGCGTGTCGTATCGGCCGGTGACGCTTCCAAATCGCGTCGAAGAGCTCGAAATTTGGAGGGAGACGCCACTAGATATCGCTCTAGCCAACAAGTCAAAGCTTGAGAAACGGATGGAACGAGACAGGCATCTGCTTATCTCCGAATACGAGGGACAAATCCAGAATTGGGATATTGTACTTAATGCACTCATACGCGCGGGAGGAAGAGGGACTCGTCGGCGGGTTGTTCGCGTACCGGCGTTCCCTGGTTGGCGCACCAGCAAAGACCTCGCAGCTTACGCTGTCATGAACGCCAAAGTTTGCGAGCACAGATAGTATATAATACTTTGCTCTTCCATGACATTTCACTAACCTTGAACGTTCTTAGTTCTAGCATATTCAATGCCCTTGGAACAGCCAAGTGGCGACAACGAGATGATATTGGTCAGTCCTGGCCCGGTTAAGAAAAAAAAAAAAAAAAAAAAAAAGCTGAAGCAGAAACAACTCCATTTTAAGAGCGACGAGACAGAGCCCGAGATCCTATCAATTCTAGGTTCACTTAATAATAGACAGAATTATGTACTTGGGGCCTGGGAACAAACATATCCTGCATCATTAGGCACGCTTTTGCTCAAAACGGCCCCAGTATTCATTTTGATAAGTGCAGTATCCCTCCGTCACTAGGTTAGAAGCTCCTCATTTACCCTCGACGATTGACCTCCATATGGACCCGCATATCGAAAACTGAAATAGCTAAATCAACTCCTTGACTTCACCAGCTTTTGAATCAGGGAGCGTGGGCTCGGCGGTCTCTGATTTCGGCGCGCGCGTGCCGCCAGCCTCCAGGAGAGCCTTGATTACAGACTCTGCTCTCATGCAGATATGATTGTTCTCGGGAATAGTTTTTCGCCGATGCTTATTCATGATATCATCATTCAGTCCTTTATAGCGAATCACCGCGTCGAGTGGCGTTTCCTGTGATATGATCTTCATGCGCCTGTCTCCGAGCCATTCAAGGTGCCATTGTGTTGAAACAGAGTTGACCCCTGCCCCTAGGCGTATCAGCGCAGCAACGCTGTGTCGCATAAATGCACCGGCAAAGGTGTAAAGCAATGTGCCAGAGTTCGGAGCACACCTCGTCAACACGCGCCGCCGTTGATCATGGTCCGCATAGACCGTGAGCCATCTTTCGATCGAAGCAGAAACGCTGATGTCGTAAGTTTCATCGAAAACGTTACCGACGTAACCTCTCCGCACCAAGCATGCTATCACGCTTGAACCTTCCAGCTGCGACCTAGGGTTTTTCACGGTGTCTTCAATGTTTGCTCCATGGGACAACATCCTATCCATTACATCCACGTTATGTGCGTCCGCAGCTCGTTGCAAAGGCGTTACCCCCGTTTTGGACGAGTGAGTTACTTTGGCGCCTGCTGAAATGAGCAATCTTGCAATCTCTCTGGCAGGGCCTTGATTCTCGCAAAAGTAATGGAGGGCTGTGATCCCTCCCTCATTCTCCTTATTGGCATCAGCTCCAGCCTCGAGGAGTACTTTGACTACAGTGGAACGACCCCCAAGGGCAGCCAGCATAAGTGGTGTGTAGCTGTTCCACTCGATAGTCATTCCCTTGTTCTGTTCTTCCTGTGCCAGATGAATATTGGGCGTAGTTAGCTGGTTCAAATCACCACCAAGCGAAACAATTGCCCTAACTGTGCGTCTGAGCTGATCTTCGAGGTCGGTCGGATTACCTTGGAACGGCAGGAAAGAAAAGCTGCACCCGGATCTGGTTCGTCGTAGTGGACTCGTACCGAGACGATGCAGCACACTGAACCCCTCTTCATCGGTAGCATTTATTTCGACGTCTCGTTGCGAAGATACAAGAAGCTCAAATAAGAACGGATCGTGGTCCATGGCTGCATAATCTAGCGCAGACAGTCCTTGCGTACTGGTTTCGGAGAATGAAGTCACTTCATCGTAAAGACTATCATACGTCCCAAGGACGCGGACCCGCTCATCGAATTTGTATGGGTCGCAACCATCGCGAATGGTGATATCAGCCCCATGCTCCACTAGTGCTCTTATAGTAGTGTGCACGTGTGTGGTTACAGCCCAATGTAGTGGCGTACCAGCAGGGACCTATCCAACACTCGGAGTCAGCCATTTCCGCTTCAGATATGCTGGGGATGTAGTTGGGTGCTAAAGACGATGTTTTGGGAGAAGGCGTCCCTGTTCGGGGCATTTAAACTCTCGAAATAGGCCAGGAAAGGAGAAAAAGAAACCCGAGTTCTTACCTGGAAAGGGTAGTGGAAAAGTGGAAATGGTTCTGTGACTTTGGCGTTAATATCGGCACCTTTCTGTATAAGCCTTCCAATAACAGTGTCTTGTAAAGTCGTATCGAAGGCAAATAACCAATGAGCGCAAGTGATTCCAAACTTGGTGCACTTTTCGGTGATTTTCGCTCCCGAACTCAAGAGTTTGTCGACTATCCCCCATGATCCGCGCGAACAGGCCAAATATAAGGCCGTTTCTCCCTGAGGTGTTCTGTGGTCGAGATCAGTGTTGCTCATTGACTCGAGATAGCCCGTTAAATCACTCAGACTACCAAGAGCAGTAATGCGGTGCAATCTGTGCTCGGGGGGTCTGCTATGATAAAAGCCACCGTACCCGCCGTCGGCTTCGAATCGTTGGTAGGCAGCACAGAGCGCTTCAGGATCTCGGCGTTCCAGATGTTTTCTTGCAAAAGTCGATCCAGTGCCAACTGCTCTGCTGAGGTAGCCAAGTAACTGTGTGCGAAGTTGATCAGGGACGCCATCTTGATAGAAGTGTAACACGTCAGGTATAACAGCCTTTGCCGGTAAGTGTCCTCTTCTGGCTGCCGCCA
Source organism: Seiridium unicorne (assembly GCA_039778275.1). Taxonomy (NCBI): domain Eukaryota; kingdom Fungi; phylum Ascomycota; class Sordariomycetes; order Amphisphaeriales; family Sporocadaceae; genus Seiridium; species Seiridium unicorne. Next base: position 20,345 of record JARVKF010000402.1, read on the forward strand.
TGACCACATCCCAAGGTGAATAACCAGATGTGTTTCTTGTTTCCGGCCTCAACTCCATAGTGGTAAAGTCCAGAAAAACGTTGAAGATAACACTTCCGTTCGCGTTGTTGTCATTTTCCATGAAACGTGGAATCAATGACCGTACGAGCGGGTTCAGCCTACTGGATACCTCCCATGGAAAGCTTTCCATTTGTTGTAGGCCAGTTCTACTTTCAGGGACATGCTGTTCTGAACTGACACCAACGATCTCTTGGGGCTCATTGACTATAAGCGGGTCGGGATGCATGCTGAGGTGAGATGTCAACTCTCGATGAAAGCTTCCAGTTTGATACAGAACTTACAATTGTTTACCCTGCCTGATAAGTAGCTCTACCAGGTTTGTCGGGCGTGCCGCAGCATCTTGGCAAAGTAACGCAGGGATGACATCATCTAGTACTCTGAAAACGGTGGGGTCCGTCGTCTGTGATGTGTTTGCTCTCTCGAGCTCTTCGATAGCCCAGTCCTTTCTATCCGTTGCATTAAGGCCTTTAGGTGGGTCACCGCACGCCAAGTATATACTCCAGATGACGATTCCAAAAGAATAGTTGTCTGCCTTTGAGGCTTCTAGAAGGTTCAACGGTTGCCCAGCTTCTACTTCTGGAGCCTGCCATCCTGAGGTTCCTCCCAGTCGAAACGATGTTGCGGTCTTGTCCGAATCCCCGAAAGACAACCCGAAGTCGGCTAGCTTGGCCAGCGCGCGGTCCTGGAGAGAAAACATCAGAATATTCGCTGGCTTGAGATCTCCGTGTACAAAGCCACACTTGTGAATGGCATCTAGTCCACTGGCAATGTCATTGCAGAGGAAGTACTTCTGCTTAAGAGACGGTTCTCCAGCCTCTTGTTTGAGAAAAGAATGCATATCAGACGATGCCAACTCCATAACTAACAAGGGTGGAGAATAGCTGGTATCTCCTTCAAGGGTTGACCATGCAAGAAGCCGCACCACGTTGAGATGATTACGGAGTTCAGGGGCTGTCAAAGCTTTGACCTCTGTTGCGAGATTCTTCAAATGGCTTTGTGCAGAACCATCGATTATGCTGAATGGTTTGTTTGGGTCGAGAGCGAACTTGGGACGTTTTATGGCGACTCTGTGGTATGTAAAATTTGAAACAGCTGGGATCATCATTGAGCCCTCTTGTACGATGAATTGTGAGCCTTGGCCGATGTATTTGTCAGGCCCTGTCACCACGGCTGGCTCTGGGATATTGCTAGCTCGAAGAACCGCAATGATCTCTTTCAAGCCTGCTAAGTCCCTCCATAGTTCAGTTGACGCCGTGATATTGCTGTGTTCAGGCGCTTCACTCGGTTCCGTAGACGCAATCCTCGATGATCGCACCCGACTTTGGTACGAGCTTACTTCATCCATTTCCTATATTGGGGGCTCAACGCCTCGTCGATGCACAGAGTTTGGTAAGTGAACGGCCGATCACAGAGTGAGTAGATTCAAGCGATAGGAAGTCCGCTGGGTTAAAAGTGTTAGAAGCGATTGCAAAAGACTGCATATTTGACATGATAAAGTACAGAGACGGAATGGTAGAGGTCACCCGGGAAGGTTCTAACTGATTTCATACCGAAGAGGAGAGGCCTCAGGATTCCCGTACACTGACAGCCCTGTCATTTCCCCTCGCCGGAGGTAAACAGACATGCGACCGATTCCCGATTGGGGGCCAATACAATGTCGGTGATCGGCCAATATATTACCGATAATCGTCGATATATAGCCAAAGGATTATCAGGGAAAGAGACCAAGACGTCCTCTATCTAAGTCGTTGTCACAGATGCCGAAAAAAGCATCCCCGAGCAAACAGCTACGTACAGCATCAGACACTGCGCAAAGCTATGGCAATTCCGAAGCCACAATCGGACAGGTCGCTGCAGGAGACAGGTTTAAGATCGATACAAAATGGTTCACCATGGAACGATCCCGGTATAGCATGGGCCAGGAAAGATCAGATTTTAATTTCTTCTATGGATAGTATCGAGAAGCTCAAAGTCAACCAGGGTAAGGTATTTTCGATGGTCGGTAGAGGGGATTGTTCAAGATAATTCATGCTGACGCTTGATTTGAGGTTGATATGTTCTACCTCGACAGGCCTGGCCCTATGACACCCATTTCAGAAACAATCTTCGCAATAAACGACGTATATGAACGTGGTTTATTCCGCCGTTTTGGGCTATCTGATTCCCGGCTTTCGAAGTTGAAGCTATATACAATCATCGTGTTGAAAATGGCTACCCTTTACCAACAGTTTATTAGGGTGGCTATAACCCCTTGAATCGGTATGAAGAAGCAGTTTCCCTCCAACGTTACATAAATTCGGTATGTCCTTTTGCGCATACGTTCCGTCAGCTGGAGGGTTTCTTGGTAAACCACCACACGCCTTACTAATTCGTAGTCATAAAATTGATCTATCGGATCTCCATCGGTTCAATGTTCAAGCTCGCAATCTCCATAGCATGCCTTACCTTTTCTTCCAACCCGAGTACAGAGCAGGTGCCGACATGAAGACAATAATTCTCCGATTTTCGAAATAACGAGGGTTGGCTGGTTCCTTTTAGGAAGCAAATCAAGTCTTCCTCGGTGGCCCCAGGAGGGACCAAGCACAGGTCTCCACCAGCTGTCTCTGCCAAACGAAAGGGCATTGACTTGAGTTGCATCTGCAATCGGAGCTGCCCTAGGCATCGAGAGTCATCGTCGTGCAGGGCTAGCACAACAGGGAGTGCGGTCACTCGTAGTTCATTGTCCATGTTCCCCAAGAATTCGTCCACTAACACTTGTGGGTTTCCGCGGCTGGCAATGTCCGCTATCTGCATTTCCAGTTTCCAGATATCATTGAGTCGAACACCTACAAGGAACTCGTGTTGCAATTGGTCACGAATGCTTGCAGTAACACGGCCCCCAAATTCTTCGTCCGACAAGCTGTGTAAGCCGGCCTGCCGGAGCCCATACCGAATTCTGAGAGCCTCCAGTACGTCGACCGCCTGAATCCAAGTCGGTGGGGTTTCATCGGTGGCATACTGCTTTTACAACGTATCGAACAGAGCCAGGAGTGGTGTCCAGCCGTTAGTGTATGTGTCTCGACCAAAGACATAGTCTAGCATCCATATTACAGGCCTATCACGCTCTAGTATGCCGATGTCTAAGCGCGGGGCTCACAGAGGTCACGCAGTCCGCGACAATACCTTGGACAGTGAGCTTCAAATCCACAAGGTGCAGATCTGCGGACACTTCTGGGAAGAGACCTCTCCTATCGCCATTGCTGGAGACTCCCGTCGAAGAAATCACTTCGCCGACTTCGTTGCCGGCAAAGTTCGGTGCCCAAGATGGAAGCCCTGGAAAACCGGTCCACCCATGGTCTATGCCAGAGAATCGTAGAAGGTATAGTTCCTCGGCAGCGAACAGTTCATTCGTGGGAATCTGTCCAATCTCAAGCTGTCTTCGAAAGGACAGGTAGGCGGCGAAGTAGTCACAAGAGACCTCGGCGAGCGACTTGGTCTCGCCATAGTCAACGACAAGCTTTACACCGCGGATCCCTAGTAGGCCATAAAAACATCTTTTGGGTCCGTCGATGAGAAGCCTCTTCCTAGGATTGATGACTGCCAGAGCAAAGACTCGACCATCGTCGCGGTCTCCGGTGATTTACGGGCATGGAACTGTAGTGCTGCACGGGTAATTTGTAACATGCGCAACTTCGCAAATACTCTTTGAGCGACACTTGTCAAGAATTCCCACATGACATCCCCTATAAACTCGGGTTTGTCTTCGACTTTCCGCCCTTGAATACGCCATAGCCACGAGCCCAAGCTCATGAGGGCGCCCACAGACGTTATCTTGTGGCCACATACGATTATGCAAGCCCGAGGCAAGCAAAGTTCCTGGAATATCCACACTCGGGTCCAGTAAGGAAGAGAGAATAGATCAGCGAGTGCATCCCAAGTCTTTTTCGTCGGCTTGTTCGGTGTTTCTGACTCGTACAAGAACGGATACTTTTGCAGCTCAAGTCATCCGACACTTCTTCATCGCCATCGAAGCGTTCGAGTTCGGGACCCACGGTGTTGATAATGTCAATAGCCGAGAATAGAGTCGCATTACCTGTACCGAGCCAGCTAATCACAAGCTCGGCTTCGGTGTATATTTCCTTCATGAGAGGGACCTGATAGTTCTTTTCATCTACACTGCTCTGGTCAATGCACACGGCATCAGCCCAAAGCTGGCATTCCTGCGGTGGTCGCGAGGGATAAATCTCTCCCCAAATACGAGGGACTCGCCGGAGAGCATCCGCTAGACTAGTCGTGATGGAGATGGTACTTCCATTGACAAGGATCGGCTCGGTATTGCTCGAATCGCCCCAGACGTATGAGAGGGCATGATAAATCTCGGCGCGAATCGCTGTATCGTCATCCAAAAGTGACGTAACCTCAAGCCTGCAGTCAATGCTAGGAGAGGTTGATACAATCTCAAGTAGCCTTATCTGCCGCCCGTGAACCTGTTTGTTGGTGTATATGGAGTTACGCTGTGATATAGAAGCCATTTGATCAGTCAATGATAACGTGAATTGAATATATCAGAATGCGACCGAATCAGTTGCCAAGAGACCGAGATCCGAATGGAAACAGTGCCATGGAGCCTTCGAAAGCTCAGCTCAGCTTTACATAACGTAGACATAACTTATATGTATTATTTGTTATATTGACACGAAAAGCAGGGCTTTTGGTGAGTATGATGAAAGATGAATTAGCAGCTCCCCTACGGTGATGGGGCCCCAGCTTCTATGATCTAGCACTGCACTAAGTGGCAGCTCCAGCTGCACCTCACAGGAGCTGAAAGCGTCACACCAATCAGCTCTCCTAACGCAGCGTATCAGGCAGTCACGATGGAAGTGGGCGTTTCCAGCTTCCTTGATCGTAATGCAGGGTAATTTCGCCATTTGAATACGTCTTCGTGCGTGGTCTCAACCTTTAATGTCCATCTTTGTCCAGTTATCGAGTTGCATTGTCAGGAATTCCGCCATGTGTCGATTTAATGGAGTTGGTGCACGTAGCTTCGGTCAGGACATTTACTCGTCCTGGACTTGCTAGGTCTCAATTCCGTAGGTTTACCTCGAGCGCGGGTGTCTACTAAGCGAAGGACAGCCCTAGAGACGTATCTCTTCAGGAGTTTCCCGAAAATACTTCAGCTCGATACCAACCCTGTACATGTTTACCCCGAAGCCATGTTAAAGGTCACTGTATGTAGCAACAGAGGCACCCCAGGTCGGCATCACGCTACGGTACTGCACAGGTTGTTGGGCTTTTGATGTGTACCCTTGGGTGAGTTCATATTGTGTTGGCTTGAGTGCTTCTACAAGCAGGGCAGTCACCTACACAATTCATGAAGCGCTCGAGCCGCCGGTGGGTGGCAAGTTCCAGCCATAGGACACACATGTGTTCACGTATAACTCTAGACCTCAAAGGCTGCGGCCTTTTTCATACCAACGTTGGTAGATATGGGACTGCTACTCAGTATCTGAATCACACTCGCCTGCCGTATTGCGGCTGTGTTCTCAGTCGAGACGTAGCTTGCCTTAATACAGGCGTCCATGACGATGATGCTCATCCCGAAATTGAAGCTGCGTTGATTATGATCATCTCCTATGACCAGTCCTGGAACAACGCACATTTGGTCACATTCTCCATTCCTGGCACTGGCGCTAGCAAGCTGTCGACAAATGATGTCCACGCCCGAACATACCCAACAGCATCTTAGCTGTAGAGCAAAGTCTGATGCAAGGTCAAGTCGTTCAATGTGATATCCATCATCGACCACTTAGGGAAAACCATACCAGGCCATTTTTCATCAAAATCGTGGACTCCAACTGGGCCATTGCTTCTGCGGTTGAGGGTTGGATGTCTTGCATGTACTCTCCCCGTAGTTCACGCCTCAGGGCTTCGACCACCGCCATGATTGCCTACGGGTATTTTGCTTAACCTAGTACTCGCTAGTTTCTTCGTAAAATAGAAGTAAAGGCTTACCAACTTGTCCTTGGCCGTAATTGTCTGGTGCTTCGGAAGACGCAGAAATGGCAGAATTTATAATAGTGAGAGGGCGAAGGTTGGCTAAATGTTTCGAAGAAACTCTTTTACTCCTGCTATAGATTCGCCTTTAACCTCATCCACCAGTTCACATCGCCAATCCTCATCAAGTAAGCCCTCTAATCCCAGAATGCGAACGTCAATCAACTCTACAGCTTCCTCTGTCGCGTCCTGACGCTGCTCCAATACGGCCTGGCTATCCTCCAATTCTTCTTGACGTCGCTCAAACTCTTCTTGACGCTCCTCCAAGCTGCCCGTGCAACCCGCGCATTTGTCACCTCCCTCTTGAAGCTCTTTCACCTGGTCCCTTAGCATTTGAATATCTTGTTGTTGTCGAGTGCCTTGTGCTTCGAGCTGCTCGTTCTTCGCACTCAGAACTCTGACGCTGTCCTCAAGCTTGTCGATTCGGCGTTGATATTGTTCGAAGAGACTACGGACACGAGAGTCGAATATCGCCGCGAACTCTTGGATTTGCTGACTTTGCAACTTGTCCTGTGGGCCGGAAATGGCCACATTAGGAGCAGACCAGTGCCGCCCAACCCTTTTCGATGGTCTTGAATCAGCACTTTTGCTGCTTGAGCGTGGTCGTTTGCCCAGCTCCTCGACTGGGGACGCAACATGGTGGTAAGCTGAAATAAATGTCAACGAGTGACGGCAAGTAAAGTGCCTGGCTGGTACGAACCCTGTTGGTACGCTGGCGGTGCAACAGATACCGCGTCGGCTGACTGGAGACGATAGCCTGGCGGACTGTCAACAGCTACGGTGGAGGCACACGACGCTGGGCTGGAGGCAGACTCCGCGCCTTGGATTGCCGTTACCACTACTCCACCCTTGCCATTGTACAGACGCGAAGGGTCTGCTCTCCACTCCAACGCGGCGATCTGGGCGGTATCCCGCGGCTGTTTAATCGCATTGTGAAAGATGGCAAACTTGGATTTGGTCAAGGCATCAGGACGCATATACACACAAAAGTCCAAAGCTACGGCCAAAGAGCTTATGGAATTAAAATTATGGAACGCCTCGGCATCGGAACGATCAATCTCGAAGCCCACCGGTGTGATGAGGTGGCCAGTTTTATACAGTCGAAAACGAAGACATACAAGGCGACGGACGCCGTCCAACTCGTTACGTACGATGTCAAGTTCCGAGTCGCAGTGAGCATTATCGTGAGGAATGCGCTCAAAGGACGCGATACGGTCCGGCAGTATCTGTAAGTAAAGGGGAATCCCGTTGGAGACAAGGCTGAACCTGAAGAGAATCGAGGCTGATGGGTCGAAGCTTGCATCCAAGGTGACAAATTGATGTGTCAGAACGGGACTCGGCTGGCCAGCGTCTACTTGCTCGTTCGTTGGATTCGGCTGTCCCGGAAAGACAGCAAGTACTCGGTGCGTGAATCGTGCGCTGCCATTCGGGATGGTGTCGGCCTTGGGTGGCATTGCTCCAATCGCTGACAAACCTAGATGGCGCGCAGAACAGACGGTTAGTGGAGGGCGATAGTGGAATTACTCACATGTGCCGCTCGTCTCGACCGGCCTTGTCTAACAACTGGCAGATGAGTTCCGCGGGTTGCCCGATCCTGGATCCTGTCCCGAATGGGATATGGACCAGTAGCTCGATCGGGGCCGTGGGTGACGGTCTGCCTGCTGTTCGACAAGAGCCAGCCTGCTTGCCTACTTCCACTCGTCTCGGCTCGTAGCGAAAGCAGACAGATGAGTTCCGCGGGTTGCCCGATCCTGGATCCTGTCCCGAATGGGATATGGACCAGTCGCTCGATCGGGGCCGTGGGTGACGGTCTGTCTGCGATCAGCGCACAAGAAGGACGAGCGCGATGGAGCCAAGATGCAATGCGCGTAATCGCGAATTGGAAAACTGTACGATGTTGCGATGGCGATAGGTGTGGTTGATGCAAAATGAGGAAAGAAAGGCTAAGATGTTGACTGGTGGCTGGTAGCCGCTAGGACTTGCACGTGATCTATGACCTCGTGCAAGGCGCCAGCGCACATGGATCACTGCCGAGAACCCCACTATCATAGCTGGGATTCACAATCTTACCTAGGTAAGCTTGACATGGGATATGCACGAACACAGGATGATCCGTTGTAATGACAATCACAGATGTACATACTTTTACGCACTCAATAGATACCAGCTTTTCCTGGTTTCTTATGCCTCATATCTATCTAGATTAATACTCGTATCGAAAAAGCCCCGGGCTTGAGCCAGATTGTATTTAACCAAACTCGATATTAAGAAATCCTCCGCTAATTGTTGGCACATTCGTAGGAAAGCTAGACAAATTGGATTGATGTGCTTTCGCTGCTAGCCTATACCGAACGTCGCGGTAGGTATCTCGACGAAAGATGAAACAATCACGCACTTGGGACCGGTATGGTTTGCACAACGATTGACCAGTGTGCCTCCTGTCCAAGTTGGCTATGTATGTGCTACCTGGCCTGTGGGATCGTCGCACGCATTGCGCAAGCGTAAATAAAGTTGGATTCTCAGTACGATCCAGACGTATCTGGCTACTGCAGAGCTGCCATAGCCCAGGGCTTTCACAATATCCTGATGGCGGGCTTCACGAGTATCCGCGACATCGCCTGCTTTGCCATCGAGGCCCATGTAGCCGCCCGGCCGGAATGCTTCTCAGCCCCCACGTCTTCGGCCCTAACGGCTGTGTCGGCATCATCACTATTGGCAATGGCGATTCATGGCCATCACGACGTCGACGTGTATTGCAAAGTCGATGATCGTCGTCGACAAAATAATTGAGCCTCTGAGCCGGCGGCGGCGGCGCAGCGATGAGAGGAAAACATATTTTACTGGATATAACAAAAGCAAAGGAATCCCGAGATGAGATCGGATGTAAAGCACTGCACCAGTCGAATAGAATCTTATTAAGCCTCTTCTGGCCCACTGTAGCAGTCTTAGTGAAGTAGCGAGCACACTGTCTAGGTCTGAATCGACACAGAGTCTCTGTATTGCTGCTTTCATATCACCTTGGGCCTGGTTTTTGAGACCGAAGCCGAGCTCTCAGACCACGTTCTGGAGTGTATGGCTTCTATTCCTTGCTATCCTAAGAGCCCAATCCTAATTGTCGTATGAAAATAGCGTTGTCAAGATCCTGTCATTCTACTGTGATCAATAGGGAAAGTTTATCTGCAAATTTGGACCGACCATTCTCTTGCACACGCAAGTTCACCGGTTAGGCATACACTGTAGGATATATTAGTGATGGGATATTAAATAATGATAAGCGTCCTTAACACACTAAAGATGGAGTTATAAATTATACAGGTTTCTATAATTGAGCTACGCATCTCATGCATATCCGTCTCCTCCCTCACCATAAAGATGTCTTTGACGGCCCGTCTCCTTAAAATAGCGGGACATGGTATCCATGAGCTTGACGAGATGATTTGCTGGAGACTGTGCCCCGAAACAAACATGGTGCGGGCTACAACGGTCGCGTCATACCCGAGATATCTTAGAAGACAAGTACGTAGGTAGTAAATGTGTGGTTCATACACATGATGTAACTGTTGCATCAGCCTCGCGCAGAGCTCTTGCATCTTTTGATAATGCGGCATGCGGCGCTGTTCAGCTGCATCAGCCAAAAACGAGTGTCGGGATGCTACTGCAATCTCATCAGGCGACACTCATCGTGCAGCGAAACTGCAATCAATAATGTAGTGTCAATGCAACCGAATCCTTCATGGGGGCAGGACTTCTCAAATGTCGTTATCTCCGGGCCACATGTTGTCAGGTCTCACGGCGCATGCAAGGCTGGCTCCACTTCTGGTCAGATTGCATTTTCTCCCCATCTATCTCCCTTGATCGGCAGTTCGTTGCCCTCTCCTGTATGACCCGAAAGCGGGGTCTAATTAAGTACAATGTAGCAGTAGTAGCTTTAGAGCCTGATCGAGCCTCCTCAACCGACCTTGGTTGTGAAACCTACCTACCTATGTATCCTTGCCTGTCTAACACAGCAACACCGACTTTGTGACGCCTGACAGAGAAAGGAAACAACGCAACTCCCGAGACCGAAAGATCGAAAAGGGTGCCTGAACATCCCCAGGTTCTTCAACTTCCAGTTCCGTGACCGGCTTAACAAGAACCCGCAAACGGAACAACATGACTCAGCCCATTCGCGTCTGGTTTACTCGCAAGTCCACCAACACATACCATTGGTGACAGCGAGCCTTTTTAAGTGAATTTGGCTCCACGACAATCGGTGGAAGGCAGGAGACAGCCGCGGCTATGTATCTAACCTAGAGCTTTTTACCTTTCTCGGTGCTAACCATGACCAGGCTGTCTTCGTCCTTGAAGAACTCAAGTTGTCTTAAGATCAAATCGATCAGATTAGATGATGTAGAGAAGAAGCCACTGATTGATTGTATAATAAATATATTTTGAACTTTAATTCATGTCTTTTTTCTCTTAAATTATTCTTGCTCCTTAACGACATCCTCCGTTACAATCGCAAACGTCTTGTCTGACGCCTCCAGCTTCACTGCCCACCCGACGCCCTCCATCCCTTCTCGGGTCGAAATCTCGACCTCCACGTCCTCATCAGGACCCATGACGGCCGCGGCGACGTTTGTATTAGCCGTCGTCGGCATCTTCCACTCACCGCCAACGGGTCGCATATCGAACCGCGCGATCCAAAGCGCGACCACGGCAAGGATCTCGTTGGTCGCAAAATGCCTCCCGGGGCACAGCGTCTTGCCCCCTCCAAAGGCGCGGAAGCACACGTCGCGCGGGCGGTTCCTCTTCTCGCTCTCCAGGAACCGGCGCGGATTATATTCCGTGGAACCCCATAGCGACTCATCCGTGTGAATCACACGCGACGGCATCTGCAGCATGGCACCCTTTTTGAGGAGGAAACCCCCCAACTGCGTGTCCTCCATGACCTCGCGCACAGAGGCGCCCATAGCGCGGTGGCGGAGTACCTCCTGGTAGGCGGACAACAGGAGTGGGCATTTTTCTTTGAGTGAGGCCATGTCGATGATCTTGGTTGCGCCATCGGTGCGCGTGCAGGTGTCGACCTCGTCCCTGATTTGTCCTAACAAGCCAGGGTGTACATGCAGATGCAGCAGCGCCCAGAACACGGACGGTACCGTGTTGACGAGCAGCGCGATAGTGCCGCCGACCGACGATCGTGCTATGTCCTCTGCGGGGAGATCATTATTAATCTCAACCTCGTGGCGATTTCGTGCGTACGCTGACGCCTTATCTATGCCGCCCTCCTTGTAATACTTTTCGAACGCGCGGACGGCCTTGGCGCGTGCCGAGACGGGCTTACGTGCCGTGATGGAGGGGACGAACCCGACGAGGATTTGCATCAGCCCAGCCTCGAACTCCCAGAACGCGTCGCGGATCTCCTTGTCGTCGAATGGGTTAAGGGGGCCATAAATGGCGCGCGTCGTGGCCAGGGTTAGGTTGTCGCGCAGCCACGCGAACATACCGAACTGTTTCTTTTTATTCCCCGGGGCGAGATCGTCGAGAGACTTGTTGATTTCGGCCAGCATGGCGCGGTTCATGTCGTCAAGGTCGGGACCAGGGTGAAGAGCGGCGCGCATGGCGGCGTATGTCTCTATCGACAGGCCATGATCGCCCTCGTCCCCGTTGAGATTGCGTGCGAGCACAGCCTGCCCTTCTTTACTGAGACCGATGACAGTCGTGGCGAATTTGGCCTCAATGGGCGGGAACGCGAGGGTGCGGGGCTGCTTCTGGACCTGCTGGATAAGCTCGGGCTTAGTGACGATGTACATCTTCTGACCGGGGAGTGAGATGGTGAAGATGGGGGCGTCGATCTGCTTGCTGTTTCCATCGGTCTGTTAGCTATTGTTATCTAGGTAGTGATGGAAGCGGGAGAGGGATACCCACCTCAGCTCGGTATAGTAATTGAAGGAGCTGCGCGACAGGCCAACGACGTGGCCGATGATTGGGATTGAGGACGGCGCCAGCGGCGGCTCGTGCGGATTATGGCCAAACATGTTCCGGGCGATGAGGAAAGTTACAGTGGCAGCGCTGGTGATAGCGAGGAGTGGTATGGTAGAGTTGCCAATAGGCAATGACATGACTGGCACGACGGACAGTTTTGGAAAAATAAAAAATAAAACAATCGAGGGGTAGGTAAGCAGCTGCTCAAGACTTGAAGGAAAGGAGCTTGGAATTTGGGGGGTCGGAAGGTCGGTTAGGATTTCGTTGTCGCACCATGCGGATGTGGTCAGTCTGTTGGTGCTACTACACAACAGCGACAAGGCTACAGCCTGCAGGTGACGAACGAAAAAATGAGAGATAACAGCCTCCATGCGGCAAGCAGGCACAAATAACAATAATACCACCCTCACCCCTCTTTTTTGCGGGCAAATCGACCTGCAGTCGCATTCACAGTCGTGTTACACAGCATCGCCTGTTAGACAGACACCGCCATGACATCCACACGCCCCCTACTATTGCGTTTGTGCTCGTGTTCGTGTCGGCTCTTCATGGTCGCTTCGCGAGAATCTTCATTTCCCGAGCCCTCGTTTTTGGGCCCTCTTTGTGACGTGGTTAATAAACAAGATGCTTTCAAAGTCGCTTGTTTTCTTCCCAGAGAAAGGCACCCATTATCCTCCGTCGCTTGTTCCCAGCCTAATACGGCAAGATGACCGTCTTCATCGTGGCTATCGCACTCGGGCTCTGCAGCCTATTCATCTGGTCAGAGCTCAACAAGCCAGCCGCGGTAATACCATCCCTCGCGCCCAGATGGTCCCTCCTTGGCTCGCTGCAAAGCCTGACCCGGGGAAAGGAGATGCTCCTGAGCGTCTACCGAAGGGTATCCCTTACCTACGACGCAATCTTTCTGAATACCCACTGACTGGTCCCTCCGTAGCAACTTGTCGACAACCGGCCCTACGCCCTCCCCGGCCTCTTCGGCTCCTCCATCATCCTTCCCCCTTCGATGCTCCACTGGCTCGTCTCCCAGCCTGAGTCCGTTCTCTCCGCGAAGCACGCACAGCTCGACGCGCTCAATATCACTACCACGTTCCTCCGCCCGGAAATCGGGGAAGAACCGCACCATGAGCCGCTCGTGCGGCGTGAGCTGACGGCGCACCTCGACGCCGTCGAGGCCAGTATGTGGGACGAGGTCGGCGCCGCGCTGGCGGAGGTCTGGGGAAAAGAGTGTGGGGAGGGGTGGAGGAAAGTCAATCTGGACAAGACTGTGCGGCACGTTGTGGCGCGGGCGTCGAACCGTGTTTTTATCGGGCGGGAGCTGTGTAAGTGTTGTCGTAAAGACTTTCTTCTTGTTGGTCCCTTCCTTTGTAGCTTGGAGAGGGGGAGATGCTGACTCACCAAGAAGGCCGTAACACAGCCTTCATCTTGAGCGTAATAACTTACGTCACACGCGTCTCAACCTATGGCCTGCTGCTCTCCCTCGTCCCCCGCCGGCTCCGGCCCCTCGCGGCCCCTGTCGCACGTTTTCCCATCGCCACTAGCTATGCGCCTTGCGAGGCGCACTTGCTCCCCCTCTTCAAAGATTTTGTCGCTCGGCACGAGTCCGATCCGCAGTCGCTCCCGCCGCACCTCTTCGCGACATGGCTCGTCGCCTCCTCCCACACGCGCTTCTCCCCAGAATCACTCGAGCGGACGCCCGATTTTTTGAGCCGGCGTGTCATGGCGCTCAACTTTGCGGCCGTGCACACGTCGACGCTGACAACATGCAATTTGCTTTTGGATGTTTTCTCGAACTCCCCTTTGGCGTCTGAGAATCTGCGAAACGAGGCACTTGCCATCTCCCGCGAGTGGGGTCCTGGAAATTGCAGGCGATCGCGGCTCAACAGCATGTCTCAGCTGGACAGTGCGCTGCGCGAGAGCATGCGACTATGGGGCGTCGCGCCGCGCGCGTTGAGAAGAAGGGTTATGAGCCCAAAAGGCGTGGCTCTGCCTTTCGGGAAGGCGGGCGAGGGGATGACGGTCTGCGTGAACGGGTGGGGGATACATCATGATGAGGAGCTTTATCGTGGGGCGGGTCGCTTTGTATGGGACCGATTTATGCGAAAGCGGCCGGAAATGGCGGAGCAGAAATATGAGGAAGAGAAAGGGGATGATGAAAAGAGGAAGGGGGACGCTGCAGCTGCCGCTGTCGAGACGGACGAGCGCTTCACGGCGTGGGGCATCGGCAAGCATGCATGTCCGGGACGGTTTTTTGCCGTTGACCTTGTCAAGATGATCCTAGCGCACGTGCTTGTCGACTACGAGGTTGAGAGATTGTGGGAGAGGCCGGACAATTTGTGGATCGAATATAATAACTTCCCGCCGCCGGGGGCGACGCTAAGAGTAAGGAGGCGTAGTTAAGGCCTAAGTGGCGGTTATGTACCTAGATAAGAAAGGTTAATATAGGCAGCGGAAGCGATAAAACGATAAGCAAGTAAAGAGAAGCAAATAGAGACATCGGAAACATGGATATGGAACTCGCGTGTCTCTTAGTGTATAATCGCCATTTGGGATTCTTTTTCGTCCGTAGATATGACTTCCTGGGTAATCAGGTTGTGGACTGAGAGGAAAGCGAAGCGGGTTAGTCTCGTCACTATCTCCAAGAGACCTGACTACGGGTCTGTAAGCGACGGCTAGAGTGTCTTTTTGTTATGATACATAGCAACGAGACAAGTAGACCAGTGGACAATGACATAGATGGCGAAGTGCAAAACAGTCCGGTGTATTCGTGATGTCATCGTGTATATTTTGTCTTACATATTTTTCTTGCGACCTCTCCAACGCTCGTTAGCTTGTATATGCAACTTTTGAGACTGTTATTGAGCCGACCTATATTTAGATAGCGATAGAAATAGCCCCTTTCCCGCTAATACTCGGTCCGCGAGACGTTGAAATCAGTCATCTTCCTAATACCCGCCGAGTGGATCGGCTTTAGCGGCCTCAGCGAATACGCGTCAACTTCTACATCAGTCCTCCCGCCCCTTGGGTCCGTCTGGGGCTGCTCCACCGGCCACCCTCCCTCTCTGGGCATGATCGAGCCCCCAAAGGTGCGCATCGATGACTCCTTGGTCTTCTTTGAGGAAGTAGGGGGCTGGTCTGATAGTATAATCCTGGAGCGCGACCGGCTCCCGCCGAAGCTACCGGCCAGCCTGGACCCCAGCGACATCCATGACGCGACCGCAGGCAGCTCTCTCATGGCGCGGGTTACGACCGCTGCCGAGGGCCCACAGCAGATGAGGATACCCGCGGCCATCTCGGCCATGGCAGTCGCCCAGAGCGGGACCACGATACGGATCTGGTCCGAGTCGGTGCTATAGTATTGCACGCGCGTGGCGAGGCCGATGAGGCTGGCGATGCATGCCCTGTTTTCCCAGTCAGTCAGAAGACGAAGGAAGAAAGGAGAAAGAGATGCACGCACGAAATACCAATAAGAAAAACGGCCGACGTCTTGAGCTTCCGCCTTAGCGGCATCTGCAGATTCCAGATCACAGGAAGCGGCAGCAACAACAACACCAGATCACATAAAGTATTCCCAATGCCCATGAGCAAGACCAAAATACGAGTTCGCACGCACTTGTCTGAGACAAACGCCATGAGCAGCGCGACTTGGCTGTAGCCCGCCTTGGAGTCTGGCGCGCACATAACGCCGAAGGCCGTTGTAAACGAAATGTGGTACCCCAGCAGCAAGACGATTCCGACCACGCACGTGACGCGCATCCAGATCAGGGAGCTGCCAAAGATACGGAGGTAGAGAGTGAGAACGGAAATCTTAACGGCGCAAATTGCAAGGGGTGCAATGAGTTCCAACAAGAGGGAGAGCATGATGACGCGCTGGGTCACATCTGCGAGGCGAACATCCCAGGCGTGGTGGCCGAAGACTCCGTGGTCAACGGCTGGGGGTCGTCAGCTTGTAGAACGAGGAAGAGGGAAAGTGAAAGGGGGAGAGGAAAATGAGAGGTAGGGGAGGTTACCGGCGAGCGTCATTGCGATGAACGCCAGGCAGAGAACGAATCCTAGGACAAAGATGACTTCGTGCAAAGTGTCCGCTGTCAGTGTCCCTTATCCCTAAACGATCCCGGAAAAGAAGGGGAAACATACTTTCATCCATCGCAAAGGTCTTCCGCCCAAGCCTGGTCACGTTAAGTAGACGGAACAAGCTGAAGACTGCCACGAGCGGGATGCACACGCCTGCAGTAATATAAAGCTGGTACGCGGTCGTCTCGCCATTCTCAAAATTAGGGATCACCCCGCTGGGGGGAGTCTGCAGCGGATAGCCCGCGTCGATCGCATACTGTAGCTGCTGCTCCGGAGTGAGCTGCGTCGGGTCTGTCTCGGCTGGGAGGGACATGGTCAAAGGGTTCGTGAAGACGGACAGGAGAAAACAACAGAAGCAAAGCCGCTTGATGGAGATGACCAGGGCTGGAGGTGACTATTGATGGTCCGTGGCAACCTTGAGAAATGAGGATTGAAGGCGAAATATCTACTATGTTTTGCCCCAAGAAAGACACAAGAGATACAAGTCTATATGGCGGATTACGTCCATTTGTATTCTTGGGCCTCCAAGCTTGAAGGAGTGAGTATATTGACTGTCGGACTGACGTGGATAGCCTGATCATTGATGCAGATTGGTGTGGTCAACCTGCGTAGCATCCAATACGGATAGAAACTCGCGAGGCCTTATCCTAGCTGCTTAGGCATACTCCATTTCTCGATCCCTCACGCACGCGGAGTCGTAGCTCGAGACCCGGATTGTGGAAAAGAGCCTACGAGATAAGACGGCAAGGGCCGTTGCGCATCTGGGCTGTCATGCTGGGCTGACCGGACGCATCCTTCTTGGCCATGCGTCTGGCTGGGATAAGGTCGTCCGTCAAGGTCACTTTTGGACCCCACGCGCGTCACGAGTTCTGGCAGGCTCTCCTGAGCTCTTCTCATCGCAGGTGAACGGGAATGGCGCCGATATTTTGGTCCGCCAATACAAAGCAACATGCATATGCACATGCGGCTCCATCCTCTTAGGGCAACAAATAAAGGTGGGTGTGGCTGGTGGCAGTTTGCTTTGCAAAGGTACATGTAGTTTTGCCCGTTTCTTGGTATTTAAAGATCAGGTATGTTATTTTGGTATATCGTACCACAGCCTTGCGCAATTGTGCTTAGCCATCGTTCTCTAAGAAAATTATTCGGCCCTATTGTACATACATGTACTCATGCACATTGTTGCATTTCTGCTAGGTAGTAATAGGATCGCTAATTGTGTAGCAACCTTTATGCAATACACTCCTTCTCATGGACTTAAGGTTTGAGTCAAGTGACCAATCTGCGTCATTGGCTTCTTGTGTCCAATTAAGCCGCCAACTGGGGTCTGGTTTGTCTTCTTGCCTGAGCGAACTACCGAAAGGATCCGAATATGCAGCCTGTGAGCGCTCCTCATAATACTGCATTGTAAACGCTTTAACACGCTTAAGATGAAGCCCCACTGCAGCGCGGCGGGCCGTGAACCATGATCATGCAATGCAACCACCACACTGCTAGCCACACGCCCTTAGTTCAACGCAATCAACGGCTGATGGAACTCCCACTAAGAGTCTTGGACCTAAATCTAGCTTTCCGTGGCAAATCAGCTAAAACGCTTCGTCATGGCCTATTTATACAGAACGCACGTAAGCAAGGCTGCGGCGGAAGACGAAGAGTTGCAGTTCCTACCCCACGAGCGTCAGAGACCATGCTGCCAACGGAAAAGATATGGACTCGGCTCATCATAGCTGTGCCTCGCGTTCCAGGTCTGACACTCAGAGACATCTGGTGGGGCCACTCTATCATTAGAAAGACATTGTTGGAGTTAATGATCCCGGTGCCCCGGCGAGGCCCGCCGCGCCGGCCAATACCCTCGCGATGCCCGACAGAGCGTAAGTTGAATGTTGGATCATTCTTACCTTTGCCACATCAAAAGCTAACAACGTCGTACGCAAAGCCTTACCTTCTACACGGCATCCACACAGCCATGGAGGGGGGTGGTATGAGTTGATGTTAGGAGTCTCACACCTACCGATGTTCTGGGCATGGGCTGAGCGACTGATTGTCAGACTGTCGTAGCTTACTGTTTTTAATACAGCAGCTACCACTCCTATAAGAAGGACGAGCCTGGCGGGTGTGCCAGCATTCTTGCGTAGATATTAACACTATGCCAAACAAGACCACGTGGCACTAATAAAGAGAAAGAGAGAGTTTGTGTGTGTGCGTGTATAAACCGCCGTTTCCCTCAAAACACAAGCTAGTCATGGAAGTTTCAACCCTCTTGCTTGGCTTTATCAGCCACTACGTCCTTTCGTACTGCTTGTTCGCGCTCTGCGTTCTCTTCAAAGTACACATGTGGGCCCGCGTCATTCGGCTCCAAAAGTCCTCCCTATCTCAAGTCCCCGGGCCACGGCTGGCCAAGTGGACACGTCTCTGGATCGCCAAAGCCCTATCCACCGGCCGGAGCCACGAGGTGTGGACCGAGACAAACGCAAAGTACGGGCGGCTGGCGCGTATAGGTCCCAAGCATGTTATAACTGACGACCCGGCCATAACGCGTCGCATACTCGCAGCCCGGAGCGGGTACGAGCGCGGCCCGGCCTTCGACTCGCTAAGGATGGACCCCATGATTCCCAATATTATAAGTGAGAGGGACGGGAAGAAGCATTCTTTGATTAGGGCCATGGTGGCGCCAAGCGTGAGTTTCCATTTCGTTACCCTTCCCGCATTCTATCCTTGCCTATGCCTCCTGTTCATGCTAACTCGGACCGCGCGAAGTTTACTGGCCGTTCCATCCCGGTCATCGAGTCAATCATGGACGAGCAAATCCTCGTGTGGGTCGAGTCTCTCCAACGCTCCTCCTCCCAAGTAATCGACATTGGCCAAAAGATCCAGTTCTTAACGGTCGACATCATCACGCGCCTCTGCCTTGGTGATGCCGTCGGCTGCATAAGGAATAACCGTGACATGTACGGCCTGCTCCAGACGGTTGAAACTGGAAACCTCGTCGTGCAGTACCTCTCAGTCTTCACTGAACTTAACACACTGCTCTTTTCCCTCTCGAGGATCCCGGTGCTCAGAAAGGCGTTGTTCCCCAATGTGACCAACTCGCGGGGCGTTGGGAGGTTGATGGGTCTCGTGCATGAGGTTGCTAAGAAGCGCCCCCTCTTACACGACGGGGACGACGATCTAGTGAGCGCGCTCCTGGAGCGCGGGATGCCGGCAGAACAAATCGATTCCGAGGTCATCGTCGCGCTGGCGGGCGGGTCTGACACGACTTCAACCAGTGTGCAGAGCACGCTGCTCTGCATCGCGACTAACCCACGCGTTTACGCCACTTTGCGGTCGGAGATACGCACCGCGTTGAGGGAAGGGAAGATTTCGAGGCCGATCAGGGACGCGGAGGCGAAACAGCTCGTCTATTTACAAGCGGTCGTCCTCGAGGGCCTGCGAAAACATCCCCCACTATCTCAATTGCGCGAGCGCGTCGTGCCGGCCGGAGGGGACAGCCTAGGCGGATATCACCTGCCCGCAGGTACTCTCGTCGGCCTGAATGGGTGGGGTACACAACTGAAGACGGAAATCTACGGCGATGACGCGGCACTTTTCCGGCCCGAGAGGTGGCTTACCGGGGACGAGGAGCGGCTCAGGAAGATGCACGCGTGTCATTCGCTCATCTTTGGGCACGGTGCGACCAAGTGCCTCGGAGTTGCGATGGCCATGATGGAGATACCCAAGGTGGTGTTTGAGCTACTGCGTAACTTTGACGTCAGCGTGGCGGATCCGCACAGGCCTTGGACGAGCCGCTGTTATGGCATCTTCCATCAAAAGGGGTTCAGAGTTGTGCTCAGACCGGTGGATGAGGAGGTTGAGCCGCCGGCTTATGAACCGGCTGCGCAGGCGTTGATCGTTTGAGTCTCTTGTCCGGAGTCGGCAAGGCACTTAAATCCAGATTATTCCTTTGGTTTGCTTTTTGGGTAGTGACTTAGATTTATCAATGGTTGAGGTCTATTTTCGTATTCCGGTTCGATGCTTTTTATAGAGCGTTTACCTAATACGGTACCTGCCCGTGTACTAGTGGAAGGTAATAAGCTCCGGCTCGCTTCGGAGCTCGTATTATCACTCGGGCCGTAATGCATTATACCGCCGGCCGGTGGATTAAAGGATCTTAACTAGTTTGATTTACGCTAGCCGGGATCGAGCGTGAGTATGTAGTGAGGCGTTAGCGGTGTTATAGCAAGCGGAGGGACCTCATTTAACAACCAATTACGCAAGTTTATTATGGTATTAAATGAGAGAGCCTGGTAGCTGTTAGAAGTAGCCTGTGCAGTGTTTAGGCTGTGAATAGCCTATAGCGATATAAATTTCAGCAGCCACGCCGGCAGCCACAACGCGCGGCCACAGCGTGTCGTGACAGGCAAACAGGCCTAGGTTAGCTGTGTGAGTGAGCCGACTCAGACCCACTTATGCAGCCTTATGAGGCACTCAGCCAGCCTCACAGACACGCCCCCTGGCGTGATCTGACATGCATCAGCCGACGACAAAAGGACTGCCCTGGTAAGGTGGTTACTAAATGCGAATACGGCCATGACCGGGCGAGCGGCTGGCAGTAAGCAGCAAGAAGCCTGGCCAATGATAGTATATACACGCTGCCCATGTTGGCTCACTTGCATTCAGTGGGAAACGACCTTCTGGCGATCCGAGCAAGAACGACTGCCAGCCTGCTGGGCAAATAGGGTGGGAACGAGCAAGTGTTGTACGACGCAAGCAGAGTGGGGTGTCGTATGATGTGAGCTTACTGACAGGCGTCGGACTGATGGACTAATACGAATACTAATACGAATTTTAAAGTTGATGCTTCGACCAAGGCTTTTTATTCGTGAAAGATTGCCGGTGCGCAGGTGGGTAGGATAAAACAAGTGACTTGAACGGGAGATATATTGAATTACATGTAAGAAGGAGAGGGGGTGAGTTCCTAAAAAGCCTTCAGCAATGGGTACACCCCACCCGTACTATGTGTGCGGGGCAACCCTAGGCTGTTTCCTCTTTCTTAGTGGGCGACAGAACCCGCCAATGCGGCCCGGCCCGACGTCCCCTCGTTACATACCCGACCTTAGACCGACTGGGGGCCAAAGGTTCCCTTGGGGGTTGCAGCACGACCCAAATGAACCTAGTTCAAAGGGCTGCGGTCAGAAGGACCGCACAGAGTAACAGCATGGGAGCGGGGCCAATCACGTCTTGGAAAGGCCCTTGACGAAAGTTCCCCTTCCTATGCTGGTGGATGATCTGGAGGGCCAAGACTTGCGTGTTTCTTCCCGTCATTCTTGGATGGTGCCACTAGGTTCTCAAAAGTCCCTCGCCTAAACGTTATTGATGATGTGGTTGCAAGTGCCGGGGGGCTGGGGCAATGCACCGTTCCGCATGACCGTTTAGGTAGGCAAGTTTCGGCGCGTATGCTTATTGAATTGACTTGCAGATCCCTAGTGAAAACGAAATTCATGGTAGCATTGCAATTACCACACAAAAATGAATTGGAACTAGGTTGCCAGCTGCCTGTGGATTTACATGCCCAGGGTCTTTCTAGTCCATCCCCTTCTCCGGAGACAAGGCTGTTATCAAGGCCCAATTCCTTCAGAAACTGGGTTGTTATCGAGCCAGCCTGGTGTGATTGCCCGGATCCTCTCGTGAAATATTCCACCCTCACACCGTCTCGAGCAGTCTTGCCTGTACCTACATGTGAACGACGTTCCCTCTCATAGTCAACACTTACAACACTGACCTAGCCGAGAAGCCTGGGGCTTTGACAGCGATGACAATGACGGCCGAGCACAATGCCGATGATGCGAACTCTCCAACTCAGAAAACGACAACCATGGTCCCTGACGCAAGTCAACTCCTCCCCTCTGATTCAGTTACCAGCAACCTGCAGGTCGTTCTCCTCCTCGGCGGCCTCTTCTGCGGCGTCTTTGTCATGGCCCTCGACGCAACCATCATCGGAACTGTAGTCCCAATCATCTCAACAGAATTCAATGCGCTCGACGATATCGCGTGGTACGGCTCCGGTTACCTGCTCACTATCACTGCACTGCAGCCGACCTTCGGGAAGCTATACCGTATCGTAAACGTAAAGTGGGCCTTCATGGCGTGCGTCGTTGTGTTCGAGGTCGGCTCCGTCCTGTGCGCGGCAGCGCCGTCGAGCGTTGTCTTCATCATTGGACGGGCCGTCGCGGGCGCCGGAGCGGCGGGGCTGTTCCAGGGCGCGCTGGCGATTATTACAAAGTCGGTGTCCCTCCAAAAAAGACCGCTGTGTATTTCGATGGTGACAAGCGCGTTTGCTGTGAGCGTGTGCATCGGACCGCCAATAGGGGGTGCGCTCGCAGATAGTGTCACCTGGCGGTGGGCATTCTGGATGTGCGTTCTCCTCTATACTCTCCTTTTCTCTTCCTCTCGCTCTTTTTTTTTTTTTTTTTTCACTGGCACTGCTTATAATTCTTTTTGGTCAGAAACGTCCCTATCGGCGCCGTCGTGCTGGTCCTCATCTTCTTCCTCCTCCGCCTGCCGAAGGAACCTAGCAACACGTCTGACTCCTCTCAGGCGATGACCATCATGCAAAAGGTATGGAAGCTCGACCCGGTCGGCGCGCTGCTGATCGTAGCGGCGGTGACATGCATACTGCTCGCCCTACAGTGGGGTGGGCAGTCCAAGCCCTGGAACTCGAGCAGTGTCATTGGCCTGCTCGTTGGTTTCGTCCTTATCCTGGGGGTCTTCTTCTGGACGCAGTGGCGGCTCGGTGATGACGCCACGCTGCCCCTCTGGATCTTTAGAAGACGCTCGCTGCTGGCGGGGGCGCTTTTCAGTTTCTTTTTTTCGATGCCGAGCTATGTTGTGAGTGTTCCAAGCTGTCTCTTCCCTTTCGCTATGTACCACATGACGATAGGACCTTCACTCTGGATTTGGGGAAGATACTGATAATGCGCATAGTACGGGACATATATCCCTATCTACTTTCAGGCTGTCCGCGCGTCTTCGGTCCTTGACTCAGGGGTCCAGTTCCTTGCGCTCGCAATCCCGCAGATCTTTGGCGTCGTTTTCACGGGAGCCCTTGTCAGCGCGCTCGGGTTCTATGTGCCCTTTATGACCATCGGCACCGCCATTGGTCTGCTCGGCTCCGGTCTGTTCCTTGAGCTCGACATCGATACCCCACGAGCGGTCTGGGCCGTGATTCTTGTGGTGTGCGGCTTGGGTACCGGGTTCGCTATCAACCTGCCGTACACGGTCGTGCAGGCCATCTTAACGTATGTTTCGTACCCAGATTAGAAGCTAGGTTGGTCTATTTCAGGGATGCTTGCTAATACGGCAACAGGGAGGACGAGGTCCCGATCGGAAACGGTATAAACCCTCCCCGACCATGTGTTTTTCCGATTACAGAGTGGTGTACTGACAAGAGCACAGCCGCGTTCCAATTCATGTTCCAGCTCGGCGCGTGGGTCCCCCCGCTTTCCTTTTCCTTCCTTCCTGTGCGCCCTCCAACCCGAACTAACTCCTACCAAATAGATCCATCTCCCTCTCGATCGGCCAAACCATCTTTTTGAACACCCTTAAGTCATCCGCCCAACAAATTGTCCCGTCCATCCCCTACAGCCTTCTAGTATCGGCTGGCGCGTATGACTTAAGAAAAATCACGGGCAGCGACGCGCTCTACGAGCTTGTCCGGCGGGTCTATATCCGCGCGCTGCACGACACGTACATCTATCCCATTGTCGCGGCAGGCGTCGCACTGCTCACGACGCTGGCGCTTGAGAACAAAAGCCTGAAGGTGATCCAGCAGGAAAGAGAAGCAGTAGCTAACGATAAAGAAAGGGCTGAGAGTAGGCACGAGGGGTTGGCTGGGGAGAAGTCCCAGACGAAGGTTGTATAACTATTGCACGGTGCTACGAAGGCCATGTGAAGTGGCTAATAATGTAAAACAACCTGTACAATTCTAATAGATGGCTGGAAAGATTAAGAAGATACATAATAAAGACTGCGAGAGGCCCCGTGACAAGATTATCAATAAATATATACTTGCTCCTTGAGACTTTTCATCATATCAATTCCCAAGACCTAGCTCCTGGATGAAAATATCAGCGGCTCTCTCGCCAATGGCCATGGCAGTGTTTGCGGTATTGGCCGCTACGTTCTGTGGCGGAATACTCAAATCAGCGATTTTGAGATTCTGAACACCATAGACGCTTAGCGTGGCATCAACAACACCTCCTTGGGCGAGAGGGGCCATTTTGCAGGTGCCTAAAGAATGCCAGGTCGTTCCAACGTTCTCGCGCGCCCACTTCTCAATTATGGCGTCATCATCGGCCGTGTATTGGATGTCTGTAACATTGGTAAGGGGTTTGTCGATTTCTATCAGTGCGGCGGCTGAGTCGTTAGGGAACGGCGGATGCGTGGCGGCCATCTCTCCGCGGTACGTCTGCATGCGCCGCATGATTTCTCGCTGCTTCTTATACGACCAGATGTGCTTCTTTACATCGAGGGGATCGGTGAAGAATCCGGTTGCGAAGTCAGGCGCGTCGTCCAGGTCGAGACTGTTGATATGTATGTGCCCGCGAGAATAAGGGTATACAGTGAATGTAGACATAGCGAGATATTGGCCCGGATCGATGCCAGTCGGATCGGCAGGGTATCTAATAGCCATTAGAACAGGGACATGGTTGTGTCGGGAATAAGATTCACTTACCCACTCAAGAGCGCCATTAGTGTTAATGGTTTGTTGGGTGTGTTCTTGAAGTCTCGATCATAGGCTGCTTGAAAGTCGGGTCCAAGGGCGACGGCATCCGACTCATTAGGACGCAATTTGCATGTCACATCTTGAGCATTCCAACCCAGAATACTGGCGTTCGTTTGGAGGAGCTCTCCGACATCAACTCGTCCCCCGTAGATGGCATCCACAGTTTCATTCGGAAGCAAACTGGACTTGTAGGCGTATGATAGTAGATGGTGGTCTTGATAATTACGTCCTACACCGGGTACATGGGCAATAAGCGGAACGCCGGCTGTCTCGAGAATGGCAGAATCGCCCACACCAGATCTCTCCAAGAGAAGCGGACTACCCAAAGCGCCGGCGGAGATGACTACCATCTTCTCAGCTTTGATACTGCGGACTGTGGTGTCGTTTTGGAATTTGGGGTTTCCCCTGAATTCGACGCCTGTGGCTTTCTTGCCATCAAACAGAACTCGTACAACCTGGGTTTGGACAAGCAAATGCAAATTAGGATGGGCACCACCTTCCAGCTTGGGATGCACATATGCATGAGCTGTATCGGAACGTAGGCCATCTGGGCCAATGAAACGCTGCGCTCGCTGAACGCCATTGTTACTGTCCAAATCTTGGAGATCCAGGTACTCGGGGTAGCCGACCTGCGCCGCGGCGCTGATGAAGTCGTCCTGGGACTTGTTGGCACGATAAGTTCCTCCAGACACAGCAATGGGGCCTCTGTCACCGTGGACGCCCTCTGTACCTGGCCCGTAATAGTGTTCGAGCTATAGAGCTGATCAGTGGCTACTGGCGTACTGTGATGGGTAATGTGTCATGTACCTTCTTCAAGTAGGGGATCATTTCATCAGCAGACCAACCTGGGGCCTTCCAAGAATTCCAATCATGTCGTTGTGCCCGACTATACATCATCAGGTTGATTGAAGACCCTCCGCCGAGAACACCGCCCGTGGGCACTGTGAGTCGTCGGTTGCCAAGTTGAGGTTCTTCGTTTCCAGTATAGAATTGTGTTGCACTACTAGTTGGCATCAATGCACCAAGAAACAGAACCGGGCGTGTTATCGACATGACGTTGTCATTGTTTTCACCACCTTCAATCACCAATACGGAAAGGCTAGGATCCGCCTCGCTCAGTCTGGCGGCCACAATACAGCCAGCTGTCCCGCCTGCAACCATTCAGTCAGCTGGTCATTCATAATAATCGCAGTCGCGAGTCCTGGCCTTTGCGCAATCAGCACTTACCTCCTGCGATGATCACATCTACCTCCTCGAGGTCATCCGGAAGCTGCGTATACACTCCCATTGTCACGCTGTCTAAGGTGGAAACACGGACCACAACATCCAAAATGGCTGAGAGCTAGAGTGCCTAAAGAATTCAATCGAATGGTTGTTGTTTTGTTGCGGTGGCATGGATCTAATTATGCGGTCAGCAGCAAACTATATGGCGCAGGATTAGTCAACCCCCCTTGCATTCGATTTCCCGCTAAAAGAGCGAATTCTCGGACCTGCGCCACTCTCTGGCAGAGCGAGGATCTAAGTGTGGCAGCCAAGGGCGATTGCAGGTAAGGGGCACTGTGAAGTATTATTGACCACACCATACCCCCCTCCCCCCCAGGGAAGCTGGAAGCATCAAGGTCTTCTCGATCTATCTCATCATTTGGTGGCATGAGCTTTGGATAGCTGCCTGGCCATGTTCACGCACCGTTCCCATATGTCCCTGCGAACACGCCTAACGGGCACAAGACCGTGATGCTGGTGGCCATCAATGGTATTTACTACAATGTCCATCTAACTCTCAATACACCCGTTTGTATACCGCAAGAAGTTGATATACCCGGCGCCGATCTCCAGAGACATCGCCTTCAGGAACGGTGTTTTGCCAGGCGCCGATCCTGCATATTGACGTCCTTTTCCTGCGAGGGACATGCGCTTGACCGTGGAGTTGGAATCACCCGCGCGTATGACCACGTCGTCTTCTCGCAGATCGAGGCCATGAGATCTGCCATATATCCGGCAGTCTCTGTCCAAGACTGTGAGCCTGAATTGGGTATCATCTGACTAGTAAGTTGTTCATGGGCGCCATCAGGATTTTGCCGCAAAAGCTTTTCGTGAACGGAGTCTTGCTCGCCACCGTGTCGTACAGGCTTTCGATGTAAACGCGCGGCAGATTTAGGAGGTGATCACTGCCTGCGCCGTCGGTTTTGGAGAATGCCAGCGCCTAGATTGATTCCTCGTCCGTGAAATTCCCTCACAAAAGAGCTTAAGGCTGAAGCCGATTGAGGATGTTTTGCAAGGCTGAGATAAGTATGCTTCTCATCCACCCTTCTAGAGACATTCGCAAGGCCGAAACTCGGTGATGAAAGAAGACCGCGAGATCAATGCAATATTACGCTCCCAGTCTTCCAAATAGGTAGCTCCTCTCCAGGATTGGTAAATGAACTTCATCAGCGTTGATTTGCTGGAACCGGGTTGGTCTTGTATCCAGTATGGTCCTCGTCTAGAGCGAAGCCATGTTATGAATTCTAGCTCGTCGTTCTCGAACACCCATTCGAAGGTGGTTCCATACCTCTCGGCTATCTGCTCGAGCCTCCAATGCAACTCAGGTCAGTCAATGCTTGCCGGTAAAACTTTCCAGAGTCAGCTGGTACAACTGTTTCAGTGTGGAAAGTGAGAAGCTCACCACTGATGGGTATATGTCCGACAAGCTCATCTTCAGTTTCCTGGGCCAGTAGAATCTCCTCTGATGATACAATAACTACGCCTCTCCTTTTACCGTCGTTGGTTGGTTGATGTGCTTAATGTAGTGAAGGATCATTAGATTCGTGTTTGATCACCATTTCCATCTGGCTAGAACCACTTTACATGCTGGTGGGTGTCTGAATACCTGGCCATGCGTGAATCGTCTCATCTATCGGATGGTTCAAACTCCTGTTCGCAGTGATAATATTCGATGTTGCAGATCCTCTTGAAACCAATATCGCTCGGGCACAATCCTTGGTATCTGGCCACCTGGTTCCCGCTAAAATAGTGAACTCGTAAGCGGTCACATAGAATCAGTCGAAGGGCTGACCACTGACAATTGCCGCGCTAGATGTTCGGGTCTCGTAAACCCAGAATACCTTCAACTTTTGATTAGTCTGATGACCCGATAATTGTTTGTCGAGGTCGTCAAGAAACTCCGAACCGCGCGCGAAATCATGGCCGAGTCCGTCGTTCGGCTGGCCTTTCACCAACGAGAGGAGAGACGTTTGATCCATGCCTAAGTTAGGAACGCCTAACATAATAGCTCTTTCATGAGGTGCAAGATATGGACATGCCGCTCTCCGCTCCTTACCGGGTCCAGAATCGCCTGTTTCAACACAATACCGCCAGGGCTATGTGCTAGGATAATAATATGAGGGGCAGTAAGCGATACGGACTCACACATGACAAGTTGGTCACTAAGGGAGTCGGGAGCTCGGGCATGTTCTGGAGTGAAGTGCTGTCGGTCAATTGGGCGTCGTAGCCGAAAATTCATGCTTTGGTATTCGGCAATCGTTTAGGCAGAGCGTCGCGCAGCCACATGAACGTCTTCGCCCCTCCACTAGGCTGGCGGGACCCGAAAGGATGACTAGGAAGCTCGGGAATGGCAGTGCAACGGGTCGATATTGTCAGCCGCGGCAAGAAAACTATAGCCGGGAGTTTGCTTCGGGTAACCTGAACTGGATTCATGTTTGCTAGGTGCGACCACGTCGTTCAAAGGTGTGATTCCAATGAAGTGAGAATCAGGTATCAGCGTCTTCTGGGAATTGCATAGCCCGAGTTCCCATTGATTTTGGTTCGCATGCGTCTAAATAAGCTTAGGTGGAGTTTTGGAGAACATGACTGTCACCACAAGGGAGCCTCGAGTGGACATGGCGTCAATAATGGTGGCTAGAGAGCACACTTGACCATCCGAAACTGGGATAACTAAAGCCCGGCTCAATAGTTCTGCAACTATGCCTCTTTCGTCAATCTCACAAAGTATTTGACGGAGTCGGTATACCAAAAATTTGAAGTTGGGATCCATATTCAGAATCAGATGGTGCTGCCGCCGGCGGGGATAGGCTGAGCATAATGAGCTTCAGCCCTATCGTCGGATCCCCAAGAGCCAGAGCATAGTCCAGCGACTGCCCAGTGCCAGCAGTAGCATCTATGTTTTGGCACAGCGAGAATGACATCTCAGTGCTTTGACGAGGATGGGATTTGACGTGCCACCAGGCGTAGTTCATAGTTGGTGGCTGAAGAATGCGTCGCATCTGGAACAGGAGCCTTGTGTCTGCGACCCGTCCAGGACGAGGGTGGTTTTGCCTTCTCCACATGTGAATGCTTCTTACTTGTATCATTGAGCCGATTCCATCGCGCGCCGTTGGGGTCGGGGGACTTACAAGGGTCAATTGATCGTTGTAACTGTTATGGTCAAATGGTTCCACAATTGCTTGATGATAGCTTTTTTGAATGCAGTCTTGCCATATGATGTTCACAAGACAGTGACAAATCGCTCACGTGTCTATCAAGCGAATGACGCACTGGTGTAGTATTTGATCAAGCAAAGACATGGCGATCAGCGTTGCAGCAATAGTAGATTGTAGCGTGGTAGACACTGACGAAGACTGTGTATAACGGTTCAATTACGCGGATTTTGAATTGTGCCACTGGTCGGACAATCTGAAGCCAACTGGGAAGGGATCAGTGGGATCCAGCATGACCTGTTGTGTTCCTGTAATCCAGGCGCTTCCCTTGACTCGAGGCGATATAGCAGCAAATTCTCCAACCTTAGTGGTCCCCGTGATTTTGCACTGAAACTCACTTCCTGCTATGCTGACATGGAGGAATGAGTCGCCTTCTCTAAGCAAGCCTCGCTTGTGCAATACAGCCATGCGCGCACAGGTTCCGGTTCCGCAAGGGCTTCGATCAACCCTCCCTGGAGAAACCACCACCGTGTTCACTGCTCTTTTTCCTCCCGAGTGATCCTGTAAAGGCTCAGTAAATTCAACCGCAGTTACACCCTTGATGTTGGCATTCTCGGGATGTATTGGCGTGTAGTTAGCTTGAATGGCCTTCTTGATCCTTTCGCCATATTCGACTAGTGTTTCTGCTTTGTCGGGTTCGATTGTCAGTCCTATTTGCTTCACATCCACAATGGCATATGTTACCCCGCCCCAAGCGACGTCGTATGTAATTTTACCGAGACCTGGAACATCGATCACCAGGTCCAATGCAAAAACGAATGACGGTACGTTGTCAAATGCAATTGCCTCGCACTTTCCATCGCGACAATCTGCAGTAATAGTCACAAGGCCTGCGGCGGTATCAAGAGCAAGCTTTGTCACGGGCTCTTGCATCCTGATCATGCCGGTCTCCAACAGCACTGTCGCAGTGCAAATCGCGTTCGAACCTGACATGGGAGCATACTCGGTGCTCTCCATGATGAGAAAACCAACATCTGCATGCGGATCACACGCCGGCAAGATCAAATTGACATTCCTCTGAGGTCTCCCTCGGGGCTCATTGAGGAGTAGCAGCCGGAGGTCTTCCTCTTTGGTCGAGAAATACTTGAGCTTGTCGTAAAACGTCGCTATTGGGACGCTTGCTGGAACGTCTAAAACACCACCCACGATGACGTCCCCCATCTCACCACCACAGTGGCAGTTGACCAGACTTATCATCCGAGAGTAGCGCATGTTGAAGATAGCCGCAGTGCAATAGACCAGACCGAGCTGTGAAGGGGCTGACTACGGATGACACCACCCTTTTGTAGATTTGTTGTCAGATTTGAATTATGGAAAGGTGTTTGTTTACATATTCTTATTTGTGCCCGGCATCAAGTCTTGCCAAGTGGTCTAGGTTACTAGGATTCCCCGCTCGCGGAGCCCCAGCCATTAGGAAAAGCGGGCATCTGACTATATCTGTCGCAGTGAGATTATGAACCCCGCTGAAAATAGGCAGGTTACCGCGAGCGAAAGAAGGATAGTACGTAATACATGCTTTATAGATACCGCAGGATCAGAGAAATCACAGCGTGTGGGTCCCTCTAACCTCGCAATAGTCTTGTTTAGAAACTCCTCGTTCTACCCAACTTGTATGATTAAGTGTATTTCTTTCTTCGGAGGTGCTTTACGGTCATTGAGTTAGCTCGACAGTGCCTTCAACCCGCGCAACTCACTCATCGGCAAGCATCTGATGGTAGAAAGGGTACTTACAACCAGGCCCATCAGCTTTCACTTCTTAACTGGAGTGAAGTCATCATTATAGATTATACAGACGGTAATGGAAGCATCGAGAAACTATAAGCGAAAAGCGACGTATTACGCTGGTAGCCAACGCCAATATGGTGGCTTAGCTTCCTGACTGGAGAGCCCACAGCTGGGTATCTATCAGAACCTCTTGCTAACAAAAGGCAGGTGAGGCATTGCTGACCAATTTGTAGAGTATCGAAACATGTGCTAGAAACCAACTATGTAGGAGTCCATGGATAGTAGATCGAGACTTTAGTTGGATCAACACTACATATGACAAACATACCAGGAGAAAACATGCGTAGAGTCGGTGACAAGCAATGGCGTATACACCTTTGATGCTCTGATGTCCTACAGCCTCTCGTCCTCTTCGTTCCGACTAGTGAAGTGTCCATCTTGAACAACTTGTCAAGCCTCTCGTGATGACTTCTGATTACTTCGGTCTGACAATTCGGGCCTCTCGCCGAGATACTGGGAAACTTGATCGTGATCGAGCGTGCGACACCGTCACTGAATAAAGTCCACTCCCGTGAACGTTCCATTTCGACAGTCGCCATAGACGTAGTGGACGTATCCGGCTTTAAAAAAATAAAAATAAAAATAAAAAAGGCCGTGAAAAGCCGAGCCTAGACCAATGAGTATAGTCGATCGTGAGGGCACAGACTTGCAGCGCCTCAATGCCCCAGGCCTCTGAGATTTTGCTCATCGTTGGCTTCAGCTCCAAGAATTCAGGGAACTCGGATTCCTCTCCGTCTTCGTCGTCAGATTCATCGCCAGTCTCTTGCTCCAGCGTTTCAGTTATCTTTCCCTACCCTTGTCTGGTTCGGGAGCCACGTCCTCATCAGAGAACAGGTCCTCTTCGAGGACCTTCTGGCCTACCTTGCCGGAATCTTTTCATCAAAGTCGCTTCCAAGAGGTCGACGAATACCCCAGGGCCACTCAGATATCCAAACAGAGAGTCTACTACACAACTCGCAACTCAGCCATTCGATACTGCCAAAATCTCATGAAGTCACACAGGAACGATTTACATAGTCCTTGCAGACTATTTCTGGTGTTCGTTTTGCTATGGTTCGACGAATTCTCCTCCGTTATTCTCGCCCACCACTAGAAATAATGCTGGGCTTCTACAGCGTATACTTGAAAGTGAGGGTTATCGTATATACGTCTACGTTTGCGTCTTACGATTGTCTCTGTCACTTGAACCTCTAATTCAGATGCATACCTGGTCGTATCCTTTTGGGCTAGTGACACCCACCTGAAGTGGGTACGATGGCTAGCGAGTGCATTGCGCGACCTCAAGGCTTGTCGCCAGGCTATTACTTAGAAGGTAGGAAGCCGCTAGCTATCGAGCAATAACAAAAAAACCATAATCTCAAAATATACATCCCTCACGGCGATATGCTATATAATGTGAGGTATCTCCGATGCACGGCCGCAATCTGGAATGATGCAGGTGATCAAGTCATGTGCAAGCAGCTAAAGATTCAGGGCTGATGGGCATTGAATAGCATTCCGCATGAAGCAACTCATCGGACGGAAGGGCAATTAGCGCAGCACTTCTATCATCAGTCGGCCTTTCGGTCGACGGCTCACGTCGGGAGGGCCGAGAATGCATGGGCCGCGATCGTATTTCCGATATTATTCTCCAGGCGCGGTGGCTGGATTCGGCAGCTGGGTTGCAAATTTGGTCCCATACAGAGCACGGAGTCAGGCCTTGCGCTGTTGTTTCGACCTCAGTGGGAATAGTGGGACGGGCAGGGCGCGACGCAATGTCCACGTTCCGCCATTCAGCAGCATATCTCAGCTTGTGCGTTCCGCGCCGGCACAATTGGCACGTGGACGAGCTATTGAAATATCCTGTTGTTGCTGCACTAGGGATGTAAACTCTGGTGGGAAATTCGCATGGTTCTCAACTGTCCAGGGGCTGCGATCATCTGCCCTGTTGCTCGAGGCTTATTTTCATTTGTTGAAGCCAAGACCGGCCGTTGTCGCGGCTTACTATTAACGGAGCGCCTGCTAAGTAAACGCTGGCTCGGGCCTCCTCCTGGACAAACCTCGCACCCGTTTCAGACCTCTGCTCCACCGGCCAAGACATTTGACTCTCATATCCCTCAGGCCTTGGCGTCGATGCCAATTGGAGACTGTCTCAGGATCAGCACGCCTAAAACATCCCAAACTCAAGTCCACGCAATCTTAGCTCGCCCTTGATACTTTCCCTGGCAGGGAAGGAACTTTATATATGAGTGCGGCGGATGCACGCTCGCCCAGCTCGAATGACGGCAGGAAGGGCCA
The DNA here is from genome assembly GCA_039778275.1 of Seiridium unicorne. NCBI lineage: Eukaryota > Fungi > Ascomycota > Sordariomycetes > Amphisphaeriales > Sporocadaceae > Seiridium > Seiridium unicorne. The sequence goes on from JARVKF010000402.1 coordinate 53,768, forward strand.
ACCAAACATACGAAACAAGATATCCAATCAATTCTCAACCACAAGATGAAGTTACTCGACGACATAATCTACTATACCTGCTGTCTCGTCGTTGTTTTACACACATTTTGCGCATTGCTGGTCATCACCCATGGCCGATGCAGCGTATATGCCGCGGCCTTCCTCATTGCCTGCCTCATGTGGATTGACGTCTCAGTACTCAACCTGTGGTTCTTCGTGCCGACAATCATCGAAGAGTCCTCAAACATCAACCTCCACTTCACACATGACATCTTGGACAATGCCATAACGATCGTCCGAGAGGTGTTTCTCAGCACGTCGGCATCGTACGTCTACATGATGTTCTTCGGCTGGTTCGTGGGCTCCATGTCGCTCTCGAACGCCTTGGCCATGTGGCAGAAGGAGGGATGCGACGCAATGGATGCTCATCACCACTCGGGACTGTCGGCGGCCGTGATTCGGCTTGCACGCCAAGCAGGGGACTGTGTAGGCATATGGGATGCTGGATATTTGCCGTTTCTGGAGGAGGGCGGCGAGAGACAGAAGCGGTGGTCGAGCTGTCTTTTCGCGGGACCGCGGTGGCTGCATCGTAGTTACGTGTTCGTGTTATCGCCTCCTATCAAATTACTCGGTGCGCGGAAGACGAGATATCATTCAGAGGAAAAGGTTTGAGAGGAAAGGACCTGGTGGAAGCTATCACCTAAAGAATGGCAATGATACCCACCCCAATGCTTCGCTGTGCGGTGCGTCGATTAATCCTATTTTCATGCGGCAAATCTACCAGACAAAAGGCAGGCTTTGACCTCGTTCATGGATGGCGTCATACCGCTCCATGTGCCGTGTATCTGTCCCTTCCGGGATATTTCAACCCTGAGGACTCTGTACGTTGAGGTTCCGAGTGGAGTGGCGTGATGGTGTATTTACCAACACTATAGTGTCAACCGAGCGGCCGCCCATTAACATTAGAATGTAAAAAGCCATCATCTGAAATCCCGTCTCAATTAGTACAGTAGAGAAATGCCACAAGAACGTCCAATTCATGGGATATCTCGGGACAAGTAGACGGGTATTTATGAGAACGATGTGCGGTAGAGGACAAGCTCGCGGGCCCAGAACAGTTTCCGAAAAGGCGAATTAAGGTAGAGAGCCTGCCAAATTAAGCTCCCGGTATATCGAATCTGGTCCGCTAGAACAACCAATCACCAATCATGGGTGCCACGGCACGGTCATTGCCGGCATCCTTGGCAAGCGCCATCTGTCGGGTTTCTGGGGAAATCTGCATTGGTGACTAGACTGTCATTTGTCAAGATGAGAACATAAGGGACATACCGCTGGAGTCTGTACCCGGGACACGAGCAGGCAAATTACATTCTTCCCTCTCACCAAGCATTGTTTCAGATACAACCAATGGGGAAGCTGGTATAGTACTCTTTATCACAGTCAAAGAACCAGAAGAGCTATATACTGGGATGGTCCAACTTCAGCTATGCTTGGCAGAGGAGATTTGGGCATTTTTAGAGAGAATACAATTGAACTCTGATCAGATATTGTGCAGACTACAGGCGGCTCTATCGAGCGCAGTGTTTTCTAGTGGCCATGTGCAGCTTTGTCACATTTACTATATAAGATAGTCCAAATTCAATTTATCAGAATCCGGTTCAGGTGATCTCGAGATAGTGCTTTGGAGCAACGCGGGTTCGGCTTCAAGACTCATTTCTTACCGCCTTCGATTACAAGGGAGTCCAGGATGCAGTTCTTCTCTCTCATCGTTGCCCTTGCTTTGAGCATGGGGCTCTCCACCGCTGCACCGAGCGTCCCTCCTAACGACGGCCCGAGTTGCGACGTCAAGTGTCGCGTGGACCAATGGTTATTTAAAGTGCCACTGTCTGACTTCACCGCCGAACTCAAGCGGGAGAAGAAATTAGACAAGTCATCCTGGGCCGGCATCGACTGGCTGAAAGGGTCGACGAACGTCAAGAATGACGGATGCTCGGTGGCGGCCAATATTGTCAAGAAGCTCAAGATCGACAACAAGGACAAGCCCGGCGGCTTCAACTTCCTGCCCGCGTGCAACCGCCATGACTTTGGCCACGGCAACTATCGGAAAGAAAAACGCTTCACCGAGAGTAATCGCCACAAGATAGACCTGAATTTCGAGCACGACCTCTTCCAGAACGTCTGCAAGAAGGAGAAGCTTCTCAAGCAAATTGAATGCGAGCTCATCGCCACTGCATACTCCAGTGCTGTATTTGCGAACTCCTTGAAAGAATCTTTGTGAAAGACTGTGCTTCTAATACTGGGTCGTTTGCGAATACATGCATTATTGGAAGGAACTTGGGTCTTGGGTTCGGAAGTTTATTTAGTAGTTGCCAGATGGCCCATACAAAATGTCATTAAGGCTGAAGACATAACTAAATTTAATGAAATTGCTTTGGTTGAATGCATACACGCATTGCTGGTAGCGTTCAGCTCGATAATGGCGGATTTCCATGAAGATTTTAGGCTGCGAGATCTGTATTTCTAATGTTTCGAGTCTCAATGTCTATCTGTGAGGCTTCGTGCGATATATGTACCATGTTATGGTTTCACAGATGGGACTGAGTCTTGATCTGTGATCCTTTGGTCTCAATACTCATATTCTCATTAGATGTATGATGTGGTCATACCACATCGTAGGCTCCAAGATATCAATTTTAGGGTGACATTGTATCGTCAGACATGAAGTACATTGGCAATTGTCACTGTGCTACACAGTGCATATAATAGAATGCCGCATATCTCAAACTGTCCAGACGCGTCCAGAGCCTTACAACCGAAAACCACGCGACGCGTCAAAGCTCACCTGTGCAGCTTATGCTGACACTTTAAAACCTTGCTCGCACCAGTCCTTTACGCGATATCTAGCGATCATGGATGATTTGAATGATTCGATTGCCGATATAGTGAAAAGAGAAGGACAAGCTCTCATACGCTTAATATTGGCGGTACAACAACACAACAAAGAACGAGTCCGCTTCCTCTCCGACTTCCTCAGCAATCTTGAGTGTTTCTATTTTGATCGAAAACAAAGCGGGAAGCCGATCTTGCTTCGAGAAACCATTAACGCTTATCAGGATCAGAATTATGTTGCACTATCGTATACATGGGGTAGTTCAGACTTTGAAGCCCCGTCTAAGGTGGGTGGATACGATGTCCAAAATAGGTCTGGGAAGCAGAACTACGCCTCCCCAGTCAGAGATTCCATCTTTCGACGAATACATAGATACATGGACAACACAGGGGTGGCCCATTTGTGGATCGACCGGCACAGTATTCCCCAGGTCCCTTCCACACAGCAGAATGCTGCTTGGAAACAAAAAGCGATGTTCAAGAAAAAGGAATGCATGCAGTCTATGGACTTTGTTTACAGGCTCAGCAAGCATCCTGTTGCATTGCTAGGGCGGTCAATTCAGTCTGAGTATGAAATGGAGCTGTTACATGGAGTCCTCACTCTGGAGTACACTGACTCTACAGACCATTCATCCACCTCTGAGCTATTGCTAGGCTGGGGCACCAAAGCAGCTCAAGCCTTAGAACTGTTACGCAATATGACGGAGGATCTTTGGTGGCAGCGCGCTTGGACATTTCAAGAGAACTACAAAGGCGGCGGATCCATGAAACTACTTGTTCCCCACCCCCCTGTGTTGGAGGAATCAAAAGAACAATACCAAATATTTGGCGACATTCGGGGTGAATTGTGTATCAATTCTTCACACTTTTCTCGCCAAGTTACGCGCTTTTGCCTCGCACTTCGGGAAGGCATCCTATCAGCAGGGCAAAAGAAAACGATCGAGTATGTCTTAAGGAAGGCCGGCAGATATACCCTTCTGCTTGCTAAGTCAGAAGCCATGACTCCCGCGATAATCGCTGATGTCGCAGCCCGCGATCTCAAGGAACCCACCGATCGGTTGCCCATCATTGCCAACTGCTGTGATTATTCTGTCCGCTTGGATGCGACCAAGATCTCAGATAGCGCGCGTAGTCTCAGTATACGCATATTAACAACCAGCCTCCTCAATGGAGAGATACTGCGCAACGGTGCCTGGGAAGAGCCTGAGACAAATTTGAAGCTTTCCGAGTTCTTGAAACGTCATCTCTTGGGCAGGACTTTCCCAACCCAGGTCAAGGAAAGTCTTACATTCCATCAAGGCGTCCGGTTTGGTGATGTAAAGCTTACAATGGAAGGAATCAAAACCAAGGGGTGCTTATGGGAGGTTTACAAAGTCATGCAGACCGCTGATTTCTACAGGAAAACCCGAGTCTCAAACTCTAGGCATAGCGGCCTCACAAAGGACGGGCGCCGATGTCTAGCTCAGCTGTCTCTCGAATTGGAGGCACGCTCCGAAACAGAACTCGCAGGAGAGATAAAGAGCTATTATCAAACGGATGCAAGGGGTGCCAGGCCTTACCAGATCGGCGAGGATTACATGATTGTGATGGCTGCTGAGCTTGCTGCAGCCATTGATAATGGAGTTCCACTTGGACTTGGGAGAATTCGGAGCCCTGACGGCGGACGCAATCGATGCCGAGCAATTTTCATTTGGAACAACACTGGTTTTCAACCTTCCCAGAATGATCCGGCACTTGTGTTCACGTCTCTGAGCAGCAGCAGCAGCAGCGATGTCAGAGATGTCGATCGCCATGTCTCACTTGGAGTTAGGTTAGCAAGGACAGGCGAACGTGCGGGGAGCATCCCACGCTTGTACGTTGATCGTGGAGTGTTTGGAATGTGCTTTTTTCAACGCCAGGTCGAGACGAGCGTTGTTTTCCCATGGCCACCAGCTTTCAAAGGTCTCGTGCCTTGACACGACGATCAGAAACCGCCAGACCATTCGATCTCAGATACAGTATTACATGATTCATGCCTACGATTACAACGGTCGATCGGAAGATGCGTCCATCCAGAGAAAGAAAGCATTCGCCTGTAGTCGAAACGCAACACACGAGCAACATATTGTCTCTCTACTACTACGGCTGATGGGTGGATAGGATGGAGGAGAGAAACAGAGCGAACAAATCGAATGGGGAAAAGACTGCGATTAATTTCCAAGTCGGTTCGGATTAAAATAAATCAGTTTTCTTATGTCGGAGCTCTAGATTTTTCCAGGTTTCTACTCTTCAATGGTATTCATTCACCTTGACATCCTGAGATCGTCGAACCATCACTCAAGCGTCTGCTTTGCCGCTTTCCACCCAGTTGTCTTGGAACTGGACAATTTCATGGCCGGCAACGAAGTGGCCGATTGAAATATTAGAGATTTTCTGTGCTTCCACCTCCAGCTCAGCCCACTCAGACGACGCAGTGAGTGCCATCATGTCTTCCATACTGCGTAACCAATAGGAATGAACAATGTCGTAGTCGGGTACTGTCCAATTCGGACGATTCATTTCCTCCTTCAGCGACTTGCGGAAGGGCTCCCGAAAGTGGGGAGGGGTTATCGTCTGGAATCAAATGAGCGGCAAGCACTCGCGTGCGGAATTCGAGTGCAAAGACGTACTTGAGTAAATTTGACCACGCCATATTTCTTCATCACGGGGTTAGCCTTTGGTGGATAGACCTCCGTTGCCCATTTGACGAAGTCTTCATGCGTCACTTCATCTTTCTTGTACAAACCGACCTCGAGCTTGATGAGCGAGGATGGAGTTGCCATGACCGCAGATGAATATCTCAATAGATTGACGAGATTTCAATTATATAGTAAGAGAAGATGTAACAATCTAGAGATAAAACACAGGGCGAGTAATTCCGAGCTTGAAGCTGAGCTGTTGCGGGGAGATGATCACCGTTGATCCCGCTTGTCATGGCACGCGGCCGCAAGACCGGCGCAAGGGATGCACTTTGTCCAATCAGAGCATGGAATTTCCCTGAATGGTTTGCATGAACAGGATACCGGCCGTAGCATCACTCAGCATGCGTTCAAGCTACCTGTCACCCACTATGCCCATGTCGGCCATGAAACCTTGCCAACCAAGATCCCGACATGGCTTCACGGATCTTCTTGCCCCATATCATGAAAACTATCAGCATCACATTGTTCGCAATCAAGACAGCGGCGAATATCCCGGAGATGACAACAGCATACCCCGTCTCCAATACCCAGTCAAGTAGATTGACCGACAGCCCAAAGCTGATTGCCTGTTTCCCCAGATTCATCGCGATCAGCATCTCAGACATGTTGGAGTTATAGGAGTCTACAGCATACGCCAGAGCGAACGAAAAGTAGAAGTACGCTGACCATTGTGTCATCCCAGCCCCGAAGAAGTATCCGAGCCAGTGCAAATTGTACTGAGCGGTCAGACCGTAGAGGATCAAGCCAGCCGGAGCGATGATCATGGATGGTATCATGACACCCAGGCGCATCTCGGCTTCACGTATGCCGTTATTGTGGCGAGTCAGCCGGGCGGCAAGACGATCGGACGTGGGGGCGAAGGGAACGGCGAGGACGAATCCGATCAAGGTGGCCACAGCGTTCAAACCCGAATCAGCCTGCTTTTGTGTCAGAACTAAAGTATCTAATATAAGGAAAGTCCAAGAACTCTGCTTACCTCGGTCCAGTTGTATGGCGCTCCAGTAATCTTGATCGGGAAGGTATAATTAAACGCGAAAGCCCCCAGCCCAATGTAGATTCCAAATGAGGTGATCACCCACAGGGTCTGAGGGACCAGGAAGTAGGTGAAAGACCTAACAATAGTCATAAAGAATGGTGCTTCGCGGTCGTATCTTCCCAGAGGACTGAGTGTCTTGGTAAAAGGAATGCGTTCCGGGATGGAGGCTGTTGGCCGCCTCTCGGTGACATGTTGGGCAGGCTTTTCCCCGTTCTCGGCCGGCGTGTCTGAAGATGTAAACTCATTTTGGTCGAGGAGGTGAGAGTTCCTATCGTAGGAGGTTTCTTCTACGAAGAAGAAAGCGAGCACAAGGAGAGCTAAGGCAAAAGCCAGGATCACGTAGAAGAACAGCCTCCATGAGTAGGGCTCGATCAGCATATGCGCCGAGGGCAGGGGTGCTATGGCGCCGAAACAAATCGCAACTACCGTTGGTAAGCACTGGCCTAAACATAAGCCCGGCTATGGGGCTATACAGGGCTACTTACATGAGTAGAAAGCTAGATGTTTGCCCCGTTCGTGCAGGAAGAATATGTCGTTGACCAACTGGACAGGGATGGCCTCGCAGACACCCGACCCGAAAGATGCAAAAATTCGGGCTACCATGAGCCCAGTGAAGTCGTGAGCCTGGGAGGCCCCAATGATACCAGCGACGAACTATGCATCTTTAGGTCATGGATCCTTGTTCAAGATTAGGACCATCAATACTTACGCACAGCATTGATCCCAGCATGACAGGACGGCGGCCAAATTTGAGGTATAAAGGCACAAGAATCAAAGATCCGAAACCGAATGCCAAGTTTGGGTATGAGATTAACCCGGATGCCTGGGCTGGTGTAACTTCAAAGGTCTCAGCGAATAATGTGATGTAGGGAGCTGGGCCGACTAGGAATGCATTGCCGAGGAACGAGTATACGCAGCATATTACGAGGATCATAGTCTTCTTGAACGGGGACCACTGCGTCTTGTCAGTCGCCTATCACATCTTTCGATCATCTTTATAACAGCTTACTTGTAGAGGGTCGTTGGGGTCCTCCGCTGGCACGGGAAACAACGCCTGTCCCAAGGCCGTGTCATCTCCCTCTAGATCCCCTCGTGTGAGCTGTTGCGCAGGACAGTAGCAATGCTGCCGAACTTACCGGCTGCACGAAGATCGACTGTCCCAGGTATCGCACCCTCGTGTGCATGACTTTGGGCAAGTTTTAGCTGCTACCTTCCCCGCACCGAGTCTGGAGTGGCTCTTACCTGTGTACGAAATGCCGTCCGGCGTGCGAGGTCTGGTTTTCTGAACGAGACACCATTATCGGCTGTTAGAAGGCTTCGTCGTGATTGACTAGTCGTTCACTTTCCTTCTCAAAGGTGCGTCTCTTGGTAGCAGGATGAGCACATTTTGTATAATGTCTATCCTGGAAATCCCTGTTCGATGATACATAAGATTGTTTCGGCAGATATAGGCTCATCTGTCTGGGGTAATGTCTGGGGTATGGGCCAAGCGGAACCGGCAGCGACGTGCAGATCAATTGGAGTAGCACAATCAATTGACAGTAGACAGCCCTCACTTCCAAGCTTCAGCGCTGACGGCAGACTAGGATTACATTCACCATCTATCGCAGAGACTACGTGTAACTAGACTCTGTTTGGCCAATATCATTCCCCAAAATTTGATTGGTAGCGTGGCACAACTGAACACTTATGCAGTCAGCGTAAGATGCAGGGTTGCAGTGCATTTAATCACCAAAGTACCACTTTTGGCTGTTACCCTTACGATGACCACATGGGCGCTGGAACATTTCTAGACCCTCTATTGCTACGGCGGCTCGGTAACATATATTAAGTATTACCTGATGCCACCCTGGTCACACGCGCGCTGTATGTCATGGACTCAAATGGTCGCGCTCAAGGAGACGGCCAGACGGCATCATTACAAATTTCAGGCTGCTAATTATATTGATAGACCAACTTGGTATGCAGTGGATGTACTCTATAATAACTAATTTATCTTATTCTGAAAATAAGAAACCACTCTAGCAGCCCCTTCCAAAAATCTTGTGACAAATGTCAAAAATTGAATATCGTTACCTCTCATAAGCGATCAAACCAAGCACATGCCATTACCATAGGGACAGGCTTTCTTTTCTCGCCATTTGGAAATTTCGAGGCGCAGACTAGATTCTGTGGAAAGGCTCGAGTCTGCCTCTCCTGTATCACGGCTTTGAGCGTTGGTACGTAGTAGAAGATATTCGATCTATAGGAGGGGAAGCAGACAAAGTCAGCGACATGGAAAAACTAGCCAAGAACCTAAGGGCAAGGTTGCAGAGGGACTCAATTGATGGAGAGATGAGGTTTGCCAGGATCAACAGGCAGTGAGTTTAATGATCGAGAAGGGGGTCGAACACACGAATCGAATTCGGTACCTCACCTACTTTCCCGACCAATATACGGCATCATAAACAACTAGTGTAAGTCGACAGGTATAATACTATCAATCACAGAAAGGCTGGCTGAACAATATTGCATGTAAAATGTATCAATTCAATCGCAAGATTGGGTATAATATCGCCATAATATATATATGCGCCCACCCCACTCATTATAAAATCTCAGCGACTTCCCACACCATAAGTCTATTGCTTCTGAGAAATCATCATTTCCTCGTTCTCATTGATGGGAGCAACGTGGTTGGTAGTCTTGTTGAACTCGTTCTCCTTGACTACATTGACGGTTCCCTCCATCTCCAAGTGTGTCTGGGTGTCCTCGTTGCTCTGGCTCATGACGTACTCTTCCGCGTCAATGTGTCGGAACATGAAGTAGAAGATGATCGTCAAGACACCGCCGACGATGGCCGGACCACCAAAGTCCCACGTCAGGTAGGGATCCGTAATGACAGCAGAGCAGGCGAGACCGATGGCGTAGGCAATAGCGGTAGTAAACAGGTTGATGGCGGACACCAAGCCTCTCATGTTCACGGGGGCTCTGGAATAGGCAATACCGTACGCTGGGACATTGACAAACAACTCTGAGATTCCACCGATAGCAAAGGGAATAGCCATCCACCAAATGCTGATAGGCGCAACACCATCACCAATGGTACAGTCGCTTGAGCCGTACTCACCACAAGGAGACAGCTTGTATGCGTAGTAGTTGAGGACTGTGTAGGCGGCACCACCGATAGAGGACAACGCCAGACCGGTAGTGATACGAGCGATGGGTCCATAATGGATACCGGCTTTACGGAGGAAGGGGTATAGGCCATAGTTCAGCATTGGCGCCACGCAGATGATGCTGAGGGTGTTGAAATTGCTGATAACGTCATTTCTGCTTGCGAGTTAGACTGTGATCCCAGGACACCAAAGAAAGCTCGGTAGCGGGGGGAGAGCTTACGGTACGCCATTGGTTGTCAACATGGTAGATAAAAAGCTGGCAGCAGAGCCAATACCATTGTCGTTGAGGTACTGAATCGGGAAGAAGCAGAAGATACCGGTAGCCTGGAACGTGCGACGAACATCATCGACGAACTGATCGTTCCATGTAATCTTGGTGTTTAATCCCTTCGCACGCATGACGGACGGCTTGGCGTGGTCCCAGAAACCCTTGCGGCCGAAACCTCTAAGACCAGCCCCCTTCAAGCAGACGCCGAGGACCTTGACAATCTTTCCCATTTCACTTCCAGCCGGAGGGTGGAGAATAAGGCGCTTCTTGAGGAAGATGAGGAGAAGAGGCAGGGGCAGATACAGGAACAGTGGGACCAGGAAGGCGAGCCACCATCCAACATACTTCTCAATGTACGCAGTGGCGACGTTCATAAACCCTCCAATGTTGATCATCAGGTAGAACCATAGCATGACTCTCTCCGTGCTAGACTCGGGGTCCTGGATGACACGTTCGCCCTTTTTATTCGTGACGACCCTGGGTACAGTTGTGGTCATCTGATCGAGCAGCAGAGGAGAGACACAAGGCTTAAACATGGCTGCAGACATTGTAAGTAAGATGCCAGGATTTTGAGGAGGCATCAACGCTCACCTGCACCAAGTGCCAGAATATAGATGGAGATAAAGTAGGGGATCTTGGCGTTTCCATTGGCCAACAGGTCCTTGGCACCGGCAGCAACCATAAGAACATGGGCAATACCGAAGACAAGAACGCCCCAGAAGATCATCTTGAAGCGACCAGTCTTGGTATCGGCGAGATATCCGAAGAACAAGGGCGAAGCATATGCGATCAGACTGAAAGATTGGCCGATTGCGTTGGCGACCTGGGTACCCAGTCCGAGTGCACCAGCTGTTTGCTGGTCACCGACGGGGGGCGCACCATAACCGTTACCACCAGTGGGCAAGGGACGGTTCACAAAGTTGCTGATTAGTGGCTGCACACCATAGTATGAAGCTCGTTCTGAGAACTCCACCACACAGATGAGGTATGCGATGATGGGAATGTTGGCAGGAACTCGACGTAGAGTTCGCAACTCCTCATCGGTTGGCTTGCCCTCATAGTCGTCGTCCAAGTGGCCAGCGAGATATGGAGCATCGTGACCAGCAGTATGCCCCGCCTTCTCGTGATCGGCGTACTCGTTGCTTGACGTGTCGTTATGGTGGGACGCTGCCAATGTTGTTAGCTTTGGGCCGTGCAGTGCAAGACGAAGCTTGTGTGAAGCTGTGACAAAGACATACCCATCTTTACGGAACTGGTGACACAAGCTAAAGGGTGTGGAAAGAGAAAGGAGAGAGTTTACCGATGGTATGGGTCGGGAGACGGTTTTATTCCCAGTGCTCCATACATAGTGGAAAGAGAAACTGACCAGAGCACGAGCGGTAATCGCACAGAACCAGGATCCTCCCATTCACTCAGATCGGACGACCCATGTCAGTATGTACTCAGGTATCCTCTAGGAGAATAGGTGGACTCGCGGGGTCAATCGCCGGCTAGTCCGCAGACGAAGAGAAACGGTCGATGCCGAGTCAAGTCCACTTTCGTTTGTTGAGCCTCCTGCCATAGGAGGGCAGTCAACCTCGATCCTCGCAATTGCCAAGGAGACGAGCGATGTAAGGGAGCGTCAATGGCTTGGTTGGCTCTAGCAGCCGCATATCTGCGAAGCTTGTACACAGCCGAGCTCCCTATTCAGAGCAATAAGAAAGTCCTGATATTCCCAAATCTCTGGGCAAATCTCCACCCTGCACCTAGCAACCTAGGAAGGGAGGTCGGCATGCTTTGGGCGGACCCAAGCTACTGTGGTATAGCGGGTCGCGGGGTGCAGCGGGATGGCGACGCAGGGTGTTGCCCCTTCGAGAAAGTGACCAGGGGCTCGCCATCGTCATAAGCTCGCCAGCCAATCATCACACTACCACAATTATACGAGTAGGCCAATTAACAGTGCACTAGAAGAGATGGAAGCCGCATCGAACAATTTCCCTAGATCCGGGATCTGCAGCCTTCCGGGCATTTGTAAACCTGGGACCAACAACACGCATTGGTAGCATTAATACGCTGAATATAGTCATGTAATTCGTTTACGACCGCAGCATGTTGAGCTTCTAAACCGGATGTATCATTAGTATCATATGATCATACGCAACAAGACGGCGCCAGCATTGTTGAGGCATCTCCTTGATTAGCATGACCCATTTTTGATCCTTCTCGGATGCCGCTGGGTTTCATTTCTGAGAGGCCCGGATAGACTGTCTCTAGCTTGTTACTTAGCTTCATTACACAACGATACAGTAATAGGGTAGTCGACTGTCTCCGCCACCGGCACTAGCACCACGGTGCTGTCGCTGCGTTTCCCCAGGTGGATGCCAGAGATAACTTAGGACCGTTGAGACGATGTCTCCGGGTGCACTACTCATTCGAGTCGGTCCGGATGACGAGCGAATGAGAACCGGAGACACAGTCCTCGAGGAATTCAACGTCAAGAGCGGTTCCCATTAATAGCACAATCCAAGTCCTCTTGTGTGATTCTTTCATTGGCAGGTGTTGTCTGAGTCGCGTGGTTATGGATGTGCATGTCAGATAGATGTACTTTTCAAATCATTGACCATCGCGCTCGCCATCCCACCACACTGCAGCAGAAATATGTTGGGCGACAGGCGTTGAGTGTCTTACGTGGACATTGGCATCGAGGTATGCTCACCGCGACTATTGCCATACTCTACTCCTCCACATATATATTCTCTTACCTCATAGTCTGCTCTGTATAATTTGAGGTCTCGCGACAGGGACGATGGCGACATCGATTGTGGATGCCCAAGATTTTCTTTGCCGGCGGGTACCGACCGCTGGTGGACATGTCTGCGGTGACCGGGGCATGTCTGCGTAAACGATCTCAACCTTATTTTGAGCCTGTTGGAGGCCATGACTGTTCCAGATTGGTCAGAAATGGATTTTTGATATGCTAAGCAGTCTAAGTGTGCGGTATCGAGACTCTGCACCAATGCAATGCTTGAATGCTCCTCTCTTGTGGTCACCTAGGCCGAGCGCTACATATGCCACGGCAGCGAGTTAGTCAATCAAGCTTTGCCGAGGTACGGAAGGCATTGCTTAGAATTCTTAGGCGTTGTCACTCATAAGGTAGGCTTGCATGGCATGGCAATGCATGGCACGGCATATCACGAGCTGTTACCTGAGTACCGTAGGTTAGGCTTTTAACTCTATTCGTGCGCCATGCATTGCACTGCATTGCACCCGTCATGAACAGGTCCAGCGCTAGATTCAGTCGTACAGTAGATTGTTATCATACTCGTGGCTGCTGGAGGCAATCTCAGATGATGTAGTGTGGCGACCTGCTCGCACTGACGACGAATATTCGCAGTCTTCTGTCGCCCGGGCCGCTAAGCAGTTAGTTGTGCTCGGCGTGCTTGATTTCCAGGCCCGGCAAGCCCGGCTTGTTCCCGCCTCCCAAGACACGCGAGCAGTGAAGCTGATCATCAGCAACTAAAACAGTCATGTCCTCTCAAAGCAAGCTAAGGCTCAAGTTTCTTGACTCATGGAACGTTGCAGCATCCTAGTTCCAACCTAAGGCAAGGTAAGCCGCGCCTCCAAGGGCAATCGGGTTGTTTCGGCCTCGGTATCTCAAAGGGCCTAGTGGCGTTGACTCGCTAAAATAGTTTCTATTCGCCTGCACTACCACTGAGGTGCTGTAGCTTGTGCCAGTCAACAACAACCCCTTTCTGGTGCAACTTCAGCATATAACGAATTGATGCGTGCAGTCTTTACACATTGCATGTTCGCGAATGCGGATGGAGTCCAAACCCATTCAAATTGTCCGCCACATCCCAGGGATTCAGGCATCTTCGGGTGCTGCACATCCTGCGAGGGAAGAATCCTTATTTGAAATTGAGCCGTTCTATGGCCTGCTAGCAATGAGCAACATACAACTCTAGACGTAACGAATCGCACAGGAAAACGACGTGTCTAAACAATTCGGTATCGCCCCTCGTGTAACCATGACGCATTCGGATCAGTAAGGTTGCGCCCGCTCAGGAACGCGTGTGGGTGCTGGATCGTCAGGTTGTCAGCCTTCCCACCAAAGGTTGAGTTTAATTTGACACCTGGAGACCAAGACTCGGCCAGCGATATCACTGTGTTCAGGGTTCTTTTCTAGAACGATGGCCTCCTGACATGGTCCCGCTTATGCCGTTGGCTTCTTGAGTATCGGACATGGGCTGCGTGAGGAGAATACCTACGATTTAGACTGCCGCTCGAAGGCACAAATGCGAACAAGAGCGACAAGGGAAAATAGGCCGAGGAACATGAAGGAGAAGGAGCTGTATATCCACTGATATATATCAAGGAGAGTCGTGAAATCAGTTATGACCTCGGCTTCATCATCCTTTAATTTCAAGGAAACGATGACGCGCTCAGCGCCTTCGTCGGCATTGTCTCACTCGCAGGAATTATCGATGCTTTGGTGGAGGACCCAGGAATCAGAGAAAAGTATGGCCACCTGCGTTGACGTTATTCCCCTCGGCTCATCGTCTGGTTTGGAGATGATGATGAGGTTAGGGCACCGTTCCGGATACTGATGTCGTAAACAGCAAATAATGCGGCGCAGTGATGCTTAGGCTGTTTCGTTATATGATGACTGGAACTAGCTCGGCGGAAACGGACAGACTCATGGACTGTTACAAGGATTTAGGATCGTTGTCATATGCGACCGGGCATGGCTCCAAGAGTCAAGAATGGAAGTCTGAGATATATTGCATGGCGTCGCTATACTACCTAATCAAAAGAGATGTAGTAATCCCAGCTTGTGGCTTCGCTTCACCAGCATCAACCTATGACTTGGTTCCGTAATCGTCAAGCAAAACATAAATCTTCTTACCTTCGTAGAAAATGACACAGTTCTTTCCCATTGTCTCGACGAGCCTGGGACAGCGTGTGCAGTACGTTGTGATATACTTGTTTCCATGCCGCTCGGATTGCCGAAACTGACGCGTCGACGTTCTGTGAAAGGCCCAAAACTACAAGTCGCCATACGACTCCACTATCAGTCAATGTACATGGGCACTAAAGTATTTCGATACAACTTACCGTTATCTCTCCATTACAATCCCATGTCTTTTCAAGCATTGCCATGGCGATACTCACTGTCCTCGGCTCTGCCCCGCCGGGCCTGCATAAGCTCTTGGCCCGATAAAGTACAGCGCGGATGCAATTGAATGTCGCACTCGAGCCCCACTATCTCGACATGACTTCTCCAACATCTCTTATCGGAACGTGACGAATGGCATATCGCCTCCAAATATGCCTTCCTCGTACGAGCAACTCGAGCCTCGTAATGGCCGCATCGCAATGGCTTTCACGTCGGCGCTGTCTCACTTCAAGACGATCCTCTGGGGCTCGCCTTCAGAGGAAAGGCCGTTACTAATCAAGCTCGACTTCACGATCCTGCCGTATTTCTCGCTGATATGGTTTCTCTTTGGTGTGAATCGTGCCAGTTACAGCCATGCATACATTAGTGGCATGAAGGAGGACGTCGGCTTCCAGGGCAATGACTTCAATCTCATGAGCACCATTTACTTGGTCTTCTACGCCGTCTTCCAGATCCCCTCGACCTCGCTGCTTACGTTGGCGCGACCGAAGTACGTTTTCGTGGCGGCAAATGTGTCATGGAGCGTCTTGACTCTCATCACATTCCGCATGCAACATGTCTACCAACTATTCATCCTGAATGGGTTTGAAGGCGCCTTTTCTGCGATCGCTTAGTAAGTTGAGGTTCTGCCACACATGAGTGAGTCATGCGACTAATTCTTCGTAGTGTCGGCGCGCATTTCATATACGGCTCTTGGTACAAAAAGTCAGAATTGAGCACCAGAGCCGCCATATTTTGCTGTTTCGGACATTTAGGAAGCATTGCAGGCGGATGGATTCAGGCCGGGCTTATCACGTCACTTGACGGGAAGGGCGGGCTTCCAGCTTGGCGTTGGGTGTTTGTTGTGGTCTCTGTGATCACCATACCCGTTGCAGCTCTAGGTATGCTGTTTACATCGCCAAAAACACGTTGATATTTATCATTTATCTAACAACAGATAGGCTGGGTGGTCATTCCAAATCTGCCTATTCACAAGAGCGCTTGGTATCTGACGAAGGAGGAGAGGGATTTGGCTGTCACCCGACTTGGTCACTTCAAGAAGCAGAGCTGGGATCTGACGGTGTTCCGCCGTGTCCTTCTCAGCTGGCAGTTCTGGTTACTTCCATTGATTTTCATGCGTATGTCAACCCGGTCCAAGCACCAACTCTTCAGCTGACCTAGTGTCTTAGTTTATTCCCTATGTGTGCAATCCCTTGGTAACAATGTCATGCCATTATGGATGGCTTCTAGGGGCTACACTGTCATTCAGCAGAACACTTATCCCACAGCCATCTACGTGACTGCCATTGTGGGAACCATCATATACTCCATCATCTCCGACAAGATCCAGTCGCGCTGGCAGCCGTCCGTCGCAATTGGCTTGACCTTCATCATCGGCAGCGCGATTCTCGTGGCGGATCCCGTGGCGGACAGTGCCCACTTCTTCGCTTATTACCTGCTCGGCACCACTTACGCGCCTCAAGCAGTGTGGTACTCTTGGATGGCTGACGTAACTGCTCACGATGTCCAGCTCCGTGCTATCACGACAGGTTTCATGAACTCATTCGACTTCGCCTTCGTGACTTGGTGGCCTCTGATCTTCTACCCGGTAACCGATGCACCACATTACGAGAAGGGTTACATTGCGAGTTTGGTGACCGGAGCTCTCGTCATCCCTTTCATCGGGCTCATCGCGTACCTCGAGAAGAGAGATCGGGCAGCTGGGAAAATCGGTATGACTTTCGACGATGATGACGGTAATGATGATGGTCTGGCTGGTGAGGACCCGGGACAAGGCGCGAATGATGTGGAAGTTCCACCTACTGCCAAGTTTCCGCCTACTGTCAAAGCGACCGATTTCCAACAATGATCAACTATATTCAGGCAGTTGTTACCATAGGAATTGGTCTTCTTGAGGATCTAGAAAACCGACTTGCAAGCTACATCATATCATTCTTTCTGCGGCATTTAGAATAGACCAATAGATATCTAGAGAACCCGTGAACCCAGACGATTTATTACTTGGGCCAACGAAATATCATATCTTGATCGAAGATACAGTTGAATACAATTGGAAACTAGCCGGCGGTGGACTGAGGGTGATAACGCAATGATTGTAAGTCTGTTGGTACAGTAAACGGGAACCTGATTCGTCTAGCGTCTTAAATTTGACTCACGAACTTGAACCTACTCCGGTCGACATTGAGCCTTTATCACATGCTGCGGTGGTGAACATCGCAATTCCGTATAGCTACGAAATAAAACTAGTTTATCGATTTATTCACTCTACCTGCTATATCACGATGTCTGTCGTCGCCTAGCCGGATCATCCGACCATGCCTTCACAAAGTCAATCATTAACTCCGTTACCCTAGTGGAAGATATAGGAGTTCAAGGAGACGCCCACTTTGGAGACAGAGCTCAACATCGTTCCTGCCTGCACATTAGACCTCCTAAGAATTTGCGGAAAGTACATCTCATCTCAGCAGAGTCGCTTGAGTAGCGTGGTCTGATCCCCAGGGCCATCAGCAAGAACATAACCACTCAGGGGCTCGATCTGTTAGGACCATCTACTGTGGCAAAGCTTCCATTCACGAAGAATGAAGAGGAAAATGGAGAGGTTCCCACTATTGTTTGACTGGCGTCAGCAATCCATGTCCGCAGGTAGAGAAGTATAGAAAGGGGCTACAAGAGACGTTCGTAGAGCGAGATGTGGAGAGGAAGATCGTTTATAGGCTTGCTGGTGTTATGGCTACGGTCAAAGTAGATGGTAAAGTGACTGCTGGCATGAAATTGATCATTGAAAATACTGAAGAGTATACTCCACTAGCGCCTGTCTGGGCATCATCGTCAAAGTGTTGGGGTTGCAAGCTTTGGAATCGGAAGAAGATAGAGCATCTCTATGCCAAAGCCAAGCCGCTGGAATTTCAGGCAACTAGGCGACGTAGATAATTGCTTCGTCAAACTAAAGTAGTCTTTCAAGTTGAGGAGGAATTATTCATCATGGATAAGTAGGCCATATCGTCAACTTGTCAATTTACCACACAAGCGAGACTCGTCTTGAAATGTATGGAGAACATTCTCCTGACAAGGATATATGAGCCCACGACTAATGCTGAACATTCCTTAGCGATTGAAAAGTTAGGTAGTCTTATGTGATAATTAGTTTCATGTTTACTACATTACAAACCATCGACCGAAGCACCGATGTATCTCTTCAAACTCGTTAAGGGCATCAACTGATTATCTGTCCAGGTAGGTAACTCATGCGCACTCGACGGATTCGTTGCACGCCTACCAATCAATTCAAGCACCTGACGTCCAAAAAAGAACATTTGTCTCGTGAGAAATACAAGAAGAGCAAAGAAACTCCTAAAGATAAAATCGAATAATTCACTCGTTGAATTAAGTCCGATATCAAGCAATACTCTCACTGGGGAACACCCGTCTTGGAACAATCAGCATTCTATTATATAATCTATGCGTATAGGTAGTCTTCGATGGTTTATGAAGAAGAGTTAGAGGACAGGTCACGAGCAAAACTTCTTTGCATGAGATCTACAGAACTATCTGAGTCGGGAGGCTTGTGGAAAGCGGGTAAGTTACAAATCCGTTGATTCTCAGCTCAACAATGCATAGTTCCAGAATTTCTGTCTAGGCCGTCAACCTATGCCTACTGACTATAATGATCTCATATTCAAGACAATCACAACTTCACACACTCCTCAACGAAACCAATTATCTCTCCATTGAACCACTCCGGCTCCTCCCAGAACAACCAATGCCCACTCTGATACTCAGACCACCTCACAATGCCTTGTCCATCTCCTCTATCCTTCCGACCCTTCTCCACCCGTCTGACTGTTTCCTTCATCCCCTCCAGCGGGAAACATCCTGTCCGCTTCCCCGCCATGACGAGCGTAGGGACCGTGATGCCTTCACACGCCTCGCGGTGATCATATCTCGTATGGTCCGCCAGCAGCCGCGCCAACCACGTAGTGTCGCACTTCCTGGACTCGCCCGTGAAGAAATCCTCGTCTGCTTTCGTTTTCTCCGCACTAATATCCTCACCCGGTAGCGGCGCAAAGCGATAGCCCAAACAATCGCCCACAAGGCCCTTGAACGCATTCTCCTTGTCCTGCGTCCACGCCTTCTGGGCACCGAGCATCGACGCCTCGTCAAAGCACCCGCGGTGCGCCTTGCTCTCGTCCCATGAATCAAAGGTAGACCTGTCCTGCAGAGGAGCCTGGTCGACGAAGACGAGGCCTGCAAATTCGGCGTCGCTGAAGAGCTCTACGTACGTCCAGAGGATGGCGGCGCCGATGGAGCAGCCGACTGGGATGATCTTAAGATCTTGACGCTCTACGGAAGATGGGGTGGGTGTGCGGAGATGCGTGACAACCTCCTTCAAATCCGCCGCCAGCCGGGCGACATGATAGCCACCCTTGGGCCGCCCTGACTCTCCATGACCTCTGAGATCAATAGCCACTACCCAAGCAGAGGCGGAAAGGGCCTCGAAATTGCGCTTGAAATACGCTGAAGATCCGGAGAAGCCGTGAATAAGCAGGACGAGTGTCTTATAGCGCGCATCTGGCGATGAGTCTCCAGATGCGGGGCTGAGGGGCAGGGAAGTTTGAAAGGCGAGTTTGCAGCCATCATTGGCTGTGATGTGAGTATATTCCATAGTCCCTCTCTGGGTAGTATCTTGATGGTGGTGAGTGATAATTCTTGTGTGGATTGGTTCAAGTTCCAGCCCTGATACACTGTGCTACATGCTGATGTTGGTTGAGGTTGAAACAAGCGCAATCCACCGTGTTCGCGGCGCTGTTTCGAAGCTCCGCTTCGATTGTCGCGAGGACTGCATCAGGAGCAGTTCAATCCTGCGAAGCAAAATAATGGTGATTGAACTGTAATTTACATATACGAGAGATTGCAGTTCTTAATCGAAAGTAAGCAATGCATGAGATAGGACGAATGCTGGCTGAAAAGGTGTCATACAACCTTGGAGAGGAAATCAACAGCCCCTGAGATGCAATATATCAATGGAAGAAGCCAAGCCAGGAGCCCGACGTAATCATATGTGGGATCTAATTACACAGAAGATCCTATAGTACAAATCTTGATTTTACATGATCCTAAGGCTGGATCTTTTTGTATCTCTTCGAATATACACAGCTAACCCTATTTGTCGTTCCTAATACATTCCTTCTTTAGGCCTGGCCCCTGAACCAGTGCTTCTCCCTCGATGGCGGCACCGATAAAGGACCACCTTGAAGATCTCTCTTCTTGAGCTCTTCCTCGATGATCTTATATTGGCCCTTAGCCTTCGCCTTGTCACCTTTCGTGATCTGTTTCGGCGAGAAGGCAACATTGGGCAGCTGGACGAGTTGTTGGCGGGTCTTCAGAATATCCTCAGTCAAGGTCTTGGGCTTTTCAGGCCTGTTCAAGGCGATAAGCAATGCGGCGACAGTGTCGATGTCGTTAAGCTTGTGGTCGGGGACGCGCTGTCCTGTCAATTGGAAAATTCGCTTGGTAATCTGTGCCTTGTATTAAAATCATTATATATAGCACGAGTAGGGCACATGAACTTACAGCGAACTTCATGGTAGGATCAGCGATGGAAATGCGCTTCCATGACGGATCCCATGATTTGAGGTATGCAGTTGCTTCCTCCGTTGAACACATAGCAGCGGCGGATTCTTGCGCGTTTGCGGTCAACATTTTCAGCTCTCCCACGTCTTGAATCCCACTGACCACATCGGTGGAAACATTGCCATAATCACCGAGCAAGGTCGCAACGCCATCTGCACTGCACTTGATGTCTAGTGCCAGCGCTCTGGCCATCTCCTCCTCGGTGCCAATAGGCCATGTGTGGACCAGCTCGTATTGGTGACCGCCTGACTTGAGAACGACAGCCTCCACGACAGCTCTGCGTACGGCTGTCTCCAATACACGCGGGTCCTGGATCTTCTTCTTGGCCTTGAATCCGGCGAAATCACCATCCTTGCCCCAGTTCTCTCGGCGCTCCCACCAGTCCTCTAGACCGCCAACAGAGGTAAGACCGTCAGATGAGTGAGCAGGTGTATAGGAAGGATCGGAGACTTCTTCTAGAGTCGGCGCTGTGTCACGGGCGGGAGGCGGTCGAAAAGCGCTGTCCAATAGGGCTGCCTCATTCTCGGACTCAGAATGGTCTGGGTTGAACTCGTCTTCGACAAAAGTTTGCTCGGTAGCGTTTTGCTGTGACGACAAAGAGCTTGGGAGCGAAGGCTTCTGCGAGTAGAACCGGAGACTGTTGGCGCATGCCGTCCTGGTCGATGTTCGAGCTGCGGAAAGGGGCGATCCTGGTGCGGCGCATGGTGTCGACAGAGGGGCAATTGGCTGTCGAGGTGTTGCACATGCCCAGCCCGAAGGCTTTCTTAACCTTGCTATCCTCCTCATTTTGAATGTTTGCGCTGAGAAGTCGAAGCTTTCAGCTGCAATGGCCGTCGAATGATTTGATGAAGCTCTAAATGAGAGACGTGAACTTTTCTGCCGGGATCAAATCGCGGGTCCACAACCAAGTTGTGGCTGATGTCGGAGCTTGTGCCACACCGACTCTAGCGGAACAGTTGAGATCCCTTGCGACAAGCACCTCCTTATCGTCGCCATGTCCTACGATAACAGTGTTCATCCGCGACACATCTGACGCAAGTGGTGAAAGTCGCAGCCATTCCACCAAGGAGCTTCCGTTCGAACCCATGTCGCCATCATGCTGCGCTTGAACCTGCTTATTCTCCTCCTAGGAGCCCTCGTGGCGTTGGCGGCAGCTGAATGTACGTCCTCCATCATCCCTAACCTCCAACAGAGCTGTCCACCGCAGCCACTAACACCCCGTACAGCAGTCCCGACATTCTGTAAATGCACATGCTTCAGCAACAGCACAATCGTGCGCCTGGGGCCCAAAGACTCGACCACCTCTCCCGCGACGCCAAACACCAGGTCTCTTTTGCGGTCCCTCAATCCGTTCACGAGCGAACCTGCGGCGTCGATATCGAAGCGTGCCGCCTCGGCCTCCTGCACCCAGTGCACCCGTGCCTTCTGCCTAGCGTACAACCTGCCGATCTGCAAAAATGCCCAGGAGAAGGATGTTGTGACCATGTGTTTCCAGCGGGACTCGCGGAAGGACATGATTATCGTCTGGGGCTTTATTGTTGGCACGCTGGGACTGCTGGGCTGGGCGGGCGTGAAGAGGGCTGTGGAGTTTAGAGAGGGAAAAAAGGCGGCTGCAGCAGGTGGAATCGGATTGCCAAGTAGTCAGGATCGGGGGGCTTATGTACCTGTTGGTGGTGTCGGAAGGTGATACTATAAAGTGGAAAGACAAGAAAGAATGAGATGTGTATATCTGGCTTCAACTATTATTTGGACGTACGGCGTTTGGAGTTGGCCCTGGTCTGCTTCTTCACACACGAGAGATAGGGTCATCCTTAAACTACAGCGGGGAATTTGCTAGCTGATGATATCTCAGATTCGACAGAAAATGTGTCTAGTAGCGATGCCTAAGTATCTTTCCATGCCACAACAAACCATTTGTAAAAAGCATGCAACGCCATGTATTTTGCCCCTGGATATACGTCCCACGTCGTCAAAATCATCACTTTTGTCTGGACTTTTTGTCATCATCCCTCTTCTCGGTCTCTTACACATTGGCTGATCCCTCAACCCAGGTGCTCCTCCAATACGGTGACGTTACCATCGCTACCATTAGCTTGTCCATTGCCGTTGGCATGACCGTTTACACCATGCTTTTCTCTACGTGCCCGGATGGCGGCAGCAAGGTCTTCCAGCACTGTCACGGTGGAATCCCAGTCAATGCAAGCATCGGTGATACTGACGCCCTTCTTGAGGCTGGAAGGACCTTCAGCGGGGACCTTCTGGTTGCCCTCGTTGATGTTCGACTCGATCATGACACCAATGATGGACTTCTCCCCTTCACGGAGTTGATCACCAATCACCTTGGCAACCTTGGGTTGGTTGCGGTGGTCCTTGTTGGAGTTTCCTATGCATGTCAGTTTGGTATTCATGTTTCGAGGAGAAGCCGTGGCTTACCATGGGAGCAGTCAATCATGATAGCCTGTTTCTGGCCCTTCTTGGTTAGGGTCTCCTTGGCCAACCTCACGCTCTCGGCATCGAAGTTGGTGCCTTTTGTGCCACCTCGGAGGATTACGAAACCGTGCTCGTTGCCTTTTGTGCGTGTGATGGCAGCTAGGCCCTGCTTCGTGACACCCATGAAATGATGCTTAGCGGCGGCAGCGCCAATAGCGTCAA
Source organism: Seiridium unicorne (assembly GCA_039778275.1). Taxonomy (NCBI): domain Eukaryota; kingdom Fungi; phylum Ascomycota; class Sordariomycetes; order Amphisphaeriales; family Sporocadaceae; genus Seiridium; species Seiridium unicorne. The sequence goes on from JARVKF010000402.1 coordinate 77,277, forward strand.
TAGCCACGCCCAAGCTGCCGTCAGTGCCGTTCTTGAAGCCGATAGGGAAAGAGAGACCTGAAGCCAGTTCCCGGTGCAATTGCGACTCGGTTGTTCGGGCACCAATAGCGCCGACTGAGATGAGATCCGCTAGGAACTGGGGAGAAATGGTATCCAGCATTTCGCTGGCAATGGGCATACCGGCACCAGTCAGATCGCAGAACATCTGGCGTGATATCCGGAGACCCTTGTTGATCTTGTAGCTCTCGTCAATGTCAGGGTCGTTGATCAGACCCTTCCAGCCGACAGTAGTACGGGGCTTCTCGAGGTAAGCCCGCATGACGATGCACAGGTCATCCTTGAGCTTCGCAGACAGCTCCTTCAAAAGTGCGCAGTACTCGTGAGCCATGGCAGGGTCATGGATCGAGCACGGTCCGACAACGACCAGGAGACGGTCATCCTTTCCCATGACGATGTCAGCAGCTTCGCGACGGCCCTTGACTACCGTCTCCATGGCTGTCTCTGACGCGGGGACCTCCGACATGAGGAGAGCGGGTGGGATCAGAGGATCCTGACCCAGAACTGCACGATCGTTAACTCTGAACATGACTTTCGACGGAGAGCGTCTGGACGGACAATAGAACAGACGAAAGGCATGGGTAGGCTGGGTGAGAGGCCACATATAGATTTTTCAGGAATGGGTAAATGCAGTGTTCTAGCTGTAGGAAGCCTTATAGGTATTTTTCCGTGCCAGTCGAAGCGCGGGAACATGTGTGCAGTGGTGCAGAGCAGGATATGCAAGATTGGATCGGTGCAATTTTGGTGATACCTACTTCTCGTGTCATCCACCTGGTTGGCGACCATGTTGGCTCCCGGCATTATGGTGTAGGGTGTGGAAAATTGAAAAGAAAAATGAAGACGCAGTGAGGCCAAAGGTAAACCTGGCGATCAGTGACTTCTCAAGACGGGATGATTCGCCTAATCTGCGGACCGGGGAGGGCGGGTACAGCGGTTAGACGCTTTGGTGAAGTTGTACGGAGGGAAGAATTGTCCGTCAATGGAACGATAATGTGTTGGCTTGTGGCAAACAGGAACGGTGAACAAAGTTCGAGGAACAACTGCAGTAGAAGGTGAAGTCGAAAGTAGAAGCGATGTGACTCAGATGAGGTCGGTGCCCAGGAAGTGTGGAGGGTCGGTAATTTCCTTCGCTATTCAAGGTGGTATGATGTAAGTGGAAGGGCGCCAATAGACAGGCAATTGAATAAATGGCAAGCCAGGTGATTGTCAACAGGCCTGAGTTTTAGTATACTCTAGCAATTGGAAGTTCTGTAACTTCGGAGGACGATTGTCTGGGCTTCAATTGTAGAAGATCATGAGGTTCAACGCCGTCTTCGCAGCTGTAATGCAGTGTGTACTTGGACTAGACCCTAGAGAAAAAAATCCCACCATGGTCCTGCAAGGCGATATGCAAGGCCTCGAATTGGCCGCTGAAAGGAGGGGTGGAGGGGTAGATGCACGCTGAGTACCGCCAAACCCATGCTCGAACAGCCCATTTGACGTCGCCGCAGACCAGTGAAAGTTCGAAAATCCTTTTAAAGTGGACCGCTAGTCCGTCCAGACTGCCGGTCATCTTTTGCACGTTTCCTTCTCATTCGTTCGCCGTCCCTTTGGCCCTTTACACCGCCCGACGCGCAGTCATCAGCGGACGGGAACGTGCCGGAACTCGGAGGGGCATGGCTTGGCCCCTTTTCGCTAGGCCTCGTCGGTCGTTCATCGGCCATCGCCGTCGAACCTCACAGTCTTTGGTACCATGAGTTCAGGAAGATGCAAAGAAGGTTGAGGACGACAGAAGAGTAGACTGACTATGTATTTAAACAACCTTATATCGAAATTGGGGGTCCCAGATCTAATGCATCTTCCCGCCGTCGGGACCTGCCAAGTCTGGGGAAAGGTAATCCACCCGGCAATGTCTTTACCCCCTTCGGCTCTCACCCGCCAATGATGAGGCCAGTCTCGAGTGCGCATCTTATTCCGCGCTTCCACGATCGCTTAGATTCGGTATCAACTGCCGACACATATTCTATTAAAGAAGTCTCTTTCCCCAGATCCCCCTGCGCCGCTCGTGGTGGATACGCTGGTTTTCGTGCCATGGAATTGGCCTCTGGAGGCTAAATACGATTATGGTAAAATATAATGGGCGGAGATGATGACTCCGACAAGATGTCGAACCCAAGCACCGAGCTAGGTATATGAAGTCAAGTCAATATGGCGTTATTGCCGCTGTCTTGGCAGTTTGTCGATTCAAACGCTTTTCAATATATCGTACATTTTCACCAGGAGGCTGAGAAGTCTCGCCTCCCGTATTCCTCTGTTTCTTGTGATCTTTTCGTGTGCCTTCGCCTTACCCACCGACCTAAGCTCCCTCGAAAAAACACGGGATGATTCTCACTGGGTTGCCACCTGGACTTCCATGCCCCCAGTTGGTAGAGCAGAGCAACCTGCCTCCTTCCCCTTCGTAGGTCATGGCGTAGTCTTGTAAGATCACTGGTGGATAATTCTAACTCCATCATAGCAAGGCAGTTCCATGTTTAAGGATGCTACTCTCCGCCAGACTTTGCACCTTTCCATCGATGTCGAACGAGTTCGTTTCCAGATATCCAACATATTTGGTGGCAGTGATCTCCTATCACAGCAGCTTCAATTGCACTTCCGACTGGTGGAAAAGCTGGATTCAATAGCATTGATACGGCAAGCCTAATGGGATTGACCTTCAGTGGCTCAAATTCGGCTATCATCCCCAAGGGTTAGGTCGCCTATACGGATCCCGTCAATTTCAAAGCGGTGGCACAGTCGATGATCGCCATCAATCTGTACTTCCAAGCGGATCAATCAGGAGGTAGTATCACGGGTCATCCAAACAGCCGGACGACATCATGGATGCAGCAGGGCAATCACCTTAATGCAAGTAATGTGACTGGTACGAGCACGGCACACTGGTATTTCGTCAGCGCAGTCGAGGCATGGACGCCAGCTTCGACTTCAGCTCTTGTGATTCTCGGTGATAGTGTTACCGACGGAAGAGGGAGTACCGATAATGAAAATAACAGGTAAACTCATTCTCGCCTTGGGCCTTGCTTCTCACTGTGGAGTGGCTGACATGTCCTAGATGGCCCGACTTTGTTTTGGCGAACCTGCGAAAATCTGGTGTTACGAATATCGCGGTGAACAACCAGGCAGCTGATGAAGACACGGTCCTGACGGGCGGATTGTGTCTACCACTCGTGCAGCGATACCAGCGTGATCTTCTGCAGACAGCAGGTGCCAAGTATGCCATCATCTTTGAGAGTGTCAATGATATTGGCGGTGGCTCTACCGACTCTGGGACTCAAACTCGCATTAGGAGACCAACTCATATCGAGATTCAAACAGATTGTGACCGACGCACATAAGGCTGGTATCAAAATCTTCGGTGCCACGATTGAACCGTTGGTGGGAGTGGGCAGAGCTACAGCAATCCCACGAGAGATGCGACCAGGCAGCGAGTGAACCAGTGGATCTTGGGCGGCGGCGATGGATCTTTGGATGGATCGATTGACTTTGCGAAGATCCTGGCGAATCGTGGAAATGCTGCGAATCTGGCCAGTCAGTACGACAGTGGTGACCATTTGCACCCAAAACCTGCTGGGTGCCAAGCAATTGCTGATGCATTTCCGGTCAATATCTTCCAAGGTAATGCGACGCTGTAGGTAGGAAAGCGGTTGCTAGGCTGAGCGACTCATTGGAAATAGAAAGAGCTGTCGCCAGCCATTTTCAGAAGCAATGCAACAACGTATTCTACCTTATGTAGTCGGTCCGTTGCGAAAAAGTCCATGCAGTGAGCGGGATCGGGAAAGAGTGGCCGCCGGACGATGCTCGGGTGCCATGTCCGTACCTTCCCTCCGAGTTGCCAAAGTCGCGATCCGCTCCGCACCGACGTCGCCTCCGGAGGTGTCAATTACAATAGTCTCGGAATCACCCATTTCATATGGAGGGTAGTGCGGAGTCGAGGAGGCCGTTCAAGAATGGCATGGGAGACTTGTACTTTTTGTGACATTCAATTTCTGCCGAGGGAGTGCCAAGCTACGAAGTGCTTGTATCAGCCTATACAACTTACACAATCACCGAGCCATGATACAATACAATGCAATATACAACAAGCCATGGGATTTCAATAGTTCGCTGACGATTGCGGACGTCGAATGATGTTCCTGGCATGTTCACAGATTGTCTCCGCTTGTCTGCAGGCAGAGATCTTGCGAGTGTTCAAGATCATAGTATACGTCGCAACCATACGGTCACCAGACGTTCACCATTCAAAAATAAGTTGTAGTCGACGAAGCAACAAGTTGAATGGCACCCTACGATGCATCTGGGTTGCATCGAGCCCATCTCTGCTTACGTGCCACTCGAAATCCGTGCAAATTCGTCAGAAGCCTATACACACTTCAACGAAACACCAAAATGCTTCATGAGTCACCAAAAATCTACAAAAAGACAAGGACTTTCAAGGGTGCGATGTGGAACTCGCAAAAAGATATTTCGCCCGATGCGAGGGTCGAACTCGCAGCTGAAGTCATTGTTAGTCATGATGTATACACTTTGCGACCCGTGGTGAATCTTACCCTTTGGATTGCAGCGGCATCGGGATTGAAGCCGTAAAAGTCCAACGCTCTAACCAATTGAGCTAACCGGGCTCTTCGGCGGTTGTTGAAATGCAGGGGCTCTATTATCTGCTGAGAGACATCTGCGGGATTTGTGGTTGTCTTGGGGGGGATGGGTGGGTTTCGGGGCGGATGTGTCAGCGTGGCTGGACGACCGGTGGGATCAGGCTATCTTACGCAGATGACGTGAGAGGGTTAGTTGGCGTGGCAGCGTTGTGTGATAGGGCCGATCCAAAGCGTTAAGGCGGAGCCCCCGGAAGGAATGTAAGCATGTGGCATGTGTCTTTGCTAACACGCTCGTTTTGACAGAGCCAACAGCGGGGCTGCTAAGACATGGACGTACATATGCACAATTCGCTACAATTGATCTGGCCATTGTGTGACACGGTCTCCAAAGTACAGAAGACAGACTACAGAATGGAAAAATTAAGTCTGGACCATTGCTGATCATGTTTCCAACGCACAATGACGGTGAGTGGGTGTCAGGCGCATGAATCCGTCAATGACAGCGGTTTGCACAGTTCAGAACTGTTCGCAGCAGCTGTACATAATACTTGCTCAAGGCGCGCTGGAGACTATGTATCCAAATAAACGTCAAATACCTGTCAATACCATTGGTGACTTTATCTGCTATTGCCGTGAAGCGGTCGACTGATTAGTACATGTTTGTGCTCACTCGTTCACATCTACAACACTCCAAAACGCCAAAGAGGTTCTATAAAGGCAAATACTACCTCAACTCGAAGCCTGTCTACGATACATACATCCCTCTATCCTACATCAACTTCTCCGCTCAGCTCTCATTCCCTCCAAAGAGCATATCATTCGTGGCTGTCTTCAACTGCGTGCGGACCATCTCAAGTTTCTCTGTGCTCAAGCTGTTCTGCGAGTCAACCTCATTCTTCAGCTGGGTGCATCGATTGTCCATGGACGTTTTCAAAGAGTCCACCTGAGCTCTCAACGAGTCGCGGTTATCACCAGAGGTTCTTGAACTCTTGCGATCTCTCGTGTGAGAATTCCCTTCGATTCCCTGACTTTGTTCACTGCCTTGTTGATTGTGTCATCGATAGCAGCCCACAGGTTGTTCCGCAGATCCAATCGAGCGGCTGAACCAGTGGCTGCATCAGTGCCTTCGGGCATAGATCCAGTCTGCTCTCCAAGGTCCATGACCGAATACTGTTACGCTGTCACCTGCGTTGCAGTTTTCTTGGCAAGTAACTCCTTGATGACACGAGAGTTATCGCGGAGCCGATAGAACTCTTCCCTCGTGACACCTCGAGATCGGTTGTGTCTACCACACGACTGGCATCCAGCAGGTATCCGCAAACGCCTCCGATGAGATGTCCTCCGCTACGCCATTCCGAAATCCTACACGCAGATGTTGGACAGCTGCTTGTAGGTTGCGGAGCTCAAGAGGGTCAAACCTACCCGGGCGTGCCGTTGCAACTGCAACACGACCAATTTGGCGAATTCCCAAGCAGTGATTCAGCATTCGAAAATTATTGACTAGAGAATTATCCCCGGACGCAGAGTCTAGGTGTACCCATATATTGGGCTTTCCGATGTCGTTGTGTTTGAGCCAAATATCTCCGGCCAACCATCGTCGCGCTTGAGTCCTAGCACCAGATCATGGCTATTCTTTAATCCCCAATGGTAGAGGATTGCTGACATGTGATCTACCAAGAAGTTTCGCTGCTTGTCATGGCCTACACCATCTTTCCTCCCAACGATTTACAAGATCTCATTCACCGCGCCAAGCTCTGGGACTTCTTCTGCCATTTTGAGAAGCTCGGCGGTCGGAGGCTTGACCCTTGATGCTGCGCAGTGGTGCTCCTACAAGTCGCTTCCAGGCTGCATCTGAAGTCGGTAGCAGGTGTTGGTATCTTGGCCCATCCTTCGGGGGAATAATTCTCCAAGAAATTGCTGGTGTGGATTTGGCGCTGTTGGCGCTCGCTGCGTTTCACTCTTTTGGCGGCTGGGCCCCCCTCGAGTGCTTCTTCACCATCGTCGTCGCCATCAGCGGCAGTTACATAAGCCAATGCCACGACTCCTGCGTCAACTTCGTCTTCGTCTCTCGTATTGCGTGCAAGTGTGCCGAGCTCTTCCACAGTGGTGGTACGCTGAAAGACAGCCCAACCCTGGTCACAGTTAGGAGAACGATTTAGCAATGTGGGACTCTATCCTAAGGCTAAATTCACCCATTGTAGGTCTGTCAGCTTCGTTTGAGCAACCTTTGGGGTTCTACCATTGTCCTCATAACGAATCCAAATACAAGAATCGTTCAGCTCACCATCTCCATCTGGAAGACGTGCGAAGAGGGTTTCGGGGCGGGTGACCAAGGCATCTTTACTACGTTCTTTCTGCACGAGAGCTATAAGGTCGTATGATTCGTCTCGGCCTTCGCAAGTTGTTGAAGCCACTGCTGTCAACTTCATCGTCTCGTTCATTCAGTCGGTCGACCCAAGGCGTTTCTCACACACAGTATCTTCGAGGGAAATCCAAATTTTCGTTGCTTCTGTTCTCCCATGCTTTCATTGCATCCTTTGAAGGGATATTTGGGGTGATACTGATGCAATCCCGTTGGCTCGGACCATGCCTGAACCATTCCAGGGACTGTAGGTTCAATCGTCGAACTACTCAGGTTGAGAGTCAGAACATGGCTATCTACCAAACTTTGGAAATTTCTTCGACAGATCGAACAGGTCCACTCTTCGCGAAAGTGGATGACCATGAGTTCCATAAACTTTCGGTCAAAAAAGTTGACTGATGCATTTCAGAATGCCAATGGGTCCGACGCAGGATATGTGTCGCCGGTCGCGATCGTTTGCACGCATTGTGCTTCAAGGTTGCACTTCACGTCCTCGATACGGAGGTGAGAAGGGCTTATATTGACAAGACGGATTAGTCGATGGACGAAGTGAAGGATGCTCTACAAGCTTACTTCCTGGTCGTGGTACTCTTCGCGCCAACTTGGATGGGCAGTGATAGCATCCTACTTCATTGTTAGCATAATAGTTCCTTTCTAGAAACGGGCTACACCATACCAAAAGCTGCTTGAGCTCTGAATGGGCAAGTGCAGCATTATCAAGCGCGCTTATAGTATGTGCCATACTATATAACGCTAATGCAGTCTCACGAACATCAGGCTAAAGTCTACGCTTGAAAACTCGGCTCATCACCTCGATACGGAATATCTATTCTGTGCCTGAAAATATCCAGATCGACAAACCATACATGAAGGCTGCGAGTTGTTGGATCTGTTTGAACAGATGGGCCACTATTGACACTGACCGAGTGTTTGACTCTACTTTGAAATCCCTAACCAAGATAGCATACTTAGGCCTCCTTTTCAAAGACATTCGTCCTGGTGTATGTAGCAAGCATTCGGCTCGTCCTCCCCATTTCCACAATTTCTGGAATGTGGTACCCCTGTATGTTTTCTCCAAGGCATTAGCAAGAGCTGCTTCGTCTTCAGGTTCGGACTCGTCTTCTCGCCTCGTTTGCCTCTCCGCCGTATCTGTCTCGCCGGCTTTTTCGGCAACACCAAAAAGAGCTTGTAAGTCGGATGCTTTCGTCTTCATAGCCGATATTGGTGTCCCAGTTGGCGCCTTCCGCTTGATTGTACCACCGTAAGTGGGTTTCCCCTTCGCAGCACTCTATTGAATCTTCTGCCGTTGAGAACCGGCTAGAGATATGGGGCAATCGGCTCCAAATCTCTCATTGCAGTCAGTATATCAGTTACCGTTGGCATATTCTCCGCTTCCATCTCTTGGTCTCCATTGGCTTCCTCGTACTCACGATCTGCCTCTAGCGCAAGATCTTTCTTCGACATGACTAGAAGTCTGGCCTTTTCAGAGACGAAGACTTTCCCGATATCTTGTGCAGATATAGAGTTCACCCACTTCTGTGCAGGAGGGAAAATATTGCATTCGTTCAAGCGAACATGGTCAAGCAGGTGGATAATTCTATCCCAAAGCTCTTCTGGATAGTCCGAGAATCCCAGATTTATCATCAATGAACAATAGTCGATATTTCCGAGACTAGCATCTCGATCTTTCACCTGATCTTGAGGCACACGGTCAAGATACAAGTCACTCATGGCTTTGTGGTGATGATTGTGGCACAACGCAGCTGACGCTGGCGCTGCCGGGCAAGGCCAACTTCAAAGCTTGATCTGTCTCGAGTGAACAACACCTGTTCTACACCAGAATAACAATCATTAGTATTTGAGAAATAGAAGAATTTGGGATCATCTTACTTATTCTGAAACTTCCAATCCTTGTCTCAACAACTTGAACAGCTCCCACTGACACTCGAATTGCAACGTACGGCGTACGGATTGAGGACAAGATGACGAAGCAAGCGCGGCATCGATCCCTCATTCTTCGAAGCTTTTCAGATCACCACAGGTCGTGGACCACTAGTTCCACGTAGACTCGTAGGCATTTCGAGTCTCTTTCGATAATAGAAAGGGGAGTCGTTTGTGAGTTCAATCATCCACTTCGCCCGGGCGGATTGAACTCTTTACGATCCATTCCTCCACTTATGAAAGAGTTCTTCGGCGTAAGGATGATTCTCTGGCCGCCAATCGAAGTGCTCCTGGAACATCAAACGACGTGAGGTCGTGTTCCCAACCGGATGTAGCGCGTGTCATAAAGATCTCTTCGGGTCGCGGGGGAGCTCTCCAGTTCGGAGCGAATCCTGAACAGCCCGTATCACCTCGTCTGGCATTCCTTGCGCCGCCCTGAACCTACGATCCTTCCGAAATGGAGTCTCACAACCAATGATATGGAAGTTTAACAGTCCACGATCTGCTGCCCCGAAGTCGTTGGCAGCTTTGGCGGTGCGAAATTGGTCGTTTTCTCGGAATAGGCCCCGGCCATCATGCCATTTTTTTTCATATGATTGAGAGCGCCTGAGGTCATTGCCATGTTGCCTAGTCCATGATATACACAAGCTTTGGCTACTGGTGAGGCGAACGACTGAGATCGGGAATATTATGTTTGGGGTAGGAATGAAAGGGTCCTCGTCGGATGGGTTGAAAGCCTCGCCATCCTTGTCTATGAGCTCCTGGTCAATGAAGTCGCCCTTCCAAGCGACCAACTTGTCATCTTCCTAGAATATGGAGCTGACTTTAACCAGTTTCTCAATCAGTTTCTGTACCAGTGCCACTCTGAGAGTTCTTGCGTTCTCGCCTGTGTCGAGAATCCCCTTGAAGCGGTCATCAAGGGCGATGCGAGCCGCAATGCGGCGCTACACCCAAGTGTCCTACCATCTCTCGATGTCAAACTATCCTTGTGGCCCTTTCCCGGTGAACTGTCGTCTTTGTTGCTGACTGGTCGAGTTGTAGCGTGCAACTGGGGCAAACGGAACAGCCTAAAGTAGGCTCGATGCGGAAGAAGCTGCACAACGGGACTGATCAACAACCTGGGCACACATGCAGCCCTAAGTGGTCAGGTATATGACAGGTAAATGATTTTGGTGGCTCACCGTCTCTAATACGAGCATTGCCGATGTCAGCAGCCTCGCAGCCATACGCCAACTTTGGATAATATCGAGGCCGGACATGAATGTGTCCAGGATACGATTCAGGACCCAGGCTGCCCGAATCCGATCAAAACTGTGTCTGCGGATTTCCATGAGTCATTTACGACCGTCCAAGCCGTACTATTCGTGTCAATTAGGACTCGAATATCCAATCCAGTCTTGTGCAGTTGACGACCACTACGAGGTTGGGTAGACGACCCATCGATTATGCTGGACACGAATCCAGAATAGCGTGTTTTTCATGTATACCAAGTTATGGGCGCGAGTTCTCACCATATGGTAGCTTTGCTTGTCGGTATTTATCCTTGCCATTACCTCCTTTTGAGTTCCAATAGCGCCATTGAACTTATGCGTCAGTCACCTCGCAAGCTGAATGGCTTCTTCATACTGGATGGCATGGTAAGGCTCGGTGACCTATTATCAAACACTGGTTAGCCTTTCATAGACCTCAATTTCTGGAAATGTTCTCTTGCGACCTTATGCAGCAACAACTAAACAGCTAAATTGTGGCTCACCCGGCGATCGGGGGGGAAGTCAGTCCATCAAGGTGACTCCAAAAAGAGGATCACGCTCTCCCATTCTCTCTTTGATCAATTGCTATCCAGTGAAGATTTCCACCTTTACATTGTTCCTTTGCCCCTACTCGCATAAGGAAATCATTTACAACCATACATGCGTCGACCAACCCGAAGGGCCATAGACAACAGTCTGACAAATCCAGGCTTAGGCCAGATGTCCTTGACAGCCTGTCACGATTCTACGCTTCCCAACTTGGTAAGACATCCGCTCTGATTATCAGACGCGATTATGGCCATGATTTAGAGGTAAGTTAGTTGTTTTATATGTCATTCTTTGCCTGATTCTTATTTAGGAAAGAAAGAACTTCTCTATATAAAGGAATAATGTTTATCCTATCCTTTTTGGCTTTTTCTACTATTATTTTCTTTTCTTTTCTTTAAGAGAATTACTCAGCTAATAAATGCCGATTGAAAACTCTAGGAATCTTATTTGACCTGCGTCTTCAGCCTGATATCAACGCGACCACTCGTTTCCTGGTGTACCTGGGTATTGCAAGGTATGTGTGTTTTCTTAATCCCAAAATAGAAGATAGCTAACCAACATGTATAAGATGCCCCGCTCCTACTAGATCTACGGGTGTTCATATGCGAAAGCTGGGATCTCTGTCAAGAAGCCAGTATCATCGAACCTCGGCAAGACTTCACCGACGTGAAGAAGGAAATCCTTCGGACAGCCTAGCATACAGAAGCCGTCCGCGGAATCGCTCAGGATACGGCTGAATACGTTCCTGCAGGCCAAGATAGCAGCACCAAGATTGAAGGCCAATATCGCTTTGTTGCTGGTTGTCGTGAACTTGAACGTAAGGACTTTGACCTGGAATTTACCAGGTTCAAGGGGCTGGAAGCATCTGATGTGACGAAGTCGTCCACCACGAATCCTGCCAGGTCTTTCGAGTCGGTCATGGACGACGACGACGTGGCAACTGAAAAGTTCGGTTCCGCATTTTCAGCTAATGGGGAGCACGACTCTGGTAGTGGACATGGCAAGGATGGCAACCATGACGAGAACTAAGGGTTTTCCACAACCGAACAGCGTTATGTGGGATCAATCTGAGAACGACGATATCATTGTTACAGGGCTCGTTGGAGCCCAAGCATGACCTGAATGGAAGCACCATGATCAATTACAACCAAGATCAGTGCAGTTTCTACACACGCCCACTCGACCATAGTTTCCGTCTGGATGGATGTATATCTGCATGTTCCCTTTGACCTCACCTCCTACTGGCTCCCACATAGTCATTGCACATCCGCCCTCTTACTGCACAATACAGTACTGTATTTCGTTCTTGCCTAACTCGCATCTCATGTGGTGCTATGTTGTTCTATATATTCCACAAATCTGTCTACATGATTTCATATTGTTCTACCATCACTCCGAGTTGTCTATTCGCAGTATGCTGTAGTCACATTCATTCTCTGTCCAGCGATTGACAGTCTGTACCCGAGTCACTGGTCTGACTGGAGCTTTAGCGCTTGCATACAATGTAGGGTATCGGCGGACTCCTGCCGCCCCGCTATGGAATATTTCCATGGTACCTAGTCGGAAGCCAATTAAATAACGCGGGGTTACCAGAGACGGCAGCGGATTGGCGTCTGCCTGCTGGGACAGCCAGCCGTTGACTAGCCCAAAGTGGCAAGCTTCAGTGGAGTTTGTGTGATTTACAGACTGCAGCTGCCCAAATGCCCCTCCAAAATTTTCGAGGGTCCAAGTGAGACTCATTTTTTTCCTATTCGCTGGGCTCGACGCCTCGCCAAAGAAGAGTACATACTTCATTGTCTATAGCATTTTCCTTTCTTCATTTGGTTCACTCTGACTGCACTTGTCAGACATCACACGCAAAAATGGTTGAGAAGATCTACATCACCTACAACGACGTGAGTCCGCCCCGCATCGCATTCCGCATCGTGAGGCTCACGATGGTTGCCCCTCATTGGCGACAACGACAACGACAGAGCGCAGCTGCTCTGAAAAAGCACGTCACCATTGTACAGCGGGACTAACAGGTATGCGACACAGGTGCACAAGCTCTGTCAAGAGAGTGCCGTCAAGATCCTCGAGACCTTCGAGCCGCAGCTCATGATCGCCATTGGTGGTGGTGGTTATGTTCCTGCCCGAATTCTCAGATCTTTCCTCAAGCAGCGCGACTCGCCCAACATCCCCATCCAGGCCATAGGCCTCTCCCTCTACGAGCAGCTTCCCGAGATGGACCCTAAGAGCGGTGCGACCACCCCCGGTGCTGTTGAGCAGATTGGCCACAAGGTCACCCGCACACAATGGCTAGACCTCAGCAGTCTAGGTGGAATGGAGCACCTGATTGGCAAGCGCATTCTGATTGTCGACGAGGTTGACGACACCCGAACCACTTTGGAGTACGCCGTGAAGGAGTTGGAGAAGGACGTTGAGGCAGCGCGACAAAAGCTTGGTGTCCAGGAAGAGACAAAGTTCAGCATATTCGTGCTCCACAACAAGGACAAGAAGAAGAAGGGTACTTTGCCCAACGACATGATGGCCCGGGACCGGTATCACGCAGCTCGCACTGTCGACGACGTCTGGATCTGCTACCCGTGGGAGGCCATAGATATTGAAGAGCACGACGCCATGGCAAAGAAGCAGACGAACAGGACCGGCAGCGCAAACTAGAGGTTGAAAAGGGAAAATGGCGAAAAGCGGCGTTACGACTGTAGTCACGATAGACGAATCTCCTTAATAGATGCCGACAACCAACCACTTTGCGAAATGAGACATGTGCAGTGTGGAAGCTCACACGAATTTCGAGAGGAAGAAGTACTCAAATCTTCAAGACTCTGCCTGTATCTCACCGTACTGAGATGGGTTTGCGGCCGGCGTGTCACACCAGAGGCAGAACAACATCGCGCTAACATTGCTCTATTCAAAGGTAAGTCAGTCTACCCTTGTGGCGGGAAGCATTTGCTGTGTTAGTTGATATCCAACGTCATCCATTCCGTTTCGGTATTCCTCTTGCTCAAACTCGTCCATGTGTTCCTGCATTTCTTTGAGCGACTCCTTCATTCCGAAGCAGGCAACACAGCAACAACAGCAGCAGCTCACAAATTTAATGAACCGACGCATTAGCTGTGGCCAGGCGCTGAAAAATCCCGTGACCAGGCTTGCCAGCCCACGCTGCATTGCCATATACTCTTCCTCCGTCACAATGATGGGATCTGGTGTTACCACCTCGTACACACCAAAGACATTTGAAACCTTTCCATCCTCCGTGATCTGGATCATGGCCACTACTCCTGTCATGGCACGGGAGAGCCAGGTCAGAGTTCCAAAAACGGCACCAGCGGAGCAGGCAGCCTGGTAGTTGCTGATCGGCATCCCCTGATTCAAAGCCATGCGCGCAAAGACATAACCACCAAGTGCGTCGGATGCGATCAAGAAGATGGCATACACCCAACGATAGTATTGAATATTGCCGTCTTGATCGGGAATCGGTTGAATGTTGCGAACCATCTCAGGGATGAGTGGCACAGCAGCTACAACAGCGGCAATGACCAATTGTTTCGGTGCTGCGCGGTCAGTGTCAGTCAAATTTATCGTCTTTAGACGCCAAAGCCAGCTAGAGCTTATAGAATAGTACCGGCACTTACTTTCGCCAAGAACGATGTTGCCAATCTCGGTGACCAGCAACGCGCATACCCCAAATGATGATGTGAGTAACATGAGCAGGATTTGAAAGACGAGGTTTACCGAGCTCAATCCCACAATCTCGCGAAATGTCGTTATGGCCGCTTTAGTCACGCCAGCCAAAGCACCCATCTGAATGACCAACGTCGTTGGAGTTGCGCCGTTGAGGTCTGCACCGACGCGAGCTGCAGCTGCTCCGGCAGCAGTATGCATCGCTATATCCACGAGAGCTAAGCCACCAAAGCCCAGTACTGCCCAGTGTTAGTTTCTACGAGGGAAAGTTAATGCGAAGTCGGGTAACGGACCAAATCTCCATGGCGCTGTGTTGACGATCACGGGTGGTGGTATGATCTCGACACTGCCTTGAGGGATGACTCTGATTTCTCCACGTTCAACTTCTTCGATAGACGAGGTGTCTGCGCTTGGTCGCGATGCCGCGGTTTCATATTGTGTTGTTATGGCCATTCCCGGTGACTGTTGCTACGATTGCTCAGGTATGTTCAATCTCCACATAAGCGCGCACCATTACGCGACTCTCAAGGAAACTGCGAAGTTGCATGATTTATTGTGAGTCCCATTCACCCTCGCAGGTGATACAAGTTGCCGACGTATCCATCGATATGCATTCTCCAAGACCATACTTTCCCTCCTACACACACCGATGTCTCGCATCCATTCCGTGCTGAAGTGGCTGAGTCTCCGCTATATGCGCGCTGTGGGCCCAAGCTGCAAGGCATCTTTCAGCTCTTCGCTAGCCGAAACAGTTTGATTGGACAGCAGCATGATAAACGACAAGGGTCGGGAACGAAATAACGGATTTGGTCCCGCGCACGGCGCCGCTGTCTGTCTGGAGATGGGAGGCCTAGGCAGACTTGGTGCTGGTGATTGCTGTCGAATACTGAGGGTTCTGCCTTAGCGGCATGTACGGGCGCCATTACGCCATGTGATACACCGTAGTTGATAAGAAAGGCAGGCATCCCTTCGTTGCCAACTTCATAGAGTTCTTAAACCAAGCGACTCCTGCAAGATGTCAACGAATTCGTCACAGCCTACATGCGACTTTATAGAAGCCAATCCCGACGTAACGGGAACAGGCGTGCGTCTCCACAAAACCTAAACCACCATCCATCCACCTTGCGACGAACTGACTAACCCGCCGGGCATCCTCAGATTCGCGTTTCCATCTACGTTCTTTGCCTCGCAGCAGGTATACTCAAAAGCATCATTCATCACATCACAAGTGCCGAGAATTATGCCGAGTTCTGTCAAGCCTTGAATTCGGCCTTGCAGCTTCAAGGTCTGGCACTGCTCTGCACGGCCATTGTCCAGACTATCGAGCAGCAACTCACCTTGTTCCATGCGCTGTGTGTTCTGCACCTGCTGTCGTTACTGGGATTCGGACTAGTCGCTCAGCGCAAGTATGAAGGTGGCGGCTTCTATCGATGGCTCGTCCTTGCCTTTCTCCGCGTGGTCATTGCCTGCGCGTTCGTGGCTTTGACAGCGTACATCTGGTTGACTGCCCCTACCTTTGGGTCGCAGCCTGAATGTAATGCCGATACAGTATGCGGACATCTACCAGACCCGTTCTCGCTTGCCGACTGATATGAAATCAGATATATGTCGTGTTTGGCGTAAGCATCAACGCCACTAATGACGTGTTCCGCTACGTGTTCCTTGCGCTGATGGCTTCGATGGCTGTCGGCTGGGTATTCAGTATGGTCTTCGCCGTATTTTTCGCGTCATGCTGTTGTGGGGGCGCGCGAAAGTCCGCAAAGCGCCTCCGAGACGGTAATACGGATGTCGCAGTCCTCAAAAATGTCTGGGCTCGAGTAAGGGTGAGTGATCCACGAGCTAGCGGCAGTGTGGTTAGTGGACAGATTGTCCAGATGCTCGTGCACACAGGCATCAATATCTACATGATCGTCACATTAGAGCAGATTGTAGAGAGGAACAAGATCGATAAGAATGAGGAGAGCGCATGGACCTTTGGGCAGATTCTTGCGTTGTTCGTCTTGCTAGGTGTCGTAGTGGAAGTCATCAACATCCTCCTGCCGAAGCTGGATCGGGTGGCCGAGGCGGACAGTGAGGATGACGAGACCATTGAATTAAGCAATCGACTAGAGCCTGGGAGGCAGGCGAGATTGTTGGGGCCGGGCTCAACAGTATGATTCATAGTCCATGTACAAATGGCAAATATGTACTTCGCAGGGACTTTTGCTGCCCTTCCCCATCAGAGGGGTATGATCGTCTGACGAACCGTCCGCAACCTTTGACTCGATCACATTACCTACGCTTGAGAAGTGATAGGTGAAGTAACAGCCAAAGTTATCATGATGCCCCGAGACAACCAGTCCTGTTATGGTTGAGAATGAATCTCAATGGAGGCCATTTACTTTACTACATGTTCCGACATCCAAGCATAGACACTCAATCCAGTATTCGTGCCCTTTGCAATATAGTTCTGCTGCGTCACCTTGCTGCGACATGAGCCAGCCAAGCCAAACAGGAGGCTTTAAAAACTGCGAAGAGTCCATAGGAGTTTTAAAAGCCATACAGGTCAACTGGCACGGACAGGTGCCGTTCTGCGACGCGATTGCCAAGTATACGCCATGAGCATATAGCTCCCGATTCTGCGACAGAAGCTCTCATGGGTTCATGTTGTTGGGCCCTCGGACCGACAAAGTTATTCGGACATACTGGCGCCTAAACTACATTATCCAGGTATGCTTGATCATACGTCTCTCCCCAGTCAGCATCAATACCTGGCGGGTTATGACTTCTAGCTTATGCCACAGCTCGGTGAAATTGCTTGGTGAGGCTTTGTGTATCGCGAAATACGGAACAGAAGATTGTCAACTACATATGTCACGTAGAACAGGGTAGCACGTTGCTGATCCTGCTCCAGTCGAAGAAGGGGGATGACCTTTGCAGAATCATTGTGAGGGCCGATATTACATGGCAAACAACACCGTGGAACCAAATTGTCGCAACTTCAACCATGTGCCACTAAAACTATTTTTATGGTAAATTGTGTCTGCTACGATTGAAATGGCTTGGATGTTGACTGGGCACCGGAACAAGAACAGGCATCTGGACCGCTGACTTTGCTGAGCGCAATCCCCAACCTAGGGTCTTCGTATTGGCGTCAGCAAAATCTAGCTCGCCGCCCATCTTAGAGAGGGAATCGGACCTCGAGGGATATCCTTGGTCTTCAGGTTCGTCTGTGAAGAAGATAGAGAGTAGACGAGACATCTTAATAGCTTGATTTTGGGATTCAGACGAGACTTCAGGCTGATCAACTAGGGGGATGTTGAAGGTACTCTTGGCATATCGACCTATGCCCAGCTTTAAGATGCCTGTCGCCATAGAACGTAGTGTCAAACAGCATTAAAATTTATGACGTGACATTCTCGTTGTTTTCATTGTGCATGAATGTCAGCCCCACTCCACACCATATAACGATCAATTCCCACAATCGCCTTTCAAGTCCCAATTTCATGATAGAAACACGTCAAGCTCACAAAGCGTTACTAGTCAACCTACTTTGGTTGTTCGAGTAAGGCTCACCTGGCCTGAGATAAATGAATGCCTGTTCTGTTGACAGTCGAGGTGAGTGTAACATCGTTGGGGGTTTAAAACCATCAATCATTCAAAATTTCAAGTACCATCGTAAGAATGCTGGTGATGGCAAAAGGTTTGACCTTCCAAATCTCAAGGCAAGTCTTTCACTTGCGCCTTCACGTATAAGCTCTCGAATCCTTACTAGAAGTATATCACGTCCACACCTCAGATGGTGACTGAACTGAGAAAGCGTAGGTATGGTAATTATCGTAGTCAACCCGCCACTTGAGTCACTAAAGAGTCGAGTACTTTGGAAATATAGCCAGAGAAGAAAAAGGGAAACGGAGACTAAAGTTGTCAAAGCATATCACTGTCACCAAGTTAAAACGATCAAAAGCAATTACAGCCAGCCTGTGTATGTATTTTCTCAAAATGTACAAGGAAGTTCCAACACTCTCGAAGCCTCAAAACCCTTTTTCAGCAAACATGCTCTCCAGAAATAAAGTATCTTATGCGTCGCTCATGTATAAGTGTCACGAAACGGTCATCCGATCATATTGTTGTCAATCGCTTAAAATCCTGTGAAAGTTAGCTTCTTGATCCTTTAATCCAGGAGCGGACGAGTCCTACCGAAGAAATCGCGGGCACGAGCACGGAAAGCCTCGCCTTGGGGAGCTCCAGTCGGTTGGGGACCAGCGGATCCAGACTACAGTAATTTGTGTTAGTGATCAATCTTTGAACAGGCTTGCCAGGTTATCCAGGGTCAGAAATAAGAGTCACTTACAGGACCACCTGGACCACCACCGAAGCCGCCGGACGGAGCCGGGCCAGAGGGGAAGGCCGAGCCGGATGCCTGAGCAGCGGCGTTGTTCTTGGTGAAACCCGATGGAGAAGGGGCTCCGGTACCCGAGGGTTTGCCTATTTTGCAGTCAGTATTGTAATCGAAGCGCTTGTCATCGTAAACGTACCAGAGTGAGAGTGTCCGTGTCCACCGAACGATCCAGTTGGACGGGGTCCGGCACTTCCTGAGAACTGGCGGCGATCAACCGGAGCGAAGGTTGGTGCAACGGTTGGGACTGGGCCACTTGGGAAGCCGGGGAAGCCGCTGGGAAGGCCGGATGGGACACCACTGGGAGGCGGGCCTCCAAAGCCGCTTGAGGCGGCGACGTGGGCAACACCACCGCTTCCAGTAGGACGGGGGCCGGAGCCACCGAAACCAGATCCAGAAGGCTTTCCGGACGGAGGGGGTCCGCTGGGACGGACAGAAGTAGCAAAGGTGGTGGGAGCCTCTGACTGGGCAATGGCGGCGCCGAAGAGGGCAGCGAGAGCGAGAACGTTCTTCATCTTGAAAAAGGTTGTGGGGGATAGTATCAGTCGACCTGCGTGATGATGTAAAAGAAAGTTTTCAGCAAGCTGAATGAAAGTCAAAGGACTTGAGAGAATGAAAGAGTGAGTGAAAAAGGCTGTTGGTGAAGCTGGTTGAACAAAGAAAAAAGTGTTCACCTGAAGGAGAGAGATGCAAACCTATATACTGATAACGATCTGCACATAGCCCCATATTCAGCTCGCCAGGAGTACGTTCATGTCGGAGCTTGTCATGTTCACAGTTGATGATGTGCTGAGCGTGGATAGAGGATAGATTGCTTTCTCCACCAATGGATCCTGACTCGAATAAGGGCCCATGCCTCCGGGCACTATTCAGGGAACGTTTAGAAAACAAGCGGATATGGGGGTTGATTTGGTGTTGGGGAAGAACGTGGTTAGGCCCCTTGGGTCCGGTGGCTAGAATCTCGAATGATGAGTGTAGGCCCCAGCTGCACGAGCATCTACCATGCACTGACAGGATTAGACAGGACGGCAGTTCGAGCAGGGTCCGGCGTCTACCCACATGGTGTTCTGCGCTGGTGTCTTTTCAGATTGAAAAGTCGTCGTCAGCAGCAGAGCCGCAAAGCTGGGATCCAGGTGGAAGCGTAGCATCGAGAGATCGCTAAAGCCTCCTGGCAATTTGTTTCCTGGAATTCCCCGGTAGATCCCATGCCAAATCCATGACGGAATCCACATTTCTCCTTGGCGGCTTGAGGGCGGCCACTGCTGTGAGCGCGCGGTCTGGGGTTTCTCCCTGATTGTTTGTTGTAGAATGTTTCGATCGCCCCTGTGTTTCATGTACAGCGAACTAGCACCAAGGTGGTCGCCAGCAATGCCGGCGACAGGGGCCCCGAACCACAATAATGAGGCTCCGCTACCAAAGTTAAGCGCCCCACTCCTGCTGCACCATCAACCTGCCACATATGAAAACCACGCTCTGAATGGTGGGAAATATCCGCATCTAGTACCACGGCGACTCGTGGTCCTCTTGTTTGGCCATGTTTTTGGGGCTTCGTCAGCTCGATGTCGATCATTCAAAGCCTTTCCCATGGGAGCAGTCTTGCTTTGATGAAGGCTTGTTCCGAATACCTGAATGGGACCGGGTGTTGCATCGTAAGACTGGCCACAATAGATAATAGCGCTGATGGAATGTCAGGCATTCTAGGCGTACTTTCGTCCAACTTTGCTCTCATATTGATGAGACGCTTCGAGAGGCCAGGCATCGTCTGTGGTGTCTGTACTGAGGACGATGATGCAAACTCACCTTTTTTTTGCTCATATCGGAAACAAGTCCTCCGCAGCGATTCAATCAAAGTTGAACGTCTTTGATCCGCTCCCTGGTATTTGCAATTTCGATGAGGTAAGACGATCGGAAAGCATACCTACACATCGTCGTGGTCTTTGTAGTCGAGAGTGTATGACATCTGTCGATTCTGAGGAGTGTCGGAGCAGAGGAACTCGCCATTCGACATTCAACGTTCGCCATGCACCAGACCCAAGGCACCATGCATCTTCCACGACGGGTGGCTCTATACGGCCGTCACTCGGCATCGTTTGGATCGACGGCCCAAGCCGTCAGAAAGAGCAAGGCATAAAGACATATTTCCTACCTACGTCGAGCTAGTCTGGTTCATACCAGCTTGGTATCCTGAGCGACTTGCGCGACCGCGTTTGGCTACAAGCTCTATGCGTGCAGGCTGGCACATACATGCTACCCAATAGGAGGAATTGCTCTGGGTAGAGTAGGCACACTATCTACCGGAAGATTTCGATCTCGCAGGGCGCGGAGATGTTCTTGCAGAAGAATACTGAGAGTATCATGGGCTTGGTTGCCGTGAACAGAGACATGGTGAGTGCAGCCGCAATAAAGAGTAGGACAAGAGTCGGCGATGAGTGGCCACAGAATAGCTGTTCGAAAACTTGATCTGTTGAAAAAGCTGTTAAGTTCTGGGCAATGCACCAGTGCACCAGGGACCTAATTACGTGGGCAGATTGAAGTATGCATCCTGGCATCCAACAACATCTAACAGCATCTCCCAACGACAGGCAGACGCCATGGAGCCGAAACTCAGGAATTGCTGACGTCTGAGAAGGAAGAAAGATGCATAGCTATCTGGCGACAACACTAACACGTTCCACGCCATACGCCAAGATTATACTCATCGATGGCGCTACCCTCAAGTCATCAACGGTTAATGACAATTGACATGTGCTACAGCCATTGATTCATAGCGACCGATGTCTTCGGTTACTACCGACGACACGGGATGCTGAGCCTTAGACGCCAGCAGCAATCCGTTATTGCCGAGATCGACCGACACAACTCTAATGCCAGCCAGGCACGTACTGGATGCTACCTGACCACCGTGCTGACTGGTCTGATGACGCAGCCCCCAATTCCTCGGGAAGGCTAGCGCATGTCAGAACCGAAAATAACGTTCTGATCGCGTTTCACTCAGGGGCATGTTGAGCCGACAGTTGAGCCTAGTACCAAGGAAGATCTCAGTGAGAATGAAGCGCGCTCAACCCACATGCACGCCCATCTGAACTAATGCCTCGGGATGATACTTGGAACTGATGCTTGGTTGTGTAGATGCGCCTAAAGGGCGATCAGTGGCACTAATAGGTAGAGCCGGCGCACTCGCAAGTCGAGGCGTGACGGTCATTAGGCGCGTGTGTCTCACGGTGGCGGCACGCTGTGATGAGGAGCTGCGAGAAGTCCACAAGCATGTGAAAACGCGGGACCCTATCAAATGCACCTCAGCTGCAAATAGCCCGTGAGACACTGGCCTCCACATGATGTGAAGCAGCCACTCGACAGCATTGATCGGCGACAGAAATTCGGTTATCTGTTGCAACTTTCCAGTATTTGAGATCGACCGCCAGCCGTTGCTAGCTCATCTTCCGTAGCCCCGTTCTCTTCTCTTGCTATTTCCCTTCTGTCGTACATCTTAGGCCTATTCCCGTCCAAGTGGAGCGACAGCAGTGCCAAGGCGATAGATACGCTTTCCCGCAGAGGCGACATCGGACCGTGCAGCTTTGGTTGCCAGTGGTTGGATCGTCGAAAACCATTGACAACTCTCCACCCATTGGGGCCAGTGACAGCATTGGACGTTGATTTCGATTCATGCATTGACCTGCAAGGGCATGCTTGGTCTAGGGTCACGAGAAGCCTCACTCACATCCACAGACGAATTATTGTTGCCGTTTGGCCACCGACAAGGACTATCACTTCTCTTCATCTCTCAGCTTTCAATTTAGCCGTCGTGTGAGATTGTCACGTCTCCTCGCCTCACCAAACTCGCGAACCCCAAACACACCGCCCCAAATCTCTTGCCTCATAACTTCATCTCCCAGCTCCCAGCTCCTCCTGGAGAGATCTCCGGTTATCGTGCGATTCATTAGCGCCATCTCTATTGAGCGGCCCCTCAGGTCCAGTGACTCTCCCTAGTCAACAGCGTGGGTCCCATGCTTAGGCGGGGTCACAGCAGAGTTTCTGGTCTGGAATAGGGCAAGCGACCACAGACCGCCTTTCGCTTCACGGAAGACGGAAGTCGACCAGAACAAGCCCCTGGGTCATTTCATGAACGTGCTATTGCAATCTGGAGGGAAGAGAATCGGTTCTGTTAGTCTCTGCTCCCAGAGGCGCCCAGCTCAGTAGGGACACGAGTCGCTGCTTCAAACGGCAGCAAATAGCGTCTAGCATAGACTCTGATTATAATTCAGCAGCTCGAAAACAAGGGCCCTCCCGTTCCGTTCCCGCCTACCCACCGAGAATTGAAGCACGTTCATCCCAAGATCAGTAGTGTGAACCTCCCGGTCTACGCTACTCCTGCATGCCGACGCCGCCATCATATCGAGCCTGCAGCTGCTGGAACCCTACCTGAAGGTTACCAATAACAGCAGTGATTCATTCTCTGGCCGCCCTTTCACTATACCAATCACGAGCACAAAATCATTAATCGTCTCCATCGTCATACCCACTTGGTCTTGGTTACCGGCGACTGGAAATTAGAAGCCGGAGCAGTCCATCAATTCGACTGACACCCGGCACCTTGACCGCAACTTCTGTCGCCCGCTGGACTGACGTCGATCTGCTGCTCTCGTTCCACTCAGAGACCGCCTTTGTCTCCTTAAAGATCTTTTATATCGCCAATCGTCGAGACTGCCACTGACAATCCCATTGCCGGAACTGAAGCTGGTTCTTTGTTCACCCCTTGAGGGCTACCCGGCGCCCTTTTGAGACTCTTGGACAGTAGTGTTCTCGTCTCTATGCATCTCTACGGGGAGAAAGCCTTTCAGGATGTTGCATTTATCACCTCATGAGTCGAGACTGCACCGGTCCCAATCGGCGACCAGTGTTGCGGCATCCGTCACTACCTACCACAGCTTCCATGATATAGAGCTGCACGAGTCGGCGCCTGCACAGCGGGTGGGGAAGAAAGAACTCCAGTCAACGCCAATGAAGCGGCATGATTCCGGTTACGCCTCTATACCCTCCGGGTCTCAATCGGGTGATTCCTACGGCTCAGGGAGACGGATATCCACAACATCGACCAACTCATCACAAGCTCGTCCACGGACAAGGCCCTCTATCCGGCGGGCAGCTAGATCAACGCCCAGCCCAAGAACTAGTATGTCCAGCTATTCGATACAACGACCCAGGTCACAACAGCATTCCTCTGCCTATTTCCAATTCCCAAGTCTCGAGGGGCCGTCGGCGGTCGATGAGGGCATCCACGAAGTTGAAGAGCCTCTATATCCTCCGCCTCCGCAGACGACACACTACTGGACGAGCGACCACACACGGAAACTGGAGTACGCGGCTATTGATGCCGCCAGTCAAGGCATCAAGGGTTGGATACTGAAATATGTCATTCCGGATTGCTTCGTGCCTAAACAGAGCCGGCGGCTTGGTTTCGATGACGACAGTGGGAGTGTTCGGCGATATCGTCTCGAGCTCGAATGTGACGATCAGGCGGAGAAGCAGTGCAAGAAGAACAAGAAGATGGGTTGGCTGGCTGGCCGATAACGACCTGATGACGACGAAAGAATAAATGAAGCAGCCGAAGACGGAAGGAATAAAGAGCCCAGAAACCATAATAGGTTGTGTTGGGATTGCATAATTGCGCTCGCATGACTTCCGGCGTTGTTGTATACCCCTTGGTTTTTCTTCTTCGGATTAATTTGAGCTTTGGGCATTGCGATGGGCGTTTTACGAACATGAACACGATTTAATTGCATATATGGGGAGAGGGCATTGCATCATTGGCGAACAGCACAGCATATAATTCTCGTTAATGGGGGGAGATATAATCGGGGAGATTGGCAATACCAACTAGAGTGGCGGAAGATGATGACAAGTGGAAGAGGCATAGCATAACCAGATATACAGTCTAAAACTACAGACAAATCTATATTCGACACTCTTAAATTGGATATGCGGGCTTGGAATGTGATCTGCACTGGATCAATTGCGGAGCTTAGGTCGTGGATATTACTTTGGGAGGTAATCTTAGCCGGCGGTCTA
Organism: Seiridium unicorne; assembly: GCA_039778275.1. NCBI lineage: Eukaryota > Fungi > Ascomycota > Sordariomycetes > Amphisphaeriales > Sporocadaceae > Seiridium > Seiridium unicorne. The sequence goes on from JARVKF010000402.1 coordinate 102,192, forward strand.
AACAGCGGTAAGAGTACCTTTGGTCATATGATCCGAAACAAACCGCTTTCCCTCGACCACAGGAAATAAGCGTGGCAATTCCGTCACACACGAGCTCTTCCGACGATGGAAGAATGAATCGCAGATATGAACCTCTACGATTGGTCCTGCGGACTGAGTGCTCGAAGTGTCCGGGTAGCCAGGGTATCCGCCAGATGCTCAGCAACACACCAGGATCCATTTTGTGATGCGGGAGCACCTGGAGCATGACTCATTCTGTCATGTTGATCGAGACGGACCGTTGGAACTCAAACGTGGACCGGTTACCCCATATTATATCAGTACATCATCCATTCTAGACTATAACTGTACACTATAATATGAGGCTCAAAAAGCATTCTCATATATCCACTGTACCAAGTAATCGCTGATTGATAAGGTGAAAGGAATATTAACAGATATTGTCCTAACTCTCATGTCCCGGTCGAAATTGCTGCGATAGAAAGACTTCTTTTACTTATATGTAAGCCATGATAACTTAATTCTTTGTACACGTTTGGGGTATCCTTCCTCCGCCAATCTCTACGCGATGGAAACGGGTCGCCAGTTCTTGAGATATAGTATAGTCCATATCCAACTCCGTATCCTCTATTCAGCTAAGCTATACCAAACTCATTCCTGGCGTCTGTGCTGTCGAGCCCTTCTCAGGTTCCGATCCGTAATCAATTTATGGATAGCCGTGGAAAACATGACCTTTTGATAGACAACCATTAGTACTCATTGCTCGGTATGATAGGCAGAGATCAGGCGGGTTGAGATTACAAGCCGAATGTCTCGAGAAAAAGAACGACGGAAGAGTTAAGAGACACTGACCGTCAACATGAACCCACACGCAAAGAACAAAGGGTAGACTTCCGTCGGGGCGTGGTTCTTCATCTGGCGCAGCTTGGCAAAAACGCCATGAGTGTGAGAGTTCGATGAGTCGCTGAGAAGCCTTGTCGTTGGCCGCAGCACTACAACATCTGGAGTCAGTCTTTGCTTCTTTTAACCTTCTTGATGAGTTGTCGGGAGCTCAAAATCATGTTTCAGGAGCAGAAATGCCGAATCAGGGACCAGCAAACTCCCAAAACAGGCTACACGGGGCCTGAAATAACTCCGGAAGTTACTTACTGAGACGCATTGATGGATGCATGGTGAGTGTTTGTGTAGAAGTGAGTATGGGAGAACCGCGGTCGAAGATAGATCGGTCAACTTTAATTTGATCTTCTTTTTGAGAGTGGTCACGAATATAATTTGAAAATGAGGCTTGACTGATCAAAAGTTTAACACAAAAGTCACAGCAAGTATACGGCGAACCCTTATAAACTGGTTTGCCGAATGGGGTAATATTGGGGATGGCACGAAATGTTACCGCGAAAGTGAGAAAGACGGCGGCCAACATAATAAATAAGATAAAATGCCATAGTTCAAGCTACACTCCGCGACTGATCGGCAATAGGAACAACTATCATTCGAGAGAGTTCATGGTCGTGCTATGGATGGTTCGATAATCGGCCCCAGCCGTACCTGACAGCCTACGGAAATTCCGACGATCCACACTCGCACCTCAACGTCCTCCAGAGATACCAGAACTTCTTATACATCTTGAAATGGATTTCTGAAAATTCTCCCGACTGAGTCGATCACAAATTTTGTGTCATCTTGAGATGTGGCTCTGATTTCCAGCGTTGCCTTGCTCTGTCGTCGTGAATAGCAGGCATTCGCATGCCATTCCGTGATATGGTGCCAGGCGGTGGCCGCGCCGCAAAATCCCGCGAGCATCTCATCATGGCACCACATCACTAACGCCATTTTCGTTCAGATCCATTCTCCCAAGCCAGGACGATTGATTTGATGCTAGCCAGATTAGAAGCCGGTTATTTCCAAGCAAACCTATAATGCTTGGAGCATTCCTTCAACCCCGAGTCTTTCGGCCTCCGGATCCGGGGTGAGCGAGCTGCACAGGCATTTGTACATGCGTGATGCGGGTCTGGGATCAGCACTTGCAGGTCGCAGAAACGAAGGGTTCATGACCTTGTTCATGTTGCATTGCTAACTTTGGTAACGTAGTGCGTATACATATTCGCTGAGCACGCGGTTAATGTCTAGACTCTAAAGACACTTGCACGAGACGCTTCGGGAATTACGACAACGAAGACGACGACGACGCGCTCAGTCACGGTGCATAGCAAGGTAGCACGAAGCATATGTCAACAAGACGGGAGCTGAGACCACTATAGTGATTGCAGCACAAGAGCCTCGACCGTATAGCCTCGTGTTGGGGCGAGGTGCCAAGGGGCGCATGGCCAAGAAGCAAATAACGACGCGCTCGGCTGGGTGGGGATGGCGGGCAGCCCAGTGCCCAAAGTGCGACCGCGTGACCCTGAAGCCAATCAATCAATCGGCTGAGATTCGCGACATCTGCACCAGCCTTATTTGGCTTTCAGCACATGCCCAAGTGTGTGTTTTGATAATGCATCTCCCAGTCCGAAGTCTCCCGCAGTCTGGGGAAAGAGAGCAAGAGGCACGCGTGCGGCTTCGGATGAATTGAGAACAGGTAGGGGAGCGCGTCGAGGAGCTTGTGTGAAGGCTCTTACAACCATGACGTTCACATTAGACCCCCTCCTCCAAGTGACGGCACACCACTACCACTCATCCATTGCTTTATGTACACCCATATACTCCCTCGCCGTGGTCTCCTCTGCTGGGCGTCCGCCAGTCCCGAACTAGCTCTTGTTTCACGTGACCGTGTCGGTCGCATTGTCTCACGTTGACACCAAGTCACATTTGCTTGTTTGAAGTGGCGGCAGGTGAGAGATCAGCGTATGAACTCCCCATCAGGACTTCTCATTTCTCTCTATCTCACACACTCGACTTTTTCTTCGCTATTCTCATTCGTCTCCCCCCCGTTACCCGGCTAGCCCGGATTTCTGTGAACATATTTTTATTTTAGTCTTGTTTTCTTGGATTGCTGGTTTTACTTTTTCGCTTGCTTCCCGTCTCCTCCGACCGTTACGCTTGCGCCTCCTCGTCGCGCGTGGCCTGTCGACCCTCTCTGCTCCGATGCTGCCCTCGCCGTCAGCCGGCATACCTACCCCAAACACGGTGACTGGGAATAAGCGCCCGGCTACGTCCGACCTGCAGCAAAGTGCCGGCGTACACGCCACGCCGACCAAGAGACATGCCACCAAGGTGTCAGCCGTAGCTGGTCCTCATTCCATTCCAGCCTTCGCTACTACCGGTGGCGCCCCGGCTGGAGGAGCCCCAATCGCTGCCATGTCGTTGTCGCATGGCGGGCTGCCCAACTCGCAACCAATGTCACAGCCGCCCCAGCTGGTTACCGAAGACCAGCTAGTTGGCCGGACGCCAGAGCAACTCATCGCGACCATCCTGTCGGTACAAGCGCAACACCAGCAATATGCTGCCACTATATCCGCCCAGTACGACAGTATATCTCAACAACTGAGCGAAATCAGGGCGAGCCTGGCCAATCTCTACAGCGGACAGGCGTCGCAGCTTCAGGCGGCTGCCTCGGTACGTATTGTCTATCATTATGTGCACGCGGATTTCTTCATCCTTGATTTCACCCATGCCTTGGCTCTATTCGTTACAGCAAGCACAGGCAGCTAACGCCTTGTACATCAGCAACTGCAGGGGGCCCCTCAGGTGTACTCAGAACCCAGGTCGTCAAGAGCTATCGCTCCTCCAGCCCCGATGCTTTCACAACAGTCGCCATCAGGCCCTCCGAGAGCACCGACTTCTCACCCCACGCCTCGTCCTGCTAGACCGCCACCGCAGTCTCCTCAGAACATGCATACAGACGCCCGGCTACTTCCCAAGCAGCCCAATCTACAAGCGTCGCAAACACCGGGCCCGCCTGCGTATGACTATAGGACAGTCGGCACAGTTGACGAAGTATGGAGGGAGTACCGGGAAGGAATCGACGGCCAGCCTGCAGTTGAGGAGCTTGATGCTACATGGGGCTCGAGGTGGCGGCCTGAGCCCCGTGGAAGGACGTGGTATTCACGGCGCAAGGTGATCTGGGACAAGATCAAGGAACACATTGCCGAGGGCATGGAAGAAGACGAGGCAGTCCGGGAAGTTGAAAAACTACGCGATGGCGGAACCATCAACAAATTGATCCGCATGCTGCAGGACGAGCGGAAGGACAAGGGAGTGCCTGATGACAGCATCGGGGCATAGTGGCCTGGGTTACTGGACTGGGACCTCAGCGAGCCGCCGGCACCAAGGCATGTGATGAGGCATATGGAACATTATAGCATGGGCGTTTTTGTGGTTTGTAGGCGGACATTGATACCCAATGGGAAAATAACAAGGGCTGCACTGAATCGCTCAAATGGATAGCATTCGGGTGCAATACAAAGGATGTGTTTTATGCACTGCATTGTTCACAGGTTGGACAAGGGGTATAACGCAAATACACAGCTATTATTTCCATCGGGTACTCTTGTGCACTGGGAAAGAGACTATGCTCCTTTTCTGGGTTATAAAGAAGTAAGCTCAAAGGTCTTAAGACCGCTGGCTTTGAATGGCAATCAGCCTTAGGGCACCATATGCTCTCTCATCTCGATCGACATGTGCTTTACCTTGTACGTCCACTACACCTCAGCTAAGCACGACTCACGTCCGTTATGCTTACTAAATCCAGCCACAGGTTTTACAGTGCGCAATCCATATGCCACACCGAAACACTTCTGCTGCCCTTCTCCATGTTTCAAGAAACAGGCTGAATCCAAGTATGCCTGTTCCTGGCATAAAGGCTGTTGCCGCCTGGTCCGGAACCGTGTGTGCGGCATGAAACTACCAGAAAGGTGCCCCAACAGTTTCTCCTACCATTATCGATATGACCCTGCTAGCTGGGAGGCTATGCACAACGAGACGTGCCCCCCTTTTGAACACGGGGTCAATGAAGACGTGTGGTTTGTTGCTCTTCGATGGGATCTTTTCTGCATCGGCTCCGAGGCCGCTGACCTCGAGCAGCGGATTATTGGTTTGTTAAATGATTTGTCGAACACCCAAAACGCGCAAGAGCAGCCGAGCTCTCTGGCCAGTTTGGAAAAGAGCCTGGAGATCGCCCAGAAGCAGTTTCGATCGACGACACTGTATCTAGCACAGCTTGCCAAGACATGGGATTTGAACCATGACAAGGGGCTCTGTCCGAACCGTCCGGGACGGAGTTCAGATCCCAATGGTCTGCTAATGCTAAGCGAAGACAGGGGCGAGCGATTCCTTGAATTCAGTCCTTCGGTATTTCTCGCGCCAGACAAAGGTGCAGCTAAATGGCCTGATCCTGTCCAAATCACGGCTCATGGTGTGCCGTCTGTTGCTGCTATATGGGCTGAAAGATCTGGCTACCGAATTGCGCCGGGTACGGTGATGAGTCATTATCCTCCAAGACTGACGTATATTGGACCGCCTGTGCGGCGGCCCGGCTATACTGCTCACTATGCTAGTTCTTGAGGGACTTTGAGATGAGACTGTAGGTCGGCATCCCGTGGTAAGAGTATAGGTCTATATATGATTGAGGCTTCTTCGACTCTTCGGAGATAAGGATACTCCAGCTATATGGTGTTGCAGAGGCTACGTCCCATGGGAGGGACCAATCAATCGATGTTTTATATCAGAACATCAGCGTAGAGAACCTTTGACTGTCACAGATCATTAATATAGGCAATTATTTCTGAGCTTGAATGATGTGTTGGGCTACGACTCAGGCAACAAACAATGGAGTGAGCTGTGAGTTATTGCGTGAAATATTTTGACACAAATAACCCGAGGAACTGATTCTGTCTAACCAGGCATGTGACAAGTCCAGAGCTGGTCTTTCGAGATCAGTACGTGTGTAGGTGTAGTTTCTTCTTACTCGAGTGCTTTCCGAGAGTTCGCACGTATACTTTCATGTGGATGTATGATGGAAAAACCGGCGTGCAGTGAAGCTGATTGGCTTGGACGTATCATTACATGCCTCTTTAAATCGGCCGCTCTGCTACTCACCCCACAGCCAGGATCTGAATTCGGCTAAGCATTTACCCTATTAATTGTCGAATCTGACGTAAGTTGCGCCTGGGTGGCGTTATGGGTGCAATTACTTGTAGGTTCTTCGAGAACATCACAGCACTTTGAAAATACAAATGTATTGTTAACTTGAATTAATGCATGCAGGCCTACATGTATGAATCTAGAGCCCGGTGCCTACAGGGGTCTCATCAGTTCCCCGCAACTACTCCAATCTGGGCTGTCAATCCCCGCCATTGCCCCGCGCATGCCCTGGCTTAAGCGACCTTGGCTTCTCCAATTTGGCCTGCACTCGCTGTGGGGATATCGCTCGATGTCATTTTCCTGTGTATTGCTTTCAATTCCACCAACCACACGTCTCAATTGTCTTGAAAACTACAACGGCTTCACGGAACGACCAACCGTAGCTCGACAGAACGACATGATTTTGCTTTACCGACATGACGTTGGCCAGCATGCGATGGCAATGGGGAGCCTCAAAAGCACCAGGTATCCGCAATTGCGGTGCCGCGCTTCTCAACCGCGATACTTGCTACTCAGTCGCTTTGATATTCCCTGCGACTGAGCCAAGATGTTCTCCCTAAAGAAAATCACCTTGTGCCTAGCTTCGTTCTGCTATGCTTCTGTCCTTGGGCTCTCGCTCGGCGGTCAGGTGTACAGAGTCGTTGATTCTGGAAAACGAGAAGCGCTTCAAGATCTAGTGGGTTGGTCCACGTCTTTCATGGAGACCCAGCCAGCTGACTAGCTCAGGTAACATGGGACGAACATTCCCTCTTCGTGCGCGGTGAGCGGATCATGTTTTACTCGGGCGAGTTTCATCCATGGCGACTTCCGGTTCCCGATCTATGGCTTGATATTTTTCAGAAGGTCAAGGCTCTCGGCTACACGGGCGTTTCGTTCTACGTTGACTGGGCCCTTCTCGAAGGGAAGCCTGGAGAATTCACCGCAGACGGCGTATTTGCGTTCGAGCCATTCTTTGCGGCAGCTGCCGAAGCCGGAATCTACCTTCTAGCACGTCCAGGGCCTTATATCAATGCCGAAGTCTCTGGGGGTGGCTTTCCTGGTTGGCTCCAGCGGGACCCTGCTATCCTAAGAACGAACGAATCTGGGTATGTTGATGCTACGAGGAACTACGTCTCGCACATTGGCAAGATCGTCGCAGATGCTCAAATCACGAATGGTGGCCCTGTTGTTTTGTTCCAAGCCGAGAATGAATATACTTTTGGTGCAAGTTGGGTAGAGTGGCCCGATGTCGAGTACATCGAGACTGTCAATGAGTTGTTTAGAGATGCAGGCATTGTCGTTCCTTTTTTGAACAATGAAGCGGCAATCATCGGACTCTTCACTCCGGAGAAGCCAGGGGGTAAGATAAACATTTCTCTGATATTATTATAGGTTCGCTAACATCGAAACTCAGGTCCTGACATCTACGGCCACGATAGTTACCCAATCGGTTGGAACTGTGCTGATCCGGCCAACTGGACTGCTGGGAACCTACCAACTGATTGGCGAGAGCTTCATTTAGAGCAGAGTCCGACCACCCCTTATGCCATTACTGAGTTCCAAGGTGGCGCCATTGACAGCTGGTAAGAATCAACCTGAGTAACAGTATACAGCCTCTAATCGTAACAGGGGCGGTACTGGTTTGGAAGGTTGTGCTGCCATGACAAACTACGAATACGAGCGAATCTTCTTCAAGAACGACTTTAGCTTCGGTCTCACAATCTTCAACACTTACATGGCAAGTTCCTTTCCCGGAAAAAGGTCTACCAATCACTGACAATCAATCTCAAGATCTACGGTGGAACGAATTGGGGTAACCTCGGCCAGTCAGGTGGCTATACATCCTATGATTACGGTGCAGCCATAAAGGAGGACCGCACTATAGATCGAGAAAAGTACGTTGAGGCAAAACTCATTGCCCAGTTCATCAGTGCATCTCCTGCTTATCTGGATGCGACACCTGGCAACCTCACGAACAGCTCATATGTAAGCACACCTGAACTGAGCACGACTCCGATCTTTGGCACGGACACCACTTTCTACGTGACGAGACACTCAGATTTCCAATCTCTGGCATCAACTCCATACACCTTCACAGCCCCGACTAGCCAGGGTAATGTGACAATTCCTCAGCTGGGTGGATCGTTGACGTTGAATGGGCGAGATTCCAAAATCCACGTCACGGATTACGACGTTGGTGGTATTAACCTTATTTACTCATCTGCAGATATCTACACGCATTCCAAGACAGGCGGGAAGCGAGTACTCCTCCTTTACGGCCTTTCTGGCGAGATACATGAGCTCGCTTTTCTGTCAACACTTGGAAAGCCGACGATTGAGGGCGATGCCAGCACAGTCACAATCGCGGCTAAGGGATCGACGACGGTAGTACAATGGCAAGTGACAGAGACTAGAAAGGTTCTGCATTATGGCAGTAATCTGGATGTCTACCTTTTATGGCGTAACGATGCCTTCAACTACTGGGTTCTGCAACTTGAAGCACCAGCTCCTCTTGGCAATTACTCATCACAGACAAAGGACACGGTTATTGCCAAGGCTGGACATCTCCTTCGAACGGCCGTCAAATCCGGAACGACGCTTCATCTGACGGGCGATCTGAATGCTACTGCGGATCTGGAAATTGTCGCTGGACTTCCCGGGAGCAACAACATCTACTTCAACGGAGCGCAAGTTCACGGGGTCAAGTCGGCGAATGGTCGATTGTCTGCTTCTTTGGCATACACAGCGCCTATCCTTACCCTGCCAGACCTTGCAACTCAGGGGTGGAAGCACATTGACTCCCTCCCAGAGATCAAATCAGACTACGATGACTCTGCGTGGCCTTTGGCTGATCATGAGACGACCAACAACACTGCTCGCGATGATTATGGTACCATCTTCAAGCTGAAGACGCCAACAAGTCTGATTGCTGGTGATTACGGATTCAGCGCCGGCTCGCTCGTCTATCGCGGCTCTTTTGTCGCTAATGGCAATGAATCCTCGTTGTACCTTTCGACCACGGGTGGCTCCGGGTTCGGTCATTCTGTTTGGTTCAACTCCACGTACATCGGGTCCTACACGGGTTCCGGGCCTGTCAAGTCATATAACCAGACCCTCACGCTCAGTAGTGCTAGTGGACTGAAGTTAAAGAGGGGCGAAAATTACATCATCACAGTCTTGATTGATCACATGGGTCAAGAAACCAGCTGGACTCCCGGATACGATACCATGAAAACCCCTCGCGGTATCATTGACTATCAGCTATCCGGCCATCCACAGTCCGACGTCACCTGGAAAGTCACTGGTAATCTCGGCGGTGAGGATTATGCTGACCACTTACGTGGTCCCCTCAATGAGGGCGGTATGTGGGCTGAAAGGCAGGGTTTCCATCTCCCAGCACCGCCGACAGATAATTGGGAAAGTGCTTCACCTCTCGACGGCCTTAGCGCTGCTGGTGTTGGTCTCTACAGCATCAGCTTCGATCTTGATATTCCTCCAGGATGGGATATTCCTCTGAGCTTTGTGTTTAGTAACAGTACTGGAGAAGACGGCGAGGTAGCTAATCTCAGGATTCAGCTTTATGTCAATGGATGGCAGTTTGGCAAATTCATCAACAACCTGGGCCCACAGACGGCATTCCCAGTTCCTGAAGGTGTTCTCAACTACAGTGGCACGAACTATCTGGCCCTTACACTTTGGGCCCAAGATGCCGATGGTGCTCGTCTAGGTGGCTTGGAACTCGTAGCTGATTCCATGGTCAAGTCTGGCTTCAAGAAGCCATCCTTAACCTGGGATGATGTTTGGGAGGCAAGGGAAGGGGCTTACTGATTCTCGCACATTGCATACCCTCTTAAACATATATCCTGCAGCGATTTGACAAGAACGTATTCTGTCTATCTTCTATCTATCAGCCAATAGTGAAATTTCCCTCTGATAACAGTTGCCATCTATGAGGTATCTTTATTTCGCTACCGTCCTAGTCGAACCATCAGGCTGCCACTTTCGATCATCGAGGCAGAAGTTGTAGCCCACGATGGGGTTCTCCTGCATGGGACTATCACAGAATTTACACTGCACCAGGATTTCTGGATTGGCGCTACTGATATCAATGTTGATCTCCAATCTCTTGACACAATTAGCCTTGCAGGCAACAGCATTTCCTGTCACGTCAATGAAACAACATCTGGACCTTACCAACCAAAGCAATCCGATCCGGGTGAAGATACCAACGAAAAATGGCGTCTACTATAGTTAGCACAACCCGGCCTGCATGAATGATGGTTCAATGTGATTGGTTGCGGCTCAGAAATGTCGATGCCTGGCCGGCGCTACAGCAATCATGATGCAGCTGTAAAACATCACACAATCACTTTGAGGATTATCAATGCTTTATTCTTGCATCAGGGGGTATAACAGACAGAATACAAGATTACCCTCTTCACTTGCATAATCATCAAGTTATTTGCATCTGCTGCCTTTGGTCACAGTACAGATCAACGCCACCTTAGTACCGACACTCACCATGGCCGCACCACCCAAGCGCAACACTACAAATGAATATCACGGCCCTTCGCCAAAGGAAATGATCGCAAATCATACCCTGGCCAAGGAAATCATTGACCGTCACAATGACCCATGCCCAATCTTTGACGACCCTTCGATCTTGCTTCTGCGCGAGTTTGTCCAAGATCCGCCAAACGCACGAACCATTCTGGCCAAGCGCGACCTTCTAGATGGCGAGGCGGAGAAGCCTGGCACCAAAGCCAATTCGGCCGGCAACTTGGCCGCTTATCTCATCGCGAAGCACGGCTCTGGCGAAGATGCTTTGATGGAGGAGGAGATCAAGAACCTCAAGGATTGGTTCGACACCGGAGGTGGAAAGACAGATGCCGAATTGGCTGCTGCTCTGTGAGCTGGGAACAGGATCTGGCAATGCAGAGATGGGCCGAGTGTCCCTGTGACCTGGCCTGCGGGCTGAGTGGAAGCAGGTCGCTCATTGGAAGAATGCGGCTGTCTGCTGATCCGGTACCGTGCTTGGGATGGGGATCCTGCGAACGGGCTCGGTCCCGCAACGCTTTAGTTGTGATCACGCGTCTGGAAAGACCGCGGCAGGGGCAGGCAAATCATTTGAATCTTCCTAGGATGTCGATTAAGAGCCAGGGCAGATCCGGAAGTGAAGAAATTTCAACGTTACTTGCTGAAAGCGGGGGAGGAAATCACTGCCCGCCCTTGCTTATTTCATAGTGCGATCCTCCGTTCATAATAAGTAAACATGCCTTTCCGCACGATCATTTCCTAAACACCAGAGATCTTGTACCTGTGGCCTCAAAATCAGACCGTGTCCTTAAAGATCAATCTCCACTACAATCTCCAACATGCACTTGGCTACTATCCTTGCCACGGCAATAGCCGCCGCCGCCACTATCTCGGCTAAGCCCAGTACCCAGAAAGTGGCGGCCTACACCAGAGATGTGCCGTCTCTGACCGTGTGTGCCTGTCCAGAAGTGGCGACTATCACCTATTCGCAATCCGTACCAGACAGGACACCGTTCCCCGACACGGAAGTCGGGCTCTGCTACGACGACACCGTGGGCAACTTGTATATCAACTTTACTGCCTACGGCGAGGAGTACTTCTACTATGACCCGACCATGGTGACCAACGACCCCATATACGAGTACGAGGTCATGGAGACCTTCATCTCGCGGGGCACCGGCGACCCGCAGACATATCTGGAGTTCGAGGTCAATCCGGGCAACGTGACCTGGCAGGCCGTAGTCTACAACCCGTCCAAGGTGCGGGCCGCGGACTCGGCATTCAGCCCCTTCATGATCGAGGACCCGCTGACGGACGGGTTCGCGGCCGTGACGACAGTGGACGAGCCGGCCCAGATGTGGAGCTCGCAGGTCCAGATTCCGCTGGGCCTGTTCAACGTCGACCCCGGCACTGCCAAGGGCACCGAGTGGAGGATGAACTTCTTCCGCATCATCGTCTCCGAGGACACGTACCCGAACCAGACGCTGGGATCGTGGAGTCCACCCGACGAGGCTAGCTTTCACATGACGCCTTTCTTCGGCCACGTCACGTTCGAGTAACGGCGTACTCTAGGACCGTGGAACTGTCGGCGTAGTGAAACTAAGAAGGTTTGGTTTAGCTATTTGATAATAAAATGCCGAGAAGAAATTGTCATGACCATCTCGTTTATCATTGCTGGAGGAGCTTCATGTGATACTTTGCGTAACTCACGAATCACATCTACACTGATATAACGATAGCTTGATCGCGGAGATACTGCAAGTCTATTGTTTGCTGGAATTCTCATACGCTGATAAGACTGTATGATCATCGCACTGAACTCAATCTCTGGACTGTGGGGTGTGGATGTAGGTGACATCGTGCTACAACAAGCCTGGCACCGAATCCTCCTGATGCAGATCATACCCTCTGCGGAACCAGTAAGTGGCAGCGAGTATTTCCAATCAGTATGGCTCCAATTTCTGTTGTGTAACTGCACACCATGCATGTGTTAAGCGTTGGGCTCCGGTCGATCGTGTAAGTCGAGCACTGCATTTGGGCCCAAATGTAATAATACATCGTTTCCATAAACCACCCAGCACAATATATGTCGTGGACTGACAAGCTAGATCTGCAGTGCAAGAGATCACAAAGTCGCCGTATACTGCCATAGTATCGCCTATACCAGGACGTGGAAACTTTAGTGTCACTGGACCGGTGAGTCACTATATATAGCTTGCATACACAACACGAGACGCAATCTGGGCAACGGCTGGCCAGGCCTGCCTGGATGCAGCAGCTTGTCTGGAGCCCCAACCCAACCATTACGGTCGCCAAGCGCCGTGGAGTTGATCTACTACCCGGCAATTATCGCGAGTGGCTGCATGCAAACACCTACGTTAGTCGACGGTGGCGGATCATAATGCCCCGCGCTGCAGCCAAGAAGAGATCTCTCTCCCTGGTCTGATGATTTGTGGAATACCTGCTAGCGACGATGCTGTTGGGCCAAAACGAAAGCCGTGTAACCTCGGGGTGATGAAAGACTGACGCATTAGTTATTCATGACTCGTACGGAGGGTGGTTGCACGTATACTGCTGACATGACGAACTGGCTATATTTAAAGATCAGCTTGAATCAACTCATTCTGCCACAACAAGAAATCAATTCATTTCGATTGCTCCATACTCACGAAGACATCGAGCCCTAATCCTTCCAGATCACATCAGACCAAACGGATTTGACCGTATATACGACAATATGGAGCCTGCCAAGTGTGGATGCACCTCGTGCTCTTGCAATGACTGGTACGTGTCACAATGATTTATCGATGTACTCATGCTGAGCCAGACCTAAAGTAATTCGTGCTCATGCTGCGTAAGTATTTCCAAAAGACCTCGAGGCGGGGATAATAATATTTTTATAGTCGCACTGAGAAGGGTTTGGTGTCCCGCCGCGGTATCTTTGGCAGTTGAGAGGCATCGAAACACGATCAAGCCAGGGAGAGTTGGACTCATTGATGGACCAGCGCGCATTCTGAGTGTGCCGAGAGGAGTATAGCATTGGGGAGGGGGGGGGGGGGAAAGGCAGATTGAGAGAATCTATGCAATCGTCCGTATTAGGGGTATCTAAGTATAATAATGTCCCCTGCGCTCTATCCTGCAAATGCATGTCCAGTTTCTCTGGATCACGTACGACACTGTAAATGCCTATGTACCAATTCTCTCCCAACGCCACCAATGCTTGTCATATAATTGTCATTCACGCCATCATGGGCGCCCAGTTGAGTAACCACTCGCGAGCTTTATCCAAATTAGGGCCCTCTGCCTCACAGGCCGCTACACACCATTCAAGATCCCATGCCTTCTCCGCAGCCAACAGCTCTGCTAGCTTTCTTCTGCGTTGGGTTGTTTCGTCCACGCAGAAGTACATTGGCTCCTGAGTATCTCTGACTGTTTCCATGAGTGGCTTGATCAAAGGCAACACGTCTTTAAGGTTAGATGATTTCGCCTCCAGACCAATATTTTCTCTGCCCGTCTTGCACCATTCGTTGGCGCACCACTTTTTCTTGCACCCTGTATTCATCTGCTGGAGATACCTCCGCTCGATGCGACGACGAAGGGCCTTGCCCTCAGGATCATGTAGCTGAACATACATGGGCGAAAAGCATATGGAGCATAGGCTGAGGTCGTTGCCTGGCCCTTGGCCCATCTGCGTTCCAGCACCCACGGAGCCGTTTTTCCCGACGCCATGGAGCGTTCGCCCGCAGATGGCGTTTCGGCAGATCGGCGGTTTGACACGGTGGGCCTTGTCCAACTCATGATGCTTGAGATGCGCCGACATGTCGCGTAGTCGAACAATCTTGCCACAGAGATGACAGTCGGTAGTGCGTGCACCATCAGCTATTTCGTGTTCCGTTAAACCAGAAACGAGAGTTTCGGCTGATGGATTGAAAGGGTCGCCTTCCTGCGGAACCTCGAGATGGCAGAACTGGCAAAGAATAATCTTGCCAGGGCACAGCGTGGTGCGATGGCGTGCCAGGTCGGGTATTGAGTTCGTGGAGAACGGGCATGACGGGCACTGCCGCTCTGTGTGGTAAATATCGTCGTGCTTTGCCTTGGTCGCCTCGGATGAACCATGCGCTTCGTCATGAGGGCAATGCCAATGCTCGGCCCATTCAGTGGAGTTCTTCTGGAAAACACTACCGCATTGAGGGCAGGCAACATTGTTGCGGCGGCAAAAGTTTTCGTGTAGAACTATTGTTCGCTTGGGTATAAACTGATGACAATTTTGGCATTGCTCCTCGTCCGGCGATGGTTCCTGAGGGTTTTCCACTTCCATGGGGGTTGGTGTGTCTCCAGCGACCGATCTTACTCGGAGTTTGAATGGGTGTGCAGTAGTGTCAGCCGCTGTACCAGCTAGAGGAGCATAGCCATGAATGGAGACCAGTACACTTTCTGCCTCTTCAAGTTCGACGTTTGTCGGCTGGATGGTGATTCTTTTTGTGCCACTAGAGGTAGTATCGAAAACACCAAAAACATGTTCTGTTTCTCGAGGGCGAGCCCGCTGTCGTCGTGAACTGGGACTGATCAAGAGATCAACCGCATCCGCGTGGTCAGGATCCAATCCACTCAGCTCAACCTCAAGCGGCCGCGACCGGCTCCAGGACGAGAGTTCGTAGTCGACATAATCTCCAGCAAGAACCTGCCCTTCCGCAGCTTTCCAGATATTGATCTCACCTCCGATTGAACTTTGACCAGCCGTTCCAGGCGCTTTTTGCGACTTGGCCAAGATCTGTCGCATCGTCTCTCGAGCTTGTTCCTCGTTCAGCGCTTCGATATCGACCTCCAAATCCGTGTCCACGACGCAAATGCCGTCCTCCTCTGGCTGGAACTTGTCGATTAGGAAGCGGAAGGTCTCGCCTTTCACGCCTCGAACTTCTAGAAAGGCGCCATTGGTCAGAGTTGTGAAGCTTTCCCTAAGCTGCCGCTCGAGAAGAGACTTCCAGTCGTCCGGGTTGTATCCAGCCTCGAGAGGTCGCAATCGAACGTATGTACCCTTCGATAGATGTTTGGCGTGAATCGCGATGACTGGTGCCGAGCCTTTTCTGTCTTCCGTAAGATCGATGGCTTCTTCGGATGTGGTACCGTTTGACCCGTTGGGAATGGTGTCGCTGTCGATGCCTAATGCTTCTGCCAAGTACGAGCTGAGAACAACCTCGCCGTCTTCTGCCGAGAACTCTCGGATCCCAGCATGTACAACGTTTCCATTTGCCTTGTTGACTAAGCGAAACATGAGGGGATTTGGAAGCTGTTGCTGCGAGTCGGCGTAGAACGCATGTTGGGGCTGACCGAAGTTGGAGGAATACGGGTTTGAGCGATCGTAGGAGGTGAAAGATGAAGGTGCGGACCTTGTCGAGCTCGACGAAGCTGCAAGAAGCTGTTCTAAGGCGGATTGAGGTAGAATGATCTTGTCGCCCTTCAGATCCTTAGATCTATACTTGTCGGGGCTGGCGACGGCGAAAGACGCACTCCAACTGAGTGGAGGCTGTTCGGCCATGGCCGCTGGTACTGTTGAAGGGTGCGTAACTTGTGCGACAAGATAGGTTGGAGAGTCGCAGAAATATGCGACGACGTAACTGTCTCTATCGGATTGCGGGTCGACGGCCAAGGTGGGATGGTCCCCATAAACATACAGAAATCAGGAGACGGTATGCAACTTGGTTGTTCTAGCATGACATTTACCAAACGCGATTAATTCTATCAAACATCAGCCATGATTGAGGCGAACAATGCCTGTGAATCTTAAGCATCAGTCAGCGATTCTATGGTGAGTTTCTCAAGTCTTCTATGGCCATGACGTCTTGGTCATCAGTTGTCGCGCCAGGGAGGCAAGGCGCTAAGCTGTGGGTTAAGACCGAGCAAAGTCCGGCGAGTCATTACCCAAAGTTAGCTGCTGTGCACTCAATTCCGAGGCCGCGATAACTTCCGTATACTCTAGTACGCCTTTGTTCTTGAAGACCTGCCAGGGATAGTCAGACAATGACCTGATAGTCTGTCCCAATTCTAGTGTATAGGCAAACACAGGCAAATTGTGCTCTCACCACTCATGTCGAGTTCCAACATGCGGTCACTGAACGCGGGAATGAACGTGGGAGTGAACGACTAAAAGTGCTTGAATTATTCTTCTGGAATATGTACTACGTCCTACGGAGACCCAGCATTTCAGGATGAAGCAGGAATCCATGATATCTACAAGGCATGTGTCGCCGCTGCCCTTACCTAGGCACTCCTTCAGAGGCATGATGTGCGAGCGACAACATGAGCCTCCGTCCGCACCATAGATATCGATCTCGAGATCAAGAACCTTTGGCAATCTTTGGAATCTGAAGTAGGGAGACAGTCAGCAATTATTCCCACAGAGAAAGTGAACTGCGATATGGGCACGTTTTCTTCAATCATACATCCAAGGATTAGGCATATAATTTTTGCGTTCACTGCACGTCTAAAGGCTCGAGGCGACGGCTAACGTGGAAACTGCGAATTAGGAAAGTGTTGAATCATAGGAAGAACAAAATTGAACAATGAAAACAGCAGTGGCTTACCTGTGGTTGGTTGTATGGATGGCCGGTCGATGTCGTTGATGAAAGAAAAGGAAAATATGTGAGAGTTGCAATGCTGAGGCGGCAAACAGATCTCGGAAAAAAATTCTAGGAACGCGTCTTGAACGCGGTGCACAGACCACCCCGTCAGCCATGAGTGCTCCTGAATAGCACTAGTTACAAGTGGCTGGTGGGCAAGTTGTAACTCACGGCCACAAACTGATCGCCAGGACCGATATATGCAATTAACAATTAGAATAAGAATGCCCTGGTGCAAAATGTATTTTCAGTTTGAAGGGCAGTCTCGCATGTCCATGGATTTAATGTTTGAAAGGCAGGATATTGGACTATCCCCACTCTCGGTGACTTTTCGAGGTCGGCGGTGTTCAACCCAGATATAATGACTTGTGTATCTATTAAAAGTACATGTAACTATGCCAGATAGAAATCACCCCTATTTCGGGCACTTAGCCTTACCCGTTTCATGATACGGCGCTATGGGGTGCATCACTATAGATTGGATCTTTAAAATGCCCTGAGCGCATTTCTACCTGGCAGACTGTAAATACAGTACAATGCAACGACCATACCATCTGTCATTACGATTGATAAGCTTAGAGCAGCAATGAGGGTGGAGGTGTAGCGGGGAGGTGCCTGCTTATGCCGTTTGCAGAGATCGCTCAGATGACTTGGCACCGCATTCCCGTCTGACATACATGTGTACCTTGAGAGACGCCTACCATGTCGTTGGCGTGGCCCGGTCGCTCTCCGACGTGCGCTAATAGCGGCTGCAACTCTATACGAGGGTCTATTACCTGCCAAGTCAAATAGAGAAACAGTCCGAACGCGCCCATTATTGAGATCACCATTCGTCTTTCTTGTCCCGCGGCAGCCAAGCCGTTGCGGCCTCTTGTCTTGAGACTCGACGGGACGTGCATTGTAACGCCGAGAAACACGGTGGTCGCCGGCTGCTCCGTGGAATGGCCGGCAGAACGAGTGGCTGCGATAGTGCCAAGTATTGGGACATCAAGGTCAGGTGAAGGCGCTTCCCCATGCAGCCAGAACGCTCCGATAATGCAGCGATCCTAATATTTGAGCAGTCTCGAAAAGGAAGATCAACGAGTCCCTCACGCCCGCCTCCCCCCCAAACTCAACGTATGGGGCACATGTACAATGTAGGAGCAGGGCAGGGATGCCCTTTCTGCAGCTATAATCTTAGCTCTAGAACCCGCTCCATCGCCTAATTTGGTGGGGGTGTATCTTACCCGGCCCCCGGTGCCCGGAGTCTGTCAGCTCCCTGTCGTTGATCTGATCATCCTCGACCGACTATTTGGTTGCGACAGAGTCACCACTCTCTTTCAGGGTCCTGTGCTCCATCCCTCTGCAAACCAGTTCTGAACTCGCCCAGTATTCAACGCGCATTTATATCTTCTGTTTCCCACCCCGAGTCGTCCCGGGCAGGAGCTGTGCTCTTGTCGTTGACCTCTCACTAATTAGCCTGCCTTGAGCTATCCTAATCACCGATCGTCATCCTCGCTACCGTATATCCACCTTACCCCGGACTCCGGCACTTGCGACTGCTATCCCACTTAACAGACCAAGTTCTCGACGTCACCACCCTCAGAACGGCCGGCAACTGCATGTAATGGCATCAGGGGCCTTACATCATAACGCGCGCGATTTGTCCGAGTCATCTAACTCGAGTCTACCTGATTTGCTGTCCAACAATCTGATACTCCACGAAACCGTTCCACTCCTCCCGATATCCGCCCTTCTCGACCTTGCAGCGACCTCGAAAGATCTTCGCGCTCTCCTATACCATACACCAGGCGTTTTTCGACACGTCGACCTTGCCAGTGTCAAGACTGCCCAATTCGATGTTCCAGGGATAGACCATGGCGGCGAAATCTGGCGCAATGTGCAGCTGGACGAGAATCTCACAGAAGATGAGTTCTACTCGGGTCCCCTGAGGGGCATATTCTACAATCTTGGACGCATAAACATACTGCAAGATGTGCAAACACTTGTTCTCGACGGGCTTTCTGTAACAGCCGACCTGGTCAATGACATCCTCGTTGATCCAAGGTTCCAAGTTCGGATCCTCTCGATTCGCGAGACCAAGAACATGAACGAACGCAGGTTAGTCAACACCTTGGTCCTTGTCCGGGCGCTAATGTTCAGTTGTGCTTCTCAGGCTAATGCAGTCTCTGCGATTCGCCTGTCGTCCCAGTCGACCAGATGGTACGCCGCGTCTGAAGGGCCTTTATATATTTGGAAAGAAGGATCTCCCAGCACTTCCAGCTATGAGCTCGGCTGCTTCCTCAACCGCATCCACACCTTCAGTGGCAAGTGCTAGCATTAGTATTAACTGGAACCACAAGTCGAGCAACGCCTTGAAAGAGGCTATCAAAGCTGAGAGAGATGAGTGGTACTATCAGAGGGGAAAGATGATCAACAAACCCATTGCGGAAGGTTGGGCCGAGACCGTGCTTGATTGCCGGGGCGCAATTCAATTTGATGCTCCTCTTTGCACCGGACCACGTCACCAAAACTCCCCTGCCTTTGGTAAAGTGCCCGTTCCCAGCGTACCTGGCGCGCAGCATCCGTGGAGTGTTGCGACTTTCGCCCTTGGAGGATGTGCTACATGCGGTTGCGCTCCCGAAGGCTTCACTACCTACGGCGAATCACCCCCAGAACAACTGCCCCTGCTGACACCAGTTCCCCTGCATTCCTCGAACGTCAAGACTGCTAGTCGGCCTCAGATGAGCACTTCTGACGGCGAAGGAAAGCCTAAATTCGTCCCCCGATGCTGGGACTGCATACGGGACCGTTTCTGCTTTAGCTGCCTGGAATGGTGGTGCGAGTCTTGTTATCAGGCCCCTGCCCACCCTGAAGTGCATACATCACAACATGTTCACATAGTGCAGGACACAAGTGGTTTGGCCGATCACGAAATGGCCGAGATGGAACCTCCCAAAATCAAGGTACGGATGGGTTGTTGTATCAGATGCAAGACATGAGACACGAAGAACTCTCCTAGGAATATTTCCATACTCGATACTTGTCCTACACCCTCACGACCAATGTAGGGACGAAAAGAGACAGCACCTGGTAGCAGTGTTGTTGTCTTGGATCATCCCAGAATTGTATGCGGCGAGACCCCTGATAGATCATCTTGATCATATTCACTCGCGATTTTACGAATGCATGCTAACGCTTGAATATCAGACCCCGAAGATCAAACGTGATTGCTGGGAATGTAAGTTTTCTAGCTGTGTTCTTCTATCTCCTAAAGTCGTTCCCAGCGTCATTCAGGAGGCAAAGCTATCTATCTTTGGTTCTTCACTCCTGAAAATCGAACTTCAGCTCGCAATTACTAGAGAAGCACACCCCTAAAGAAAGTGCTGACATCCAAATTCTGCAGGCCAGACAAATTGTCTCGATTGTATAGCAGAAACCCAGCTGCGGTGCCGAGGTTGTGGTGTAAGCATAATCTGAGGAGCAAGAAGTGGTGCCGTTGCTAACGTGTTCAGGGCGGATATTGCATCGTACACTACGAGGGCTCGACGCAAACCCTGTGCGACTGTAAGTTCCCCAATCATGGAAGTGGCTTGCTTGCCTAATTGCTCGACAGGGTGCTCTGCTCGTGGCCGCCGAATTCGAGAGTTGTATTGAATCCACCAAGGATGCAGTCTATGGAGTCCTTTGACAATGATAAAGAGCGTGTTGAACAAGCACGACAACATCGCAAAGGGTTACATCTCAAAACAAACCTTCCGTCAAACATGTCTCTCTCGAGCAATCTGGCCTCCGTTTCGCCTCGTTCGACCTAGTAACACTCATTGCCGGGCTTCTGAGTTCTGACAATGAAGCTTGAGAGAATGAGTCCCTAGAACGATTAGTGGCGTCAAACGACTAGCGGTTGCGTGTAAGCTCGAAATAAGTAAACCTGCTGGGTTGGGACTTTACATTGGACAACACTCTCCTCGATGGTTTTGCTCATTCTCCATCACGCGCCGAGGTTCAGTGCTGAAAATGGGAATATGGACAGCTTAGGCTTCGACCGTTGGTGCTGATGACGCAATTGGCTTGTTCACATAGGATTGATGAATCATACCCTACTCCTCTCGTACGAATCGACATTTTGTCCTTTTATGTCGCTTGCCTACCTGTATGATGGTGTGAGAACAACTCCCAGCTCCCTAGCTTAGTTGAACACGCCGCTAGTTCTCATAATGTCGAGGGACGGGCAATTTAAGAGCCATATTTATATGTATTGCTTAATGTACCAACCGGAGTAGGGTGTCTCTTATGTATATTACAGATTACTGCCATAATGATCTATGGGGTAATTGGTTATACATAGTGAACAAGGTATGTGCTAACTAGTGGATATTACAGTATGTACTATCAATGTACGTAAATTACATGTAACTACGTAGCTTGAGGTACATTGACCTCAAAGGATCGCCCCGCAATAAAGTTCCAACAGCTAGCTGCAATGCAAGGTACCAGTGTGCACTTCGCAAGCGTTGAGAGCTCAACTTTCTCAAAGCTCGCTTCTTTCACAACGTGACATATACACTCAACAAAGGCTCTACGATCTCTACGACAGTGCTCCGGTCAACTGGCCAGGCACAAGCCCTTCAGTACAATCGACCCCGAAATCCGCCCACCACTTTGGCCAACGTGCTGTCATGGCCCCGCGCAAATCCAAGACTTCTCGCCCACCACCACCCTCCAAAACGTTGGTCCTTGACAACGGCGCGTTCACGATCAAGGCGGGTTTTGCTACCGAAGACGCGATAGACGAGCCCCGAGTTATCCCGAACTGCATCGCACGCGATGGCGACCGCAAAGTTTACGTCGGGTCGGAGCTGGAAAAGTGCAAGGACTTTGGCGAGATCGCGTTCCGGCGGCCGGTCGAGAAGGGATTCGTGGTGAACTGGGAAGCTCAGAGTGCCATTTGGGAGCACGAATTCATGGAAGACAATTCCCCCCAGCACTGTGATCCGTCCGAGACCAGACTCATACTTGCCGAACCGTCCAGCTCTCTACCGGTGCTACAGACAAATACGGACCAGATGGTGTTTGAAGAGTTTGGGTTCGCTAGCTACTACCGTGGCAACGGTCCTTCTTTCAACGCCTACCATGATATTCAGGCTATCCTGCGCACTCCCCGGGTTCCCGATACGGTGGTCCAGCTGCCAGTCGAGATCATGATGCTGATCGATTCGGGCTATTCGCATACCACCGTGACGCCTCTGCTTCGAGGCCGTCCGATCCACCCTGCTATCAGGCGCCTCGATGTGGGCGGAAAGCTCATGACGAACTACTTGACACGTCTGTTATCACTTAGACACTATGACATGCGCAACGACACCTACATCGTGAATGAGATGAAAGAGCAGGCCTGTTACGTGTCGCTGGACTTTAAAGGGGATCTTGAGAAGACTTGGAAGGGCACAAGAGGCGAACGGAGAGAAGACTTCCTGACAGGCGCCGGTGTAGCGAAGGACTATGTGTTGCCAGACTATCATGCCAGATCGAAAGGCGTCGTGCGTGATTATGACCCTTTCCAGGTCTCCAGAGCCAAGAGGCTTGCGGGGCGCGCAGGGGAAGCGAATGAAGATGTGTTGACCCTGCGGAACGAACGTTTCACTGTTCCCGAACTGCTTTTTCACCCGGCAGATATCGGCCTTCGTCAGTCGGGCATTGCCAACCTGGTGTTAGAATCTCTGCAGGTCTTACCCGTTGGTCTCTGGCCGGGACTTCTTGCCAACGTCATCGTAGTTGGAGGCAATGCTCTATTCGATGGTTTCATCCAACGCCTACAACAAGAGATCAACCAGCTTGTTCCCGATGAATGCATAGTAAGGGTCGCGCGTCCAGCTGATCCTATCACGAGTACATACACAGGGGGTGCTAATTTGGCGAAACACGAGTCAATCAGCTCGCTATGTGTCACCAAACAGGAGTACGAGGAATACGGCTCTGCATGGGTGGCTCGCAAGTTTGCCATGGGAGATGAATGAAGACCGCGGCTAGATCTGCTACTTAGACTGCCCTGGTTGCAATATGGCACAGGTGAGCAAGAATCTGCTTTTGGCTTGCTTAGACTGGTTCACTCTTCATTGCCCATCTCCCATCCCTGCCAAAACGCCCATCCAGAGGAATGGTACCTCCCTGCCTATCACTTGTCGTTCGCTTGCAACAAACACGAACGCAACTCTGTCGATTGGCTCGGACCCGTAATGGATCCAATCAGCCAATGTCCATGTCAGACGACCCCTCGAAGTCAAGCCTGCACCAGGCAACTCTGAATTTGGCTGGATGCAAACTCCAGTCAACTCGCCAATCCTCTATGACCACGCTTCTCTGCGTTCCGTCGGACAACGTGAGTGACGAGAGTTTTCGGACGCCTACATGATACAATCGGGCTTGCGAAGGAACGACGTCTGAAAAGAGAACAATTGCTCCAGCAGTATCTCACGTACTGAAGCGAGGATATGCGTGCCATCACGTACCAGACCCGTCAGTACTAGGGTATCTCTATCCTGGGTCACGGTGGCATTGAAGGTGTTATTCTTGGCGCTGTGTCCCACAAACGTACTCGTATACTTGATCGCCTGGTCACGAGCTATCTTATCGATAGCAGGAACAAGAGTTGATAGAGCTGTAACGTAGATGATATTCACGGCCTTTGGCGATACTGCCGTCAAAACCATCACGGCTACCCCGTACTCATCTATCGCGGCTATGTGTGATTGGTAGCCGTAGGCGCCACCTCCCTTGGCGTAGACGTCAACGATATGGGATGTTCTGGCGTCAGATCGGGCGTTCGGTATATCTCCCTCCCATGGCATGCCCACGAGAGAGTTGGAGATAACCAGTGACTGAACTTGGCTGCAGCCATTGTAGGACTTCGGTCTCGGTATCTAGGATCGAGTGATCTGGGATGGCTTGGATGAAGATAGAGGGATCTGAGAGCGTGAACACTAAGACCACCACTATTTCGCTCATCAGCCTGCTTATGATTCTGGTGCATTTGTGTTAAGAGACTGTGCTTACAACGCATTCTCTCCATAATTAGTCCCCCAAGAGTTGTCAATCGGCGGGATAACTGCCTTGCTGTTGTCTCCGCGACCGGCCGTCGTATCGGAAAGCCCAAGTGGCTCGGTCACCAGGTGTTGTAGAAGCTTTATGTAATTCTCGCCCGTCTTTTCCTAAATGGCGTACGCAATCGTGAACGCAATGTTGAAATACATTGGTCGGGACTCCGGGCCGCGATCGGGTAAGATTGCGAAAGTTCTGTAGAAACTCTGCGATGTTTCTACAGGTAAGTCACTACAACTGTGGCGACTCACTAACCTTGTGCAGGCTCCATTCAGTGCGATGACGCCGCACTGCGGGTAGGCGTTATCTGGCAACGAGGGCGACGAAGATCATATCCTTCAAATGGTAATACTCCGAGAATCCATCTGTTCGTTCAATAAACTCTTGAAGCTCTGCACAGATAGCAGCAAACAGTAGGCTTACGGTTCGGCGGAATCCCAGCGACCTGACTTGCAAGCTGCCTCAGTGTCGTATCGGCCCACAAGATCAAGCTTGAATCGTTCTTCAGCACAGGTGGGTAGTCAGTGATGGGGCTATCTAGCTCAAGCCTGCTCCTCAGCAAGATATACTCTGTGGACACCTTGGATATGGAACGGAGAATATACTGCGAGTCTCTTGTAAGGTTCTTGATGCCGTTGATGTCATTCGGGGAAAAGTAGTGGTACTACCAAGCCGGAACAGCCCCCTCTAGTTGATCCCATGAGTTGAGGACAATGAAGGAGGATGCGTCTCAACGGGCCACCCGGCCGAGGTTGTGCCGTTTAGTGCTGAATTGCGGGATGTTGTCAGATTGGCTATGACCTGAATGAGGAGTCCATGACCAGAGATATCTCGCGGTTTGGGCATGGTAGGACTATGTGGGTGGCAATCGAGCGAGGCTGCGCTGCCGAGAAGGAAGGGGTGTAAAAATTGAGATGGTATGCATAGCTGGTCTAGTAGAGAAGGCCCTCGATTTGAAAAGTCTGGAGGTTGTCGTCACTGTATGCCACCGCTAAGAAATTGTGTCTCTTTGTATATGTAGACTTGATGGGCCACACCCTATTGTCTATGGCTCTCGTTGAGCACGTGAATCATTCCTCATGAGTATCTCGTGCCCTTGCATCCATCGTCCCTCACGTTCTGGACGTGCATAAGGCTGCCTGATAAATAAATAAATAAAGTACGAGGAAATGCGGCTACTTCCTATGAATGGCAATAACGGCATCAGTCGCGGGCTTTCGAAAGAACCAGCTCTAGTGATCTAATCGAGCTAGCTTGCTCATCTTTACTCGCCATATACTTCAGAGGACAAATACCCGAGTCTGTCTGACGTTCTAAACCACACCGACTAACTAGCTGGCTGATGCATCAGCTCGGCGCCGTCGCCCGTTTGAACTCGAAATACGACGGCCTGGGCGTTGCTGGTCTGATTTTCGTGCACAGCAGCCATATGTTGAGCAACGGCGATTTAGAATAGATCGCGACGACGTAAGATCCTACTGGATGAAGAAATCCTGTGAAACTTTTAACGTAATTAGCATGCTATACAAATGGCGACATAGTTTGATGGGTCTTTGGCCGTGAGGAACCTGATGCTGCTAGAGGATAACCGTGTTTCGCTTGACTGGTCATGAAAATTAATACTAGTTAGTTGCTGAGCAACTACGGTTATACATTTGCAAGGAACTGTTATCTTTACAAATGTTAGTATTCAATGGGAGTATAAACGTGATAACCAATTGCATTAGCTGAAGGCAATTGAGTTGCTTGATCACACCACAGATTTATGCTGACTTAAAGGGCATCATTCTCATGTCAAGCTATTCGAAATTTACATCGCAAAATACAATACCTATCCAAGACTCGAAACACGTTCCTATATGTTAGCTCACTTATCCTACAAGCTCATTCGATACCGCCACTCCGGCTTACACGCTCCCAAAACCGTCTAAGCTTCCATACCCTTCCTACACCTCGGCTCTCCTCCCATTTCCTTACTCCCTCGCCCCTTTCACGGACCTCACCTTTCCACTGGCTGCCGACCCACCTACGAAGGCCGTCTTTCAGCCTCTCCCGCTCGACGGCCCGCTTCTTGGCTACAAGACCAGGGGCCACCGAGCCCTCGACGCACTCACCCGGAAGCACGCCTCGCTGCACAAGCGTCTCGGCCGATGGACGCAAAGGCAGACGGCGGGACAGCCGGATAGCTACGAGACTACGGGCCAGTCGCCGAGAAATCTGAGTCGTGTGGGTCAGGAATATGTGGCGGGCGATGAGATCCGCAAGGGAAGGACGTGATGGCGATTTGAGGAGGAACGGGAGGGACAGACGGACATGCCGAAGTCGGTAGTGGTGAAGAATTGGCTGTAGAGACAGGCTGCGGAGATGATGGTTGATCTGGCTTGAGATTAGTCTACGTATCATCATCGCCGAACCGACGTTTCCCATATGGGTTCAACCAACTTGGTGACTCTGGAATGGAGGGAAACAGTGACAATATCGAAAGCAACTGTAGTGAAGTGATTAAAGGCATGGACGGCAGCTGGCCGGCAGCCCAAAAACGCAAGGGAATCGGGACAAGGCTCGGATCGGACTTGTAACGAGAAGAAATGATAGAAAG
Organism: Seiridium unicorne; assembly: GCA_039778275.1. NCBI lineage: Eukaryota > Fungi > Ascomycota > Sordariomycetes > Amphisphaeriales > Sporocadaceae > Seiridium > Seiridium unicorne. Next base: position 129,078 of record JARVKF010000402.1, read on the forward strand.
AGAGGAATGCGGCAGGAGGAGTAGAGAGGGCCGTGCCAGAGCTCCCCGTCACGCGAACCGCAGGTTTCCACCACGTCACACAATGCAGGCACAGAAGCAGAGAACAAACATACCCTTGACGTGGCCAAGAGATCGCAGACTTCGAGGTGACACAAGATGTGCATCAGTATCTCATTTGGCAGCCGGTCCAGGTTGGGTCTTCCATCCCAGATGATTCCGTAACTATCCTCGTAGGGAGTAACACAAGAGCATTTACTTTGCATCGAACCATCAACGTCCGTTCCTTGCCCTTTCCAGCCCGTTTCAACTGCAAGTAATTCGGCCGACGAGGCGAACACTGCGTTGTCATCTGCAGGCTCGAGGCGCGTCATGTCCGGGGATGTCACCACGGGCTGATCCGCTCCTGCCCGCAGAATTTCGCCGTGGACCTGAGCCTGTGTGGCGATCACTGCCACTTCCTCGCTGAGGTCAGGGCTACTGAGTTCCCAGCCTGCTGAACGTGGCGACGATCCGTCTGAGGTACCAGGACTTGGGTTCCGGCCGCGCGATGTAGCGGAAGTATAGGAACAAGCAGGGGATGGTGGTTGGGCTCGGGTGGGCCTTCCTCGAATATGGTCCGGGGTAGGGATAATCTCTCGGCCGCCAGGTTGCCGCGCGAGAGTCGATAATGGCTCAGGTGAGCTATAATGGAATGGCGGAGATGACGGCGGTATGGCGCCTGGAGGCAGCCTGAGGACGGGGCCTACTGGAGCGGCCAAGGTCAGATCGCGGGTCTGACCAAGAATCCGCCCTGTCCTTGATTCCCTGACCTGGCCCTCGCGCTGGCCCTCTCGTCCGGCCATTTCTGGATTCGGCGAGCTGCTTGCTGAAGATTGTGCCATGCTGAATGTCAGGGTGGTATTGAAGATATGGCAGAGGCAGCGATAGCCTGAGCAGTGTCTCTCATCGGGGTGCCAAGCGCGCACGAGACGCGGGATGACTGGAGCAACGATGCGCCCTCGGCGAGAGCTATTGCCTGTCCACTATGAGATGGCGCGCGGGATGAGACTGTGCAATAGCCAGGGAGAGGCAGGATGAGGTGCACCTTGCCGCCAGCGAGGGAAGCGCAAGCCTGGTATCCGTATTCCCCGGGGGGCACCCCAATCTGCCAGCTGGCGATGGCAAGGCGTTTCTGCGGCGGCGGAACCAGGGGATTGTCTAAAGACGGTCTGTCTACAGGGTCGGGCGCCAATAGATCATCGTGGGGCGCTGCAGTTCCTCCCCTTGTGAGTAAGAAAGCCCGTATATGTATGGGCTTTCAATCACATATGAATGAGGCGAGCAGCCTGGGCCAGGGTCTAGGTGCGCTTATGTAAATACCTCCTGAACGAGCAAGTGAAGCGCCGGCGCGATGCTCATCTGGCGCGACCGAGCTGGGGTTGCGGTGATGGCGCGGTTGATGTTGCCGGTAGACTAGGCGCTGGCAGGGTGATGAGGGAGCTCGTCGGTCCCCGGCAAAACTCGCTGCTATGGCGTCTGATGAGAAAACAGGTCGAGGAAATGGTCGTTGGATCTCGGGCAGAGCGAAACGAGGAGAGGGAGGCCGTGGTTGAGACCGCGGATGCGTCACCAGGGGCAGGGATGTTCAACTGAGATGACGAATATGCACTGTGTGCGGGGCAGTTCCCCCACCAGTTTCACCCGCCGCACCGTCCCTGGCATACAGTGTTACCTCACATGCGCCGCGCTGTGTTCGCGTGGATGGCGACAACCGAGCGCTTTGCTTCAGCGGTTGCCGCCAGTGAAGAAGGTACAATGTAGGTACATTAGCCAATCTATGCGCCGTCGACCTGAGCAGCAATGCTCGTGGCTGGCCACGCCTGAGTACCCGTGGTCCTCAATGGGGTCAAACCGGAGAGGCGACACCGGTCTCTCTCTGCCTGTGCATTCGAAATCTGATGCAGCGGACTGGCCTTTGGAGGGCACCTGGCTGAGCTAGGCAGTCCTAGGACTATGGACCAAAGGAGTTCGCGTTTCGGATGTGACCGTATCCTGTGACCACCCATCATTCGACAGCAGAAACGGCTGACGCAAGACCGCACCGGCAGGACGATGACCTGCATCTCTCTTGCGCGCATACGGTCATCTTCGGTACCCCCTGGAGTCAATCGCGTGCAAGGGCGATAGATCCAAACACTTTTGTCGACGCCTGCATCTGTCAGCCCCCGGGCCATCGTGAGTATAACCCAGCCACTAGCCGAATCCGGCTAGTCCAGACGGGGAGTATGGAGCCGACAAACTCCATCTATCACTGGCTGTCCGGCCATGTACTTGCCGCAACCTTTTGAACAACACTACCAGGTCACTTCTGAATGGGACGGTCTTCCACTTGCTTGTCCGAGTGGGTCGGTTCTTGTCAGCCTTGCCTCGAGGATGATGTCCGTTTTCAGTGCTTATTTGTGAGCTGTCGACTTCTACATGCACCCGTGGTCGCGTGTACCTGGCATCGCTGGGATATGGCAGTAGGCAGCCCGCCTTACGTTCATGTACCGACGGGCTTGGAGCTGCGTGTCAAGTCCTGTCAGTACGCAACTTCCCTGTTCAGAGCGCGGGGGCATGAACAGTTGTCGATCCTGGGCGGGTCGTGATAACGGGTCATGCACTTGCAGCGACCTGCCATCTGACTTTTCTACATGCATCGAAGCCCAATGGAATGTTTGCTCTTAGTCCACTCATTGGGCTGCAATCCCTCAGGTCTTGTAGTGCGGCTCAACGGCCCCATTCTCGTGCAGTAAGCAGAGAGCGCGGGCGTAGGGAGAGCTTCAAGCCTCGTCGAGTCATGGACCGGGGGGTCGATTGAGTGATATCCTGAGCATCCAATGCTCGCTTCAGCTTATTTCGGTGTGAGACAAGGGTTGATTGATATGTCTACCATGACGACTCAGGGAGCTATAACAGAGCCCTCCGGGTGCTTCCCCCGTCCCAATCATGGGTAGCTAAGGGCAGCCGATGTGGAGGCGGCATAGCGAGTGACAACTCAGAGACCAGTGAACAGGAGACACTGGCAAGGGCTAGGGCAATTAAGCCAGAAGCTGGGCCGTGGGCTTGGCCTCAAAACCGTTAGTCCCTTGCGAAACCTGGGGAGATACTTGCCCTCTCCCATGCCTGATTCGACGCCTACATGGCTAAAGTAACCCATGGCGAATGGTATCGAGGCATATAAATGGGGTTAGGTAATACAACATTTTGGGAAGGGCCTTGGCTGCTGCAAATGGAAGATTGTGTCCGCTCGGCTCTCGAACCATTGATTGTGACATAATAGCCGCGTACCGTGGCTTTACAAGAATTTACGTCGTCCGGGATCGAGGTTGTTTTGGTGGCCGCTCCAAAGGCCGTAGGCACGTCCCGCCGCGGCCGCGCTTCTGACCTCGTGGCAGCCGGCCAATGAGATGCCTAAAACACTGTCTATGAGGCTGTAGAGGAAACAGGTACGAGCTTGGCCTAGAAGCAGGCCCAGTTCGTGATTTAAGCGTGTGCAAGGTCCAAGGGTGGACCACATCCTTGCCGGACGTTTCTCTGTACTTCCCACCGTGCAGCCCCTTCTGCCATGGTCCAAAAAGTGAATTCATTTTTTGTACTGGAAGAACACAAATCGTGCAACACCGCCCCTTTGGACAAGTCATCTGGCTTCTCTGTTTCTCTCAAGTCCTATCCTTGCTCAGGTGATTGGGAGCATCGAGAAGCTGTCGTGCTTCACTCATCTCAGCGATGGTGCTGGACTCGCCAAAATAGTGATTGGCCGCTGGCCGGTGGGTGCACAAGTAGTTCAACATGAGCTGCACCATCACGAAAAATTCAGGTTGATATCGATCAGGGACGCCAATCTCGAATGCTCCGAGTTTGTAAACAGACTACAACTCTAGCGCATACGCAAAAAGACGGAACGGGCCGCATCAACATGGCCAGAAGTGATCGACAGCGTTGTTGTACATAGTTTGAGCCCACTCAATACGCCTGGCCTCCCGAACGGGTCTTGTTTACAGATCATGGACCCATCTCAGCTTTGGCACAGACCTATTTTCTTCCCCCAGCCTTGGAGACCCCTGCATGTCGACGACCTTCAGCAATTTGCTGCAGCTCTTCCAGTGTATTGCACTATGTCGTGAGGATTTGGGGACTGAATTGCAGATGTTTAAATATAACTATCTCATCTGTGGCCGACCTGGGTCTGATCTCACAAACAAACTACCATTTTAATCAAAGTTACAATCAGTTCCATAGTCGCGAGGTTTTGGGCTCTGCGGATTGTGCTAAACTGCGGACTCGGATATCAAGCCGAGTCATGCCACCGCAGTATGCTGTGTCAGGTCAACATGTCTGCCGTGCTTCCGGTAGCTTGGGCAGTGAGATTCGGAGTATTTTCTGATGCCTGAGCTTGAGACGCAATCATACAGACCTCAAGCCTGATAGTCGTAAACGGTACTAGTCCCGGGAAGCGTGGGAAAGGTGCCATTGTCATGTTGACCATCTCGATTTGTTGCAGTGTAACAGAACACAACATAACACCTACCGGTTACCTGGTACAGCAAACCTTGCGAGCATAGCTGAGCTAGAGTTTTGTAGCCGTAGTGCCACCTGACAATGGCTTTGAATCCCGTATTTGTCTTCCAGCATGCGGCTGGCAAATTGGAATAGAAAAGAGACCCAACGCCACTCCCTACCAGAGCCAGGCAATAATTAGTTCCATGACGAAATTCGATCTCCGAGGGTGATTATTTCGTTGCCCCCTGTGGGCAAGGCCGTAGCCCTGGACAAACTTTGGCAACCAAGCGTGGACAGTGGACCTGGCCGTGGCCAGAGAGGCCTTGCCACGTTTGCAGCGGCCAACCCACCCCCGTTGATGATCCTTGGTCTGCCTATCCTCTTCTAGCCGAAGTAAACTTCGATCTAATCCGAAGTCATGTAGGTGGACATGTCTGCGGTATACAACGGTACTTCTCCAGTCCCCTCTTGCCCCTTATCTGGATCGAGCCGTCGGCCGCAGGGAACACAACCTTGTTCGATCGACTAGGGCGGCTTTGTCGTTTGGGGGCCTCTGTGACGACCCAGAACTCTAATGCAGCATGCGTCTCTTCTCTGACGTATGGGGATTGTTTCGAGGACATCCGAGAGTGTTGTCGACCGGTATATCGCCTGGTGATTCCATATCAATGTGATGTGCTTGTTGGCTGCAGGCATCCCGAGTTTGCATCAGATAGTACAGTGTTTTTCCTGAATGTAGCTCTCCTCCGGCCTGAACAACACACACGGGGCGGCCGGGGGGATTCCAATCATGTCGTCCGGAAGATCAACAGCAGAAAGCGAGAGGTGGCAACGGATGATGAGGCCTCGGGTCCATCAGCCCCTGCAGAGAGGACATCTGTGGCAATGCGGGAGGTTGAACCACATTCTGCAAGGCTTTGCCATGCCGCACCGTGGTTGCAGTTGACAAAATGGGGGTCCTGCAGGGAATAAATAAGTACGCACCGAGGCGAATGCAGGTTCATGTAGTGGAACAAGACGTTGATGCCAAACCCCGTGATTTCCTCTTCATGCTTGTCTTGGAAGAGTTGTGGTGCCTACCCGTGAGCCGTGGTGAGGACCGACCCGCGAATAGCCCAGAGCCCGCTTTGGTAATGTGGGACGGACGGAGTAGGAGAGAGCCAGGCCTCTTTTTCCGGCCGCAGGCGGAAGGTGGAAGGTCAAAACCTGCCTGCAGCCGGCGGCATGCGAAGCGTCTGCAAGCCAATTTTGGCATGCATGCTAAGTACAAAAACTATCGGTTGAGTGTTAGCAGCAGGCCAATAGGGGACCGGCAAGGAGCCGGGGCATGGGGCTACTTGCTAGAACACGTCCAAGTATCCGAATCGATGTACTGAACAGGTGGGGGAGCGTTGAGCATTTGACATCGCGTCCCCTCTGCCGACGTGGCAGCAATACATCATCTGGAGTTCGATGTTGGGTTGAATTCTGCAAGCACTTTCCTATGCAACCCAACTCCTAGACAGGTTGTGAAGATGCTCCACCAATCCTCGAAAGTTATTATGGACGGGTCGGGTAGAAACTATGGACAACGGCAGATTAGAAGCTTTTGCCAACGCATGTAAAGAACCGTCCATGTAAGTATCAACTCTAGATTGAGCCAACGACTTGGGAACATGTTCAGGAACAGCTATAAGTATCGAGTCAACCTCATTTCCTGATCTCGAATTTAATCAATAGCCAGAAAGATCTTGCGGGCGGACAACTTACCACAATTCTCTCCACCTCCCTCAGAGACCACTCGAAAGCATCGTCTCTCACTCCCACAGACAGTCGACCAATGTGAGTCATCTCCCCCGTCAGCAGTTTCCATCATGAAGCTGCCACAGGCATGGCCCAGTGAATTGTGTGGGCTGCAGGGCGAATTGGCTCCGACCAACCCTCGACGATGGACTGACACTGGTGTTGTGTATAGTATATAGATCCCAGACGTGATCCGTGACCAAATGTGTTACTTCGACCAGACTCGTTGGGCGTGCGGCTTCTGGCGATGGGGCCACTTCCGACAACAATGCCACAAAGAGTATCGGACCGGGGAAACGTGCGGGCTGAAGCTCGTGATGAACACGTACCAAGAGCCGGAACTGTGCAAGCTTTGCAAAGACATTGAAAAGAAGCAACGGAAGTACAACAAGCTCGAGAGCGACATATATCGGTGGCGGGGAGAGGGCAATCGGAAAGCGACGATCGAGAAGGCCGAGAGGGATATGACCGAGGTATCGAATGCGATCTATACTATGCAACAACAGCACTATGTCCGTATGAATTCTACATCCTAGTACCGCCGGCAGCAAAGCAATGGGATTTCGGCTAGGAAGGTAGCATGGAGGAAGTGGCCTGCGCTGTCGGTCATCAGTGCAGCCAATATGTTAGTGTTTGAGTATGCGAGTACAGGACTGAAGAAGCAAAAAAAAAAAAAGAAGTGCAGAGCAGCCGCCAGAGGTTGCGGATCTTGCTTGGTTGTATTTGGGAGCTCTTTTCCAGGGGCGTTGTATCTCAGCCAAATCTCCAGTCATTTGTTGGATAGTGTGCAAAGTGTCCAGTCACGATGGAAAATAAAACAACGGCCATGCGCGTCGTCCGGCCAAGAGGGATTCGCCTTCAGCTGTCATAGTGATATTCGTCGCTCTTGGCTCCGAGCCGGGATGCCGCCACACTCTTCTAGACACATAGCGCAACGTATCGAGCGTCCAAGGTGATTATTTGATGTATTACACTGAGGAACTCGCGCTATAGGAGCCGGAGAATCTAGACTAGACGCCAGCTTTGAGGGGTATATTGAGGCAGCTAAATGGCTCGGCCGCGGTTGCAGCCCAATGCAGAGAGGAACCATACCTGTAGCACCAAGGGGAGGGCACGCCGTATCTAGTCCCCATGCCTTCTCCGTAGAAAATCCCAGCAGAGTGGAAACCCCGTTGTGGCGGTCAAGGCTATGAATGGGTAGGCAATGGGCCGGGCCGCACAAACCCAGTAGGAATGGTCGAGAAATAGCTCGGCGCACACAAGACGTGAGCTAGTAGTAAAACACCGGTAGCGGTGCCAGGATTCCAAACCTGACTCGCTTCTGCCCATCCACCAAGAAGCACGGGATCGAATACGAGGAAGTGCACTGTTCCCTTCCAGGAGATGAAGCCGCCACACCAATCCGCTTTCAGATAGCGTTGAGGCAGTAGAGTTCTGCCAAGCACACCGAAGCCGGAGGAATCTCCGGCGGAAAATGTCTTTTTTTTTGAGAAGGGGGGGGGGGGTTATTGTGTGATGACATTCAGATCAAAAACAACCAGACTACGGGGCCTATTTTATACCGCTCCACCTTGTTGAAGGATGAGCCCATTGTGCACGTGGCCATGGCCCTAACGGCCGTTGCATGAAGGAAATATGCAATTCTGTCCTCTGATTGGCCGCTTCGAGGCAAGTAAGACAAGCATAGCCCAATGAGAGGCGTGCTGACTGAACTCGGGTTACACACAAAATAAAGTGACCAGTATGAACTCCATGTTTCAAGACTTCCAGGCCTTACAACGGACCCATTTCCCCCATGCGAAAGATTGCCGGGCCGCCGCCAAAGGGCTGAGGGCGGAAAGCGAGTAATGATGTGGACGGAATAACCGCCACGTCAGCCCCAAAGTTGTATTCCCTCCATACACTGCAAATGTCTCACCGCCGCATGACCTGCGAGATCTTCGCATCGTGTGATCGAGATCTAATTTGTGATGATGCTCCTATACTACTGCGGCCGCGTCGGCAAAGGTGCCCACAAGAGGCTCGCCTCCGCCGTCTTTGACGCTAGGCGGGTCCGTCTGCATTTCCATCGTGTCATCATCGCTCAGCCAGTCCACATGGCCAAGGCCCGTACCCGCGGATATGCTATCGTCGGCGGAAAGCTTCGAGAGGATGGTTTGATAGCGGGATGAACGGGCGTCCTGGCCGGCAAGCACAGCAGGATGAGCCTGCTGAGTTTCCTGCGGAGCAATTTCGAAGATATCAACCAGGTTGCTGGTAACCAAATCAGCACATGTACTCTGCAGCCTCGCAATCGAGTCATTCCTACTTTGATGTCTTGGCAACAACCTTCTGCAGTGCCTCTATCTCTCGCTGCGACTCGAGAGGATCGGCTTGCGCATTCATGTTCTGGTCGCCAAAGCTGCCATATTGGAAGTTGTTCGGGTCGTCGAGGAGTAAACGTGATTCGTCGTCCTGCTCAGAGCATTAGAGAGCCGTAGCAACAAGAACTGTAACAGGATGAACCATCTCTCACCTCTTCGTAGGAATCCCGGGGCCCTTTGCCCAGGCAAGACGCGCAGACACCCATCTCGGTTCAAGCTTCTTGGAACTCGCTTAGATGCAAAAGATGGGAATGGCGAAAAGAATAGGAGGATCGGAACAACTGGGACAACAGGTCCCTGAGCGGAACCTATTGAACAGAAAGCATAAGGACCGTATAATCTGCCTGGTGTCTGGCAAGAGTTAGAGAGCGTTTGCGCGACGCAGAATGCTGATTGCGACAGGCTTTGCGACTTTTCCGTTATTTGAGATAATCTCGAGGTACGACAAGTCAACACAAGGTCCGAGCTTCCGACGCTTACCAAAAATGCAACTTTTGCGGGGAAGATAGATGATCCGTGTGGGCTCACATATGGCCCCACATCAGTACACTGGTACATCAACTGGGATCTGCTCGAGTAACGACTTCAGTAGGTATCTGAATACAGGTCCAGGCAAATCTGTCTGGACGCTTCACACGATATAAAGAGTGTTCTTGGATTTAAGTTGGTCACAACGCTGTCTAGAGCCATTTTTATTTGCCAAACATTTCGTTGACGTGTCTGACTGGCCAACAAACGCTGTGACCCGTCGACCCAAGACAAGTCTAGAAAACTGATGGTAATATGCGAAAATGGTAGAAATCAGATACTTTTAGCATCTTCACTGGTAGTACTGGATCGTGGAAAAGGGAATAGTCGCATTAGGACCACACTTTCCGCAAAGTTGTCAGCACCATATGTAATCCACACTGTCGCATGCCATCATGCCGCGACTTGGCTAGACTAAGCTTTACCAGCCAGCTTATCTACCTGTCTATCCGTACAATAACGCAATCAGGCTTCCACTGCCACTCAATGGTTGGGCCAGAGACTTGCAGAACAATGGGAGACACGTGAATAAAAACCTGAGCCCACACAATCCATCTCAAATGTTTCTTTGTGATAGGCCGGCCAATGGTTCTACTTGTATACTGTCACTTTGCAAAACTTCTTTGACAACGCGGGTTGGTTATACAGTAAGGGGAGAAACTCGATTATGCCAGTAATTTAACAATACAGTGGGCCCCAAAAGCAAGGAGTCAAATGACTTCTTAATCGCGATTTAATAATCCAACTAGGTTGTTGAACAAAGAAGTTGGGTACTGTGTCTCTTTTATTACTCTGAATATCTGTAGACCAAGCTTATCCCGAAGGATGAACTATTAAATTGTCTTCGTTATTCTTTTCTGAGGGTTCTCAATCACACCTCCATTTATTTCACTGTCAAGACTTTTCTTCCTGCCACTCTCACCTGAGCGTCAACACCTTTGTCGTGGTGATCAGTGGAAATAAATTCATAACCGGCAAAATTCAACAATCATTTGAGGCTGTCGGACAGCTGTTACTGGGCTTTCACCAAGGCAAAGGCATAATTTTATGGACGCTCCAGCAAGTATCGGTCATCGCCTGTAAAGTTATGAACATCATATTCACTGGCCTCTCGGCTCTGTACCGGCTCTGTTCCGAGGCAATGCCAGAATTCGCATCAGGTTCGCCATTAAGAAAAGCTCCCAACGAACTCCAAGAAGTCTACAATGAGCTATGCAAGTCGCACAATGAGCTACAAGACAAATTCCGAGCGATGGAAGCGCAACACAATCAATTGGCTTTGGAAAAGGAACAGCTCATTGCTGAGCGTGGTTGTCTCTACAAAGACTGGCAACAAAGGAGCAAAGATCTAGAGGAGACTCTTCGATGCGACATGGACGACCTTATTCGCACATGCATGAGAATGCAGACATTAAGCAACGATCAGCATATCAACGAGATGCTCAAAGTGACGTTGGAGGCCGAGAATCAGTACATCAGCAGTCAAGAATTGAGGAAAATTCTCGACGACGAGATTGGCACTCTCAAAGCTGCCAAATACCAATATGCGAGCCTATCAGATGTACTTCGGTCCAATACTGCGACTGGGACTGAGAAAATCTCCGATTTGGAACAAAGACTGAAGGACGCATTATGCCAGATCGAGATCCACGAGACAGAGGCTAGGCTACGCCAGGAGGAGCTATCTTTTGAGAAGAGACGAGCTGAACAGGCGCTGGGAGATGTCGACGACCTGGAAAGCAAGGTGGCTCAGTCGATGTCCCAAGTTCTCGAGATCAAGTCATCAAGCCAAAAGACCGAGGCAAAAATCAAACTCCAAACCTCCAAGGCAGACAGGTTCCGCGACAAATGTGTCAGATTGGAATCAGATATATCAGATCTGCATGATCTCTGGACGATCCAACATATGCAACAAGTCAACCAAGGCGCTGGTGACAGTGGTTTGCAAGGCAAATGAATCGGCGTTTGCTAAAGCCACGAAGGGTGGACAGGCTACACTGGAGCATCTGTCATTTTGAAGATTTCTTCATTGAATTGATAGACTGGGAAGGATCACAAGTCTCGGCCTTATAATGCTAGGGACCATCGAGAGGCGCATTAAGGGATAGACAGTATTCTCAGACGCGAATGACACAACTGAGAGTTCAAAGATGACTGTCTAGAATCGAAATTTCCGTGCCATATATTTCGCTGCCTTGTTCCAAAGTGTTTTCTTTTGTCCTATCCCATACAAAATCTCATCCATATCATCTGCCGTACTGTAGCATGCCCAAACATGCAACTGAAATCCCGCGTACCGCTTCGTACCGTTTACTGCCACCTTTTCGATTCCTTTGCGGCACCATCGACGATGACCTCTTGCACATTTACAAAGCTAGTGATGATTATGTACTTGGTCATTCCTACAGTCATTCCTACAGAGTCCCATCGTTCATTGAATCCAGGATGCGGATGTAAATCTTGCTTCAAAGCTAACAAAGCGTCAACTAATACAGTCAGGATTAAGGTCGCGGAAGCTGGGACCAAAAAAAATACAACCACATAAATAAGCACGACCTACCATCTGATGTCTTTTACTTCCAATTTAATGCTCAAATCTGCATATGCGAGAAAAAAAAATTTGATTGCATAGTGATACTACTGTCGTCTGGATAATCTGCAGTTTGAGTTCATTCCAACCATGGAGTGGAGGCCGATAGGTTTAACCCATGTACTTCACTGCCAGAGATCGAAGCAATCTTTGTGAAAGTTTTTGCATTCCTTAATTAACACTATCAAGATCAAACTGGATCAAAGAGTCTGGAACCTGCAAATTCACTTTCTATTCCACGAAGTGATATTGCTATTAGCTAGCGCGTCAATATGAACGGGCATATAGCCAAATTTTCAATCTGTTATACAAAACCATCATCCCATTGTCCTAGAGACATCGAAGGTCGACCATCTTCCACGTCATCAACAGGTACAATTTTCACAGACGATTCTGTGCGGTGGAAGAGTTTCGGCTGTTCAATACTAAGAGCAATCAATTTTGCTACTTTCGGCATCTCCTGGAAATTGACGCACTGTGACAAGCACAATTTCTCGCTCCATAAAAATAAGGCTATTCACAAATAATTCATCTAATAGTGATTCTTTCAAACCTTTTTTTTTTTTTTTTTTTTTTTAAAAAAAAAAAAAAAAAACATGTGTTGGCAATAAAAGGATCACATCGGACAAGTCTAACCGTAAGGGAAAATAAGTGGCGTCTAACTAACCATAATTAATTTACCTATAATATTATAACAGTGTAATATCCTTATGTTTAATACCAAAACGGGTCAATATTTCAAATTAATGCCATACTAAACTACCCACGGATATGTAATGGATCAACAACCTAATGGAGGGAAAAAAGAAGAAAAAGTGCAAACTAAGATCCACAGAAAATCTTGACATTCACATACAAGCAGGCGAGAAAATCACATCCCATAAATAAATCTCCAGAATATTCCCAGTCATATAGGAAATCAAAACAAGTTACGCCTGAAATTCTAGACGTCATCATAATCAGAACTCTTCTTGAATATACGAAAACAACCACTCCAAGCAAAAGCGGCTGGTGTATGTCGACGTGACCATTGCAACGTCCCAAAAACACGTTGCGTTTATCGAGCCCCAGTGCCCACGGCAGCCGCTTTGTAGGAACATGCTTTGACCGTTTAACTTGACCGAGCGCCCGTAAGAACCATACCATGATCGTCTCATTTAACAATTGGGCTATACCTAGCTCGCCACTGCAGGCTTGGAATTTTATAGCCATAAGGATTTGAAGCACTCATAAATTCGTTGACTCACCACTGAACGCATTCTCTCATATGGTTGTCGGAAACTGCAAATCCCCATCCGCCTTCGCTTTGCAGTGACTTGTATAGAACACACACTTGGATAAGCATCGACTTGTTTCCCTTGCTAGTGGTGGCGGTTTATTTCATGGGGGGCGTTTCTGATGACTTATAGCGATGGTATATGACTTGAGTCGTGACTTTATTTCCATTGTAACATGAGAGAGGCATAAAGTGCCACGGTGTTAATTGCCACCCCTGTGTTATCTCCATATCCGATCTTCTCATCTGTGAGAACTTGAATGTTTGCGTGGAAATTACAACTCCACGGACTTGGATGAGGACAGAAGGTCTGTAAATTATCTGCAGTGAAACTTGATATCTGATCTGAAAAGCACGACAATTTGTACCCTGTTGCATTTCCTCTCGCGAGGTACACATCAAGTGGCGATCCCGAGAGACTTTAGCCGGAATGTACCGGTATATATGTGCCGGTATCTTCAGTTGGTTTCTTGCCGTCATTCTCTTTTAGATCCTTAATAGATGGGCCAGGTCTGGAATTGTTCCGAGATATTCTGCAAGTTTGAAATTTGTGGGGTTGCTCCAATCAAGATGGTTTTGACATAAGCCGAATCCGTTTCTTAAATATTAGCCATGATTACTGTGTTTGTTCAAAACACGGTCTGTTTTTCGAGTAAATTTTCGTTCATGCGGCGTTTTGGGCTCTTGATATCATCTTCTTAATTTGGCCGTTTTCTTTTCTCTGTTAGTGGATCGACGAGCCCGGACAGGGTGCTGCAGTACAGTCTTTTTGCTGACAACCAAGTATGGCGATATAAGCGAGCGTGGGGCATCACCCTGTTGCTGCTCAATTAACCACATTGGCTTGTGGTGATGATCGGATGCCTAACCCCTGTACGGCTTGTTCCCCTTGTCGATCGTCACTGGCATCTTTGGGGATGAAGAGTACGATTGAGAGTGGACTCTGAGGCGGGCCGCTTCATAAGCGCCTTGCCATCTGTTTCGATTAGCAAAACTGAGCCCTCATCAACTGTCAGTCCCATTCAAGACAAAAAACCATGCTCAAATACGTACAAGTAGAGAAAGTGAAAAGGCCTTACCTGCGTGACTAAAGCTATTCGTAACTAATATGGCGCGTAGTTTCGACCATTAGGCATTCCAGAGAAGGGTTAAGTCCTCAGAAACCTTGCAGACGTGGGAAACTATGAGATCTAGTTTCCATGTTGCAAATTTTGGAAGCTCGAAGCGTCTGAGTACACTTTTCACCAGCTCTAGTACGTATCTCGACATACCAGAAATATTGAACATGGGGTCTAGTGCACTATCGGTCAAGCTCTGAATCCTTTCGGGTCTGCTGCGCCCATAGAAGTTCATGTCATTGAAGCGTGCGTTGCCAGCCCTTTTCAGCGAAAGTTGAGAAGAAACCCCGAAATGATCTTGCTCTTTTCGCGGTTTTTTTCTTCCTAATTGAGGGTGGGTATTCCAAACAGAGTGCCTCTCGTAAACGCTGATTGATTGCCTTTGGGTCTGCCGATTCTTTGATGTTTTGAAATTCGACTTCAAATGGGGTTCCCGACATTTGAGAGAGCAACGCTGCCCTTCGTGAGACAGATAGAGTTCCCAATTCGGTTGGCCCCAAGCTTCGTGCAGATTTGATGGCCTCTTCGATCGCATCTTCAATGATAAAGTCGCGGACTTCGTGAGCATCTTTGGATTTCTTATCATGTGCCGAGGTACTGTATCTGCGGAACTTAGGCGGGGCAGCAAGGATGTGAAGGTGCAACCAGTCAACACTAGCATCTGGACGCAGGTGTAGACCATAGTGGAAGTCATCGATGTTAAGGTCCTCAATCATTGCTTTCAGCTCTCCACAATGAGCAAGAGCTACCTCGCGGGCTTGCTTGGCGAACTGGTCATGCTCCTCTTCCATCTTCTCAGCGCGCCGCTCGACAGCATCAAACTGATGCTGTAGAATTTTCTGCCGAATGGCAGGGTCAGTCCAGGCCGTCTTGAACGTGCCGATTAGCATGTCGATCCAGCCGACGTTATCAATGGTCAGGGCAACGCCATTCGCGATCTTCTCAGTGGCGGGGATGGCCAGAAGATGTATCATGGACATGCCGGCCTTTTGAGGTGCGTTCCGGTACTGCAAGACGTCAAAGGATGCCCAGTTGCCGATGATCTGGACGCTGTTATCGGCGTTGTGAGTGATCATATCCTTCTGCCATACTTTCTTGACGTCGATGGGCTCCACTTGTTTTCGGAACTTATGAAATTGCGCTGCAATTTGCGGCGTCTTGTCGAAAAAATTGTTATCGAGCTTTGAGCGCTGCTCTTGGTAAACTGGATCGTCTTCAAACTCCATGGCTTGGTCTTCCCCTCTTTTTCAGGCTGGAAGCGCTGTGAGATGCGACGGCTGATGCCGTTATCCTTGCCCTGGCGCGGGCGCTACATGAGCAGGATTTATGAACCTAGAGGACCGTGTGCAAATATGTGCATGTGTCATTCTTCAGCGTCTGGTCATGCGAAACAACGTTGATCACAGGATCTCGTCGTCGTGGGAAATGATGAGGAGATCAGGCGACACTGGCCTCAAGGCTTCAGTTTCGCCCGGGGGCTGAGAGGCACACTCAGCCCCTCGGATCGGACGTCATAAGCTTGTCGGAAAAACTTCTGATTGGCCAAAATCCCAAATCCGCCCAACTCTGGACCACTCGGTCTCATGCCGTTATCAAGGAGCCATTCATCTAACGAATGCGGCTGTACAACGCTCCTAGCTTGAAAATCAGTTATTCTACTTCGTGACACCCTTGCATTTGAAAGCAGTTGCTTATACAAGGCCACCACATCATTTCTAACCACTGTCTAGTTAGATATTGCTAGTTGGCGGGATTGAGGCTATTATTCTACCGTCTGCTGAGATATCCAGAGCGCACCTTCTACAGATCTGAATTTTGTGTCATTATTTTTTTAGAGTTTCTCCCGTCTAAGGGACCTGGAAGTTTAGACTTGCTCAGCCAAGTTCACTTTCGGGCGCGTATTCCTGGCCGACCTCTTTAGATTTTGCGACCCGCCATTTAATGAACACTGAAAGCCATGAGTTGATACGGTAATTTGACATGGGCAAGTTATGTTGCAAGAACAGTGTCACGCTACCATGTAGTTGAGGCAGAGCGGCTATTGTTATCAAAATGACACTGGGAACGAGCTATGCTGCACATACGAGGATTTACTTTCAGAGTGTTTGTCTTGATCGGGTTATTATATCAAAGTCGTTCAAAACCTGGAATTATAAACCCGATTAGCTGTTACCCTAGTATTATAACTCGTATCTAGTTATGTATTTGAGGCACTGATGAAATCAAGGCCACGATTTAATTCGGTTATTAAGAAATAGTAACAAGATCACCGCAGCTCAAGTTTTGGCCTCATATCCATCGAAGAACATGGGCAGCATGACGTGAGCTGTTACCTGTAGGTAAAACAATTTTCATTTATACATTGTTAAATTCATGCAAGTATACTCGTAATTCCGACCTCTCCGTTACCAAAGAGTAGGATATCATAGAGCCACCGATACATCTATCTCTACTACAAATGCTTTGCCAGCTCTGATAAGTACGGAGCCTCTGAGAATTCTGGTCAGTGCCTTAACAACCTCCTCGAGGCAACAGTAGAATTTCCAGATTTGAGTTCAGATACACCAACAATTCTTGACTCGAGGCTGATTGCGCTCTGTCCAGATGGATCTAAGAGGAACAGGAACTCGTCAAGACCAACCCCTCCATAAAGATACTGATTCACCAGCTGCCAGGATACGCAATTACGAGAGGGCGTAGATGCTGACTGCAAGGCAGCCGTCTCGAAGATAGCACGCCACGAAACAGTAGTTGAATCGTCAATCCCTGCTTGGCTGAGACCCATGGTGTATAGGCGTACAGTTAGACTCGAACCCAGCATTGAGCCAAGCAAAGATATCACATCCTCTCCTCCTATGGTGAACTCCTCTACCAAGAGACCTGGACTATCTGATGCCACTGAAACAACGAATGTTGAGTTGGTCGACTCATCAGTGTAAGTTCCCCCATATATCTCAGAAGTCTCATCTTTGGCTTGGTCCCAAAGCGCAGGTACAAACTGGGCGGAGACGATACTTGCAACAGTTGCAACCTGGGCCGTTGTGCTCGCACCACCGGAAAGCACACTGAAGCCCAGACCAAGATCGGGCATCAGACCTACAAGTGCCGAATACATGCCAAGGTCGCCAGACTTGGTGTACATCCATGAGACCGGACTTCCTGGAGCTCGCATGATCTCCCACGGAGCACCGACTGCGAAATCAGGGTTCGATGTGAAGGCTGATGGTTTCATCCATCGTCGGGTCTGTACTGGACTCAACAAAGTCGAGTTGAGCATGGCTTTCCCGATAGTATGCATGTCGTTGATGTTACTATAGTAGCCACCTGCCGGGGTTTCGTCCAGGGTATTTCCGTCCCACCAACTGATGGTTGAGTTGATGGGGATGAATGACGAGTCCATCGTAGCTGGGGTGGCATAGTACGTGCCGTTCAGGTCAAGGCGTTGTACGAGTGAGTGTGTGAATATGTCCTCCATGGTCTTTCCGGTGATATTTTCCAACGCATAGCTCAGGATCTGATAATTCGTGTTGGAATAGACTGGCGTGAGCCAGCTTTCGGTGACAGGGTGCTGGAACGAGAAGTCCTCGAAAAAGGCTGTGCGATTGCAAGGCAGCATGGTGCGTGCTGGGTCACCACAAGCCGAGTGAATATTGCCGCCTTGATTAGTGAGTCCTAGTGACTCGAGGCCCCCCGCCAATTCTGCAGAGTATGCCGAATCCCTCCCAATACCTGACATCTGGCTAGCCAGAGCGCCCACTGTGATTGACTCCCACGATACATTGTCGACCTGGTCTTCAGAGGACGGTTTTCTCTCAGTAATTGCAGCGAGCTCGGGGACGAAATCGGTTATGGGACGATTCCAACTGTCGTCGCCGGCCTCAATAAGGTACAGGAAGACTGTCCAGAGCTTCGATACGCTACCAACTCTGAAGACAGAATTCGAGTCTACAACCGACACGCCGGATGTTCCTAGACTTGATAGAAGCTCAGGAGTGTAATGGTAGGTGAATAGAGACTCCTCGCTGTGGAGAGAGTACACGTCCACTGAGAAAGTCGTCATATTGGGGTCTAGCTGGCCAAATGCCGACCCATTCCTCAGAGCTTGCAAAAGCTGAGTCTCTGATCCTGCAGCAGCAGATCCAATTCGATCACTCGTGGTTAGATTGATCGGAGAAGGATAGTAGGCATTCAGTAACGGGCATGGTGGATTGGGCGAAGCCTGTATGCCATGCAACAAGGCTAAGAAAGAAAGCATTGTAACTTCGAGGGAGTGGATGGAACGCATGTCGACTTTGGATTAATGATTGAATTGACTATTTTACTTCATCATTGGGCGGCATGATGGGTCTTATATTATTGTAGGCATCAAGGAGTTTCTGTTCCTCTTTGAATAGCGGTGCCACTGCTTTCTGACGGGCACATCGGGACCGACAGCACAGCCGTAATTTTTGTCGAGAAACTCATGAGTCCTAGCGAAAGCCTATATGGAGCGCGCTACTCGAGTTCGGACTGTGGATCTGAATCCGAGTAAAAGCAGGAGAGTTAATGTACAGTCATCCAGGCGCAGGGCTACTGCGTGGTTCGCGAGATTAATTCAGACTAGTCACGGCGAGTTATAGGCACTCTAGTAAGAATTAGGCTGTGCACGGTCTTGATGCTCGCAATGCGACTGCGCGCGGCGAGGAGGCGGTACCACTACGTAGCATGTCATTTTCCATCCTTCGACGCTTATTTTGCACCGCCCCAGATCCCCAACCTAACCTAGGCCTTCGAGTTCCACAATCCGAGCACAACAACCAATCAGTAACCCTGCCACCAGGCTGAGCCCATTTGTGCCGTATGGTGGTTCTCGGCTCTTGCAACCAAGAAGTGACTCCCCTTCCCCACAAACCGAGTTTCTTATGCAAACAATCGCTTTGGTGATGTCGAAGGTGCATGGCTTACATGTCGAACAAAAGTTCTTCGCTGCGATCCACTCCCGCCCGTAATTACCAGGCGAATTCGAGCCTTTTCCAATGACAAAGCTTCCGGCCGTCGGTATGCCACTCGTAGAGTTTCTCCTCCCTCGTGAAATACCCCCGTCGATAGTTCAGGAGCTCCCGGTGTCGACGTTTTCGTCATTTTAGGAGTGAACAAGACTGATTCGTAATTACTGAACAGGTCGGCCCAATGGAGGAAGACTGGGGAACCGAAAGGAAAGGACCGGATGTGTGACGTGCAAGTACGTATGATTAGTTTTCTAGTACGTACCATCGGTTATCGCTAAACATGGCTACAGAAAAAGGAAGATCAAATGTGACGAAGACAAGCCGGCATGCTATCGTTGCACAAGCACGGGACGTCATTGCGGAGGATATCAGCCCCCTGAATTGCGGGTGGTACCGAGACGCTTGCTGCACAATGTCCAGGCGGAAGGACTGCTGGTAACAAGTCTTGCAACCAGTAATGATGAACATCGAGCGTTCGAACAATTCCTTCGCAGCGGCACCAGTGCCCTCGGGTGCCAGGCTGATGCTGATTTATGGCGCTCAGAGATTCCCCAACTCTTTCATTCGGAGCCGTCCATTAGACATGCTGCCATAGCTATTGGATCGCTTCTTGTACGGAATGACTTTGAATATCTGAGGAGAAAATATCCGACCCGTGTACCAGCGGTCAGCGACTACAACTGTGAGGACGAGTTTGCTATTGACCACTATCAAAAGGCGATTCGGTCAACCCTGACTGCCATAGAAGATGGAACTGGCAACGCAAGTATCGCCGGCATAACCTGTTTGCTCTTCTTCTCAATCGAGGCCTTGCAAGGACATGAGAAAGAAGCATTGCAGTTATTTGAGAGTGGCAACAAAGCTCAGCTCAGACCAGGCGCCGGGACCACGAGTGATTCCCTCACAGAATCGTTCTCCAGGCTAGCGGTTCAGTGGTCGATGTTCGAGGGACACGTAGCCGACATATCGGAACACTACATGGAGCCCACGGAGCCGATCACTTCAATATTCGAAGCCCAGAAAGAGTTGACCCGGTACGTCTACATGTACTCTGCTATCATCTAACATATCTAACATTGTCATACTAACAGGTTAATACTACTCGCTTTCAAGGTCGCCGCCGATGGGTTTCCTCTAAAATGGACGCCCCCATCCCCATCAATCGTGGCTCAAGGCCAAGGAGATTGCCGGGAAGCATGGCGTGAGCTCAATTGTCGTGAGAGGAACCTCCACAATGCTCTTCAGCTCTGGCATACACGATTCCTTGCTTACACAAATCGACATCCGCACAAAACACAAACGATGGAAGATACGATTTGGTGCGGGATACTCTTGTTGCGTTACCGATCCATATTCTTCTGGCTTATAGGTTCTATGGAGCGATCTGAGCTGATCTACGACAAATACCTCCCTCAGTTCAAATTAGCAGTGGCCGGAGCTCGTGAGACTCTCACTCTCATGGAGCAATCCGGCAGGATGCTTCCCTTTTCGGTCGAATTAGGAGTCATCCCACCACTTTATATCATCATCAGCAAATGTCGAGATCCGATGGTTCGGCGTGAGGCATTAGCGGTTTTGCGCAGGGCACCAGTTCAAGAAAGTCTATGGAATCGAGACATAATTATTCAGGTAAGCGAAAGGATAATCGAACTTGAAGAGGGCTCCGATGGGTTTATCCACGATTTCCCTCCGGACATGGCGGGCATGGTGATACCGGAATCTATGCGACTCAAGTTCGTCAAAATTGGGCTGAGAACGATCCATGAGGATGGTCGCAAAGGCGATTTCGTCGAATTTCACTCCCTCCCTCATGGGTTTAAACGAGAGTGGTGCGTCTCCCATGAGTTCTTTGCAGCATGATTACTGCATTGAAGCTCCGTGATTCCTTTCTTGCACTTTATTCATTTTTTGAAAGGAGACGAAATCGAGCCATCGCATTTGACTTCATCCTTACAAAATGCAATCGATAACTTCTACGTTAGCCTATATTTCCACATGTCTTTGCCAACCAATCATATCCCCGTTGCCAGTATCGTCATCGTGAGCTTTGACTCGGCTCTTGTCAGATTGATCTCGAGACATGCACGTATGCCATTGTTGTCAGCGAGGCTCTTCTCTCTTATACATCTGCCCAAACTTGTGTCGCTTTTAATTTTGTTGATCTTCGTCTCATGATTGAGATCACTGATGTAGTACCAATTGACGGTCTTCACTTGTTTGTAGTGTAAATGCGGCTGTGAACTATCTTTCTTCCGTATGATATT
This sequence comes from Seiridium unicorne, assembly GCA_039778275.1. Taxonomy (NCBI): domain Eukaryota; kingdom Fungi; phylum Ascomycota; class Sordariomycetes; order Amphisphaeriales; family Sporocadaceae; genus Seiridium; species Seiridium unicorne. The sequence goes on from JARVKF010000402.1 coordinate 150,508, forward strand.
CAGCTCTACTACAACTCGTCAAACTCCTACCAACACGTCTTTTGTTGATAAATATTTCGGGAGATTTTACGTGTTGTAAGACATACCTAGGGGGTTTAGGGCAAAAGGATTAAACGTTAATGATAGAGTTCAGATTTGTTTTGCCAAACAAGCAAAGATATGGCAACTTGGAATAATATTGATCAGATATAGAAGTTGCGTAGGTTTTATGTCTCGTTCATAGTTGTACAGATAAGACCAACTATAGTCTTAGCATAATGTAATTATCGGACAATTCTACCTAGTTGCCGCCTGACCAAATACCCATGCTTTATCATAAATTCTAATTATCCATTGGAACACCAGCTGTGGGCCTTTTATATGGAGTCGGTGGAGATGCACTGAGAACATTTATGAAATACCGTTCCGTTGGTTTTTGCTCCCAAATCGCTCCTGTGCGGTCTCGAGCTTGGAATTCGAACTCCCACGACTTCAACGCCTCTTGGCTCCAGCTTTTAGAAAGGTCTTCATCATCTACTCTCCACACTTCTACTGAGTCCATCCTTACTTAGGGTGGATTGTGCGACGACGGCTTCAGAAATATTTATCCTGTGCTTATCAAGCGATCTCCACTCTGCCCAGAGATAACACAACGAATATTTTAACCCGCAATAGAGCGAGCAGTGGTAAACACACAAACACCCGTGCCTCTTTGTATCTGATCTCCATTGCAAGCAGTCGCGCAGCCATGGACACTACTAAGCTCTTCCAGCCCCTGAAGCTTGGCTCTATCCAGCTACAGCATCGGGTTGTAATGGCCCCATTGACACGCTTTCGAGCCGACTCGGATCATGTGCCGCTACCCATTGCCAAGGAGTATTATGTCCAGCGCGCCGCTGTACCTGGGAGTTTGCTGATCAGTGAAGCAAACACGCCCTCCCTCAACCACTGCGGGTCAGATCACTTCCCAGGTATCTGGACCGCAGCGCAGATTGGGGCGTGGAAAGATATCACAGACGCCGTCCATGCAAAGGGCAGCTTCATGTTTCTTCAGATCTGTGCTCCGGGGCGAGCCTCGGCTGAGCCATATCCTTGCTTCAGTTCAAGCGCTATACCAATAGATGGGAGTAGCCGGACGCCCAAGGAAATGTCGGAGGACGAGATTCGGGAATGCATTGGGGACTTCGTTCAGGCAGCTCGCAACGCCATGGAGGCCGGCTTCGATGGAGTAGAGCTTCACGGCGCCAATGGCTACCTGATTGATCAGTTCATCCAGGATACGTGCAACAATCGACAAGACGCTTATGGCGGGTCGATAGAGAACCGATCGAGGTTCGCTTTGGAAGTCACAGAAGCAGTTGTGGCAGCCATCGGAGGGGATCGTGTTGGAATTCGATTCAGTCCATGGAGTACCTACCAATCGATGAGAATGGAGCAGCCCGTGCCACAGTTTTCCCATCTGGTACAAGAACTGAAGCGTTTCAATCTCGCGTACCTTCACATCATCGAATCTAGAGTGAACAACTGGGCCGATGTTGAAAAGACAGAGGGTATTGATTTCATGATCAATATCTGGGCAAATCAGTCCCCGGTCCTAGTAGCGGGCGGATTCAAGCTAGAATCTGCGAAGAAAGCCGTTGATGAGGAGTATGCGCAATATGACACGGCTGTGGTATTTGGAAGATACTGGCTGTCGACGCCAGACCTCGTATTTCGGTTACAGAAAGGACTGGAGCCAAATCACTATGATAGGAACACCTTTTATACGCCAATGAAAACCGAAGGATACACCGACTATCCCTATAGCAAAGAGTACTTGGAAACCCAGGCCTAGTGCTAAGGCTTACCAAGCAGTTAGTTGTGTTAGGGAATGGTGCCAAAATCTCAGGTGACCTGGGCGCGAAGCGGGTAATACTTCTCCTGTAGCTTGTTTCAGCCCAGGAATATAGATTATTAGACGATAGGCCGGGACATACTCAGGAACAGGCACTTAGATAGCCAAAATAGATGAAGTTAGGCCATGATCAAATAACGGTCACCCTAGCTAGAGCATGGAAAGCGCTGCACCCCTCGCGAAATGCCATCTCCTTGGCGGTAATTTTTGCTCAAGACCACTCTCGCGGGTCCACCTCAGTGGTAACAGCGTTCGTGAACACCATGAACATTGCATACCAGAGGACGACATCGCGTGGCCAAAGTGTCAAGAGTTCATCTATGGTTTTAGGATAAGTCTGACTGGCGGTACTGTTGACCGAGCAAGGAAAGCTCCAATTTCCTTCTCTTTTGGCAATTATTCTTATATTAAGAAATATACTACTTCAACCTAATATGCCGCTTAGATAGTATTGACAAAACCCTTTTAGTAAATTTACGGTTCAAGATTCCGTGGTTTGGCGTGCCAGAGTAGGGGCTCCAACCACCTGGATTATCGGGCTTCTCAGCCACTACATATAGACTAGCTACCTCCTCCCGCCTCTGGCACCCTTCTAATAGTCAATTAATTCACTCAGTCCACCTCATAACCTTCGTTCCATCTCGACATGGCGACAACTCTAAACCCAGGCTTTCTTTGTTTGCCACCTCATTTGCTCGTAGAGAGCTTATCGTCCCGTTGGGAGAACCGTTGCCAAAACAGCCTTTTGAAAAAGGAATCGAGCATGTCATAGCATTTTGCAACATGCTGACTTACTTAGGGGAGGGTAATTAATCGGCTCCAAGGGAAGATTGAGTCTTGGAGATGGCGTCTCGGTTCTTAATATGCAAACATTCCTCTGAGTCAAAAGAAATTCAAGGCTTGAGGGTACCGAGGACAAGAAGCATGACCATCTAGCCTTCTCGCTGATTGAAGCACAGGAATCACAAGTACTCTTACGTATGGTCCAGGTAATAGACGATTGAAATGCAGGCAGAAGTAATTTATTTCAGATTTCTTTTAGGTAGCAGAGACCGCGATAAGACCGCGCATTCGACGTTGTGAGGACCAGCTCGAATCCCACAAGGGCTCGAAAATCAAATGTACCATCCGCCCAAGTCATTCGGTCAACTATCAAGAAGGTAATTTTAAAGTACGAGAAGAGCTTTTAAATTCAATTTCTCGCCCTTGCGAATAAATACCCCAGCACGACCTAGACAATACAAGATAAGAGGCCAAAGAGACCCCACATCAGAAGACGGAGGTGCGATGAATCCAGGAGGCGAGATTCTGGAACATGCCAATTGTATTCAACGCTTCTTGGAGGATACTCTGAAATGGTACTTCCCGCAAAACCAGGTACTTCCTCGTTTAAACACCACCCAGGGACAAGATCGATGTTTCGGGTTGGAGGGTGATCATAAGAAATGGTTCCGTAATATCCTTGGTGTCGAGGACTCAAAAAGAACTCGCGTTGATAAGGCCAGATAGAGCGTTCATGATCACAGCATCCCAGCAGCTCAACGAGCTGTTCAGAAAAACCTCCTGGTTTCTGCCAACACATGAGGTCACGAGATGGTCAGAAGTTGAGCAGGTGTTGAAGAGCCGACTTCGAGAGATTGAGAGCACTTGCAGTTTACTAGCTGGTTGCGAAGTCGCCGATGTGGATCGTAACCTCGAGGTGAGAGACAAGAAGCAGTTACTCTCGCAGCCTTCTTTGTTTCCGAAGTTAAAGGAAATAACAAATCGTTCATGACTACTGAAAGCTCCTTATGTGGGATTTGCAGAATGACAACATAGGTAGATGAGAGAGTACGCTTGCACTACTTTTGATACCGTAGTAAAGTCTCGTAATTATCAACTGTGCTCTAGTCTAGTCTAGTATAAATCTAAGGGGTATGTTCCGTGCGAAGAAAGACAAACCTCGTACTGAACGCCGACCTATGCAAATGGTACTGATAACAACTAATTCACAAATACATGCTGTACTAGCATGAACAACCCCACGTCTGGGTCGCCTATTCGCTCTTTGCTGGCCACTTGACGCGCTTCTCAGCTCTGACGTACAAGTTCATCGGTCTGATGAGCTGGAACATGGGGTCATATTCGAGCGGCCCATCACTAGCCATGCTGAATTGATAACGGTACACCAGCTTCGACAGGAAGATCTAAACAACAGAGTTAGTAGTGGTTACATAATAACCACAGGAGGGAGCTGCTGACCTTGGCTTCTTGAAGAGCGAAGTTGAAACCGATACACATTCTTGGGCCGGCAGCGAACGGAATGTATGAGTTCTGGGGTCGGTTCTTGACCTTATCGGAGTCCCATCGCTCGGGATCGAAGATGGCGGGGTTATCCCACAGCTTCGGGTTGTTATGGATGTGGTGCAGAGCCGGGATCACCACGCTGTCCTTGGGTAGACGGTAGCCGCCGGGCAGAATCATGTCGACCTTTGAAGTTCGGGCAGGTTGGTAGCTATGATACAGTGGTTAGTTATTTGAGACGAGTCAACTGGATCTCAGACTTACCTAGGATTGTGGCGCCGCTGAGTCTCCTTGATGTACTTGTCCAAGAATGTCAACTTTTGCGTAAGATCGGCATCGATTAGTGTGCTCTCGTCAACATCATGGTCCACAAGCTCTTGCAAAAGCTTCTCCTGGTTACCAGGGTAGGCAACGAGACCATAGAGCAGCCATGACAGCAAAGAACTAGTGGTAGTGAAGCCAGCGCCAGTAGCAACAACAAGCGGCTCCATTACTTTGTCCTTCGGCAGCTTATTTCCCTTTGAGTCCGTGGCTCTTAGAACGTAGTCAACCATGTTGTCCGCTTTGAGAGCGGCCTCTTGGAGCTCGAGATTTTCTACACCCTTGGAGGCAGCCGCAATGGATTCGTTGACCATCTCAGCGATTCGCCATCTGCATTGACTATTAGCGATGGCCTGCACAGTTTTGACGGGAATACTGACCTGGCATCACGAAGGCGTTTGGGATCACCAAAGGGCATATGAGCATACCAGCTACCCATCGATGTGATCTTCTTGTTGAGCGTCAAAGACTGTGCGATTCTGAGCACCATTTCGTGAGGTGGCGCATCTACTGCCGTGAAGTGCTTGAAATCCATGCCGAGCACGAGCTTGCCGACAGCTTGGGAGCCGAGTTTCAGCATGTAAGGATACACGTTCCATGCCTCTTCTCTCTCATCAAGCTCATCGAACACCTTGAAAGCATCCTCGACGGTCTTTTGCATGGTAGGAGCATAATGCCTTACTGCTTTAGGCCCAAAGGCTGGCGGCAAGAACTATGGACGTCAATATATGGTAGATACAAGGCGTGCTCTGCACCCATTGGGAGTGCTACATACCTTGTGAGCTGTCCTCCACTCCTCGGTATCTGTGTCGCCGAGAAACACACCAGCTTCTGCGTTCTTGATGGGATGAAGCGGATGTCCAGGGATGATGTTCTTGGTGAAGAAGTCGCTTTCACCAAAGACGATGGAAGCTAGAACGGGATCGTTCGTGTGGTACACAACGCTGCCAAGGTTGGTCGTCTTGAACAGCGGCCCATACTGCTCGAATAGCCGTTGATGGTTACCAAGATGATCGGGGTAGATCTCGAAGTAGTTGCCAATATAAGGTAATCCCGATGGACCAGGTACTTCGCGAACCGCCTTGCCATCAATAGCAATGGCGATAGGTTCTTGCACAGCATGCACATCTGCCAGAGTCGTCAAGTTGATGTTTTGCGAGACAAAGCCAACTCCTACACTGTGTTAGTGATACCCCTAAACCACGGACCATAGATCATACCGGATGGCTGCACGATAGCGAAGTGAGCAGCAACCGTGTGCCTCAAGTCTTCCTCATCGTGAACTGACGAGATGTCGATCTCCTTGCAAGCGGTGGAGGGATCCTCTCCCAAAAGGTAAAATTGTTTAGGGGCAGCCATTGCGATTCAGGTAGAAGAGTCACAGTTACGAAGCGGAATCTAAACACCAGGGCGGTCCAGTCACACGAGTCTACTCAGAGGCATCTTCAAGATATTTAAGCGTTCCTTTGCGGCGAGCTGTTGTTTATTGATGATGGCATCCAGGGGGCGCTTAACGATTCAGTGGAGCTGTGCCGAGCCGAGGCAGACAGAAATTTCGCTAGGCACGGCGGGCCCGTTGAGATAAGACGACACGACATGGCACGAGCAAAAGACCGTCGGGCTTTGGGAGGGGATTTCCAGGAACGGCCCCGGGTCTGCTTCTTCGTGATCCACAAGTCGTCGGAGGGCAGGCAATAGAAGGTGCAGTAATTGTAATTGTTTCGGGAACGAACGACTTCTAGACGGGGCGTCAGTGGCTTGACGGTTGCAGGCACAGTGGATTCTCGATCGACACAGGGCACGTATGCACCTGCCGATGCTAGCGGAAATGCGCAGTGCCTGGACGGGGAATTTTAGCGTGCCAGATGCCGGAGAAGTGCCATCTCAGGCCTAGATTGACTGAGAAGCTCGAGCCAGTCACCAAGGCGTGGGGGCTTTATTTTCTACATGGACTTTCTTGTTGGTCCCAGGGACGAGCACTGCGAGTACGCGGAAGCCCAACGCGATGGCCAGGAGAGGTATCTTTTCCCTCCTTCAATTGAGCAGTTGCGGCGCATGTTGTGCTGCACATTGCGCCATCTAATTAGAAAATAAGGTGTCTAACGAGAAGCCTCGGTTTGAATATGCTATCAACACAGCGTAGGGCGTCCACGAAACGACGTGCATTAATGCCGTAGTGTCGCCGCGCATGGGTCCGTCCCTCGGAAGCCCTGTGGCAATCTGCGCGACCCGCTGAAGCGTTGCCGCGACTTTGCGCGTGCCTCGGCATCGTAATCCATCGCCGACGAAAAGGAGTGGGCATTGAAAATTCCACTCTACGGATGTCTATCCGTTGTCTGGCGGACATATCATATGAGCGTACCATGCGCCACTCGACTTGTTCGCCGACGGGAGGTTGAGAATCCCCTTTTAAGATCGACTTTTCTTTCGTCCAGGTCGTGATACCCCCATCTTGTTGGTTTTGTTCTCGTTCTTCTCACAACATAGCAACTTATTTTACATACGCTACATTGGTTTCATGATGGCTGCCACCGTCGATACTGAGTTTTCCGCAAAGGATGTTGCGTCTCACAAGGAGGCGGATGATTGTTTCATGGTAATTCAGGGAAAGGGTAAGGCTCCATGAGATAGATGTGTTTTTGCCGTACACAAACTAACGCGCAAACAAGTCTATGATGTAACAAAGTACATCCACGACCATCCCGGTGGTGCTGATATCTTAGTGGAGGCAGGGGGTACGGATGCCACTGAGGCTTTCGACAATGCAGGCCACTCAGAAGACGCTTTTGAGATTATGGAGCAGTACCAAGTCGGTATACTCAAGGGCGCATCGAAGAAGTCTGCACCTAAGCCGGTGAAGGTCATCGCGACACCCAAGAAGTCCGCCAAGGCGAAGAGCCAAAGCGTGGTACCCACAGCAGTTGGTGCCACTGTGATTGCTCTTGGTGCCTTGGGACTTTACTTTGCTCCCCAACTCAACGGCGGGCATGCAATTACCACGCTTCCCGGGGCCCTGATCCCCAAAGCCAACTGGCTGAAGGCAGGCGGCTCCAAGGGCCAGAGGTTTGGGTTCTTTGAAGGCGTTCTCGTGGCTTCAGGAGCTGTTGCAGTCGCCGGAACAGTTCTAGCCAAGAAGGCCATGAAGCTTCTGGACTATCACGGGGATTTCATGAAGTACCCTTCTCACATCAAGCTACCGAAACCAGTACAGTCCGAGTTATTGTTGCAGCGTGGTTGGCTACACCCGACGACATATCAGACTCTTCCTTTGATCTCAAAGACGCTCCTCGCACCCAACACTTACCGTTTTGTCTTTGAGCTTCCCACATCACAAGCCGTTCTTGGTCTGCCAATAGGCCAGCATGTGTCGATAGGTCAGTCTAACACTCACACCAATTCTAGTCTTTGAATATCAGCTTACACCAAATAGCCGCGACGATCGATGGAAAGACAGTCAGCAGATCATATACGCCCGTGTCAAACAACGCAGATAAGGGTGTCCTTGAGCTTGTGGTAAGCACTCAGTTCCTCAATACATAGAGTTGAGCACCTTTGGAGAGCCGCCTCGTGTCCTCCGCAAACTGTATAGAAATGAATGCTAATTTGCTTTTGGTGACAGATCAAGTGCTATCCCGATGGACTTCTCACCGGAAAGTACCTCGCCAACATTGAGGTCGGCGACGAAGTTCAATTCAGAGGACCCAAGGGTGCCATGCGGTACCGACCAGGCCTTTGCAAGAAGATCGGTATGCTGGCTGGCGGTACCGGTATCACACCAATGTACCAACTCATCCGTGCCATCTGCGAGGACGACCGTGACACCACGGAAATCAGCCTGATCTATGCCAACAGGACAGAGGCTGATATCCTCCTGAGGGAGCAGCTCGAAACCATGGCACGAAAATACCCCAAGAACTTCAAGCTTTTCTATCTTCTTGACAACCCGCCCGCCAACTGGCAATATGGTTCTGGCTATGTCACCAAGGAATTGATGGCGGAGAAGTTCCCTGCCCCGAGCTCAGACTCAAGGGTCATGCTCTGCGGACCACCAGGCATGGTCAACGCTGCCAAGACGTCTTTGGTCAGCTTGGGCTACGAGAAACCGGCGGCGATGTCAACGATGCGCGACCAGATCTTCTGCTTCTAAACAACTGCCGAAAATCGGTAATTCTGCATGAGTAATTAGACATTTGGACTTCGGATTGGCATGAACTGATAGAAGGAGCTCGGTGTCGCATTTAGAAGGTAGATTTGAGAGTTTTTGCTGCATTTGCATGTCTACAACAGCCGACCTAGGCTTTTTCCTTGCTTCATTATACCCACTGTACCATAGATCTTCATACCTTATGGCTCGCTTAATAGAAAAAAGACTCTTGTGTGGTAATTGTTTCTGAAATTGATCCGATATGTTTGAAGTCTCATATATGATCCGGACTATTGCCATGCGGCGGCTCCGTAACCTGGAGTACTTGTCTCCACACTCCCTCTCGGAGGCTGATCGGTTCGCCCGTCTTATCGCCTTCCACTTCTGGAATTGCACCATAGGCCTCAACGTCGCGGAGGACTGAGGATACATGCCAACTCACCAAGGCAACCATTAATGAAGCAGGATGTCACAGGTTCGCGATCGCTTCTACTGGCTCAATCAGATTAACAAAGCGAGCACCGTGATCAACATCGATGAGAATCTGCTCAGCAACGACCTTGGCCTTCGTATCGCGCAAGGCATTTCCAAGCTCCTAGATGATGGAAGCAAGCCCGGAGGACCCCGACCAGGTCGGGTGATCACACTAGAGCCACTGCTCATTGAAGCGGTTGGTATCGAGGCTACGCGTCTCCATGTCGGGCGGTCGAGCCAAGACATGCACACGACGGCAACTATAGCGACTATTCGCGAGCAAACACTGTACCTTGCAGAGCAACTCCACCGTACCACTTCGCGAATGGTACGAATGGCAGAGGAGCATGCGGACACTTTGGTGCCCAACTACACGAACGGCGTGGCGGCTCAACCGAACTCATACGGCCACTACCTTCTGGGTCACGTCGCTGGTCTTCTTCGTGATGCGGAACGCCTGCAGCAGTTCTATATGAGGCTAGATAGATCGCCCATGGGTACCACCGTTCTCAACGGAACCCGCTGGCCGCTGAACCGCAAACGAATAGCGTCGTATCTTGGGTTCTCGGCGATAGCAGATAACGCCTACGATGCAGTGCAAATCTCCAGCACTGAAATGCCAGTCGAGTTGGGCAGCGTGTGTACTGGAATGATGCTCCATGCTGGCAGTTACATCCAAGATGTTATGACACAATACGCGCAGCCGCGGCCCTGGATCTTGCTCAAAGAAGGAGGAGATAACACATATGTTTCCTCGGCAATGCCGCAGAAGAGAAATCCTGGTACGTATCCTTTCTTTGCATCGTGCGGTACTTGCTCAGCTAAGTTCCTTTAGGCATATTGAACAGCACGCGTGCCGAGGCATCGAGAATCATCACACTAGGATTCGGGCGCGCTATACAAGCCCATAACATTACGCCCGGCATGATAGACGTGCGAAGTACTAGTGATAGCGTGGATGTGTTGAAAGGAGCGACCTCCGTGCTCAAGGACTGGTTCCGCATCCTTGGGGCCTTGCAGTTCAATCGCGAGCGAGCACTCGAGGAGCTCAACAGCGATTGGACGGCCTCGCAAGAAGTAGCCGATGTTCTCATGATCCGTTATGATGTTCCCTTCCGCGTGGGCCACCATTTCGTCTCGGAAATAGTCACACACGCCAGGCAGAACGACATACGTCCCAGCGACTTCCCATACGAGCAAGCACAAAAGCTTTGGGTCACCGCGCATGAGCACTTGAACCTCGATACTACAAGAGCACTGCCTATGAGTTATGATGAGTTTAAGGAAACTCTAGATCCAGCCGCGATTGTGCAGAACAGAGCAACAACGGGAGGTCCCCAGCCTGCTGAGATGGAGCGCATGCTGAAAGACGCCCGAAAAAAGTTAAAATTGTTCAACGAATGGATTTCAGCTCGTTCATCATTCATAGAGACATCACTCACAAATCTTGAAACAGATTTTGAGAAGGTTCTTCAGGGTGAAGGGGCAGCTATTGTAAAGTGATCGGAGCCAGCGCAATGCCAATTAGAGAAAGCAGGTAAACAAACATATTACAAAGAGATAATTGCTTAGACTTAAGATAATATTTCATCCATCAATTTTACACATGCCTCGATTTGATTGGTCTATCGGTTCTATGTATAACTACCACTCTCGCAATAACTCCCCGTCGAACAGCTACTTCATTTGCCTGTTAACCCGGCCCCATTGATAAGCGGTCCCATTGCCAGTGGTATCAGTGTTCTTCAGAACCCAGCTACTGAAATCGGTAGATTTTGCAGCCGTGAGATCAGCATACCAATGTCCGACATAATCGTGGATTTCGAAGTTCGAGTTGCTGTCTGATGGAGTGTCCACAGCGGTATGCGACAAGGCAAAGGCAAGACGGGCAGGCTGACTGAATTCCAGCGTCTGTTGACTGCCGTCATAATCTTTCCAGGTCGTACATCCCTTGCAGACTGCGGTGAACTTGAAGTTTGTGCCGTTGACTCCTGTGCCTTTGAGGATTTGATATGTCGTTCCATTGTAGATCGACGGGGTGTAGAAGCCGCTGGTAAAATAGTCAGCATAATTTCACCAATAACATACAACAGCATAAGAAAGCCCTTACTATGCAATACGCGAGCTATGAATGACCTCATTTGCATTTGCCCATACGACCGTCAAGGGGTTGTACGCCATTGTGCCAGCCCATGCCCAGCCAATCCATCCCAAAGCTGCAGGACCCTCGATCTGAACAAGTGCATCGTAATCGCCGTCTGTTTCTTCGGGAAGTGCAACCCGCCAGGAGACTTGGGTATCGTTGTCAGTGTACGACTGAAACGTTATACCGGTTTCCGTGTCCGTATAAGCGACGGTATCTGCTTGACCGTATGCTTCATTGCGTAAGCTATTTCAGTTGCAGTTATATTGTACTTAGGCCGCCTACCAAAGCTGACTAGGCTCGCAATGGCGAGAACAGCTACTGACCTCCTCATCTTGGAAATTGATGACCGTTTGAGGTTGGGCTTAGAAGCTGAGTTTGCGTTGGGACCAGGGAACGTGTTTCTCTTGCAGTGGAAGTAGGTGGGTTTGCCAACAGTATATGGGAAGAGCACGGGAAGGTAACAGAAACAAGTCGGCGCAACGTCTTGTGGACGAGATATTATTATATTACAGAAGTGATACGCTCATGGACTACATACACTTGCTATATAAAATGGCATGTTGAGAAGACCTAAAGCAGCAATGCTTGGCTACTTGCGTATTCGAACATCCGCAAAGGCATGCCAACATTGCCGAAACAAGGAGCAACAGGTGCTGCTCGGCCGTATTCGCAGTGGCGAGCAATCTATATGCTTGCCAATAGTATCATCTTCATTACCGAGGTCACGGCCAAGCATGACAGCCCAGCTGTGATGTTGCCTGAAGCGTGTCCACAGCGTGGTCGAGACAGTTGCCAGTATAGGCTATATACAAGCTGGGAAGTCCAATTTCTGGTAATACCTGGAGACCCCATAACCAGAATGGTTGACTCTGAGGACGTCACATTAAATCAGAAAAAAGAAAAATATTTCATCCTAGATGATTGGCCAAGAGTCGGATTTACATGATGACTTGAGGTCGCTTGGGGTGGACAGATCGGGATGTAATATCTTCCCACTTCAGGCTGAAGAAGTCTTTGGACTCGGTATATTAGAGCTTATGGAATGGGTGCCCGTGCAATCCGAGAATGGCTTCTAATGGGGTTGTCTCTGGTTGATGAACAACTACTTTCAATCGCATGTTATTGGCACATCCAGTTTGAGAAAATCCGAGCAATTAACTGTAAAGAACACAAAACTGTGAGGGTCACCCAACAGTCGAGCTTCCAAGTATGCGACCGGTAAACTTGCACAGGGAAAGAAAAGGCATCGAGCGTGCGCTGTCGAATAGCCACGGACAAACGGAGTGTCCTTTTCTTTAGACCCTCTCTGGAAAATAAAAAGTCTGGGCGCTTCAGAAGTCGCAGGCAGCGCCCACTGGGCCGCGTAAAAGATCTCTATGAAACTTGGGTACGCTTCTGGGTCGTCTGAACCATGTTGCATGCTGTTGGACCCTTGCCCTTGGATGGCGATCAGAGATCAAGAGATCGTCGGACAGCGGCGATCCATGTTTATTCAAACTGCATGTGGGATCAACAAAAATAGTTTCCCGAATGCTCTCCATAGTAAAAGCCGCACCTATGTTTGAGCAGACACTATTCTGATGGCCAAGGAGCTGACGGGATCTTCCGAGCCCTGGAGAGCCGCCACACGCCCACGTGCAATGACACCATGCAGAGTACCCGTAGGCTATTTTGGCTTCCCCATGTAGGGTCCTCGCTTGTCCATCGGGAGGCTGTTCCAGGCGCCATGAACGACTCCAGGCCTACACTAGCTTACGACTTAGTGATTCATCGTGAAAGTCCACCATAGACATCTCTAAGCCAACTATCCGCGCATACTTATTGCACATTGCTCGTCCGAGACCGTTGTACTCATGTCTTCTGCCTCGGCCATGCTCCCTTTTCATCTCAACTATACTTGTCACAGCTCTTATCGCTGAAATCCGTGGCGGTCGCGTTCGTCGTCATCTGTTCGAGACGTCTGTCAAACCAAGCGCCCCCCCACTGTCTCTGAAGTGTGTCCCACCCCTTCGCGACGTCGCGAAAGACCCTGGAAACCTTGAGCACAAAGTGTCTGTTTGTAAGCGCCACATGCGGGATAAGAGGGCCAAACTCCGTCGATTACATCTGAATTTGTTTTTAAGCCGGTGCTCGCAATCTGTCTGCGACGGGCGGCATCTCTTGTTCTCTCTTTTATCCATATTGCTGCTGCAACCACCGATCATCAATCGCAACGATTACCACCTACTCGCCGCGCTGCCCCTCCAAACGTTGCCCCGCCATCCGACCCCCGCCGACTTATAGCAAACCGCGCAGCTGATCACTGTCGCAATGGGCTCTCTCGCCCCTGACACAAAGCGCAAACCTCTGCACGAGGTCATGCCGCCTCTGGTCTTGGGCACAGCGACTTTCAACAAACAATACGTGTCCGACCCCTTCAACCCTGAAGTCCTGCCCGCCCTCTCCATCGTATCGCGAACCCTCGAGCTCGGCATCAACGCCTTCGACACGTCGCCGTACTATGGCCCCTCCGAGACGATCCTGGGCGAGGCGCTCGCGCATCCCTCCAACACGTCCAAGTACCCGCGCGAGTCCTACTTCCTCGTGACGAAAGCCGGTCGCATCGCTGGCGATGAGTTTGACTACAGCGCAGCCTGGGTACGGTATTCCGTCTTCCGCAGTCTAGAACGCCTGCACACGCCGTATCTAGACCTGGTATACATGCACGATGTCGAGTTCGTCTCGGCCGACGAGGTGCTCGAGGCTGTTCGAGAGCTGCGCCGGCTGAGAGACGAGGGCGTCATCCGATATGTGGGCATCAGCGGCTATCCCGTCGGTGTGCTCTGCGACCTCGCTGAGATGATCCTGGAAAAGACCGGCGAGCCGCTTGATGCGGTGCTCAGCTACAGCCATTTCACCATCCAGAACACTACCCTGGGCACGTCGGCGATACAGCGCTTTACAAAAGCGGGAGTGGATGTAGTGCTGAATGCTAGTATGCTGGGCATGGGTCTTCTGACTACTCGTGGCGCCGACAATGGTCCAATGAAAGTCTGGCACCCAAGCCCGTCTGGTCTCAGGGGTGCGATCAAGGATCTCGTATCTGTGGCGACTAAGGCCGACGAGAAGCTTGAGGTCGTTGCCATTCGCTGGGCGCTGGACAACTGGGCTCGCGATGGCGCAACTAGGGGCGGAACATCCAAATGCCTTCCCCAGGGAACGCGCGTCGGCGTCAGTGTTATGGGTGTAGCTAATGTTGCTGAGTTAGAAGAGACATGGCGTGTATTTTGCAGTGTGATAGAGGGGTACAACCCCAAGCCGTCTAGCACTGAGATGGCCGAGGCACATGCATGGAGTTTAGAGAGGCGGCAGAAGATTCAGGGGCTTGTTGAGAATATGTGGGATGTGCTTGGGGTATGGAAAGACTACAGCTGGAGCAGTCCTAACCCGGGCTTTGTGAACACTAGAAGGAAAGAAGACAAAGGTGTGTTCCCCAAGGATGACGGGATTTATGCCAAGTATATCCAAAAGTAGAGTTTCTAAATTGATTGACATCCCTTGGTAGTTGCATAGAAATAGAGCCTTCATGTGGCATCATGGATACTAGTGGTCGTTGAAGACGGGTTTCAGATATAAGAAAAGACCTTCAACCACATGGTAAGTTCAACAAGGCTTTATGATGAAAACCACGAAGCCCGGAAGGCTTAAAGTCACCAGTCGAGTGACGGGATTTATTTCTGTCGCGGAAAAGCTAGAAATTGTTTGATTGCTGATGACTGCGTCGTGGTACGCGATTGTACAACCAACCAGGAATCGATGAGCCTGCCCTTCTGTGTCTTCTATTCCAGTGCTATCTACTTCATCGTGTAGCTCCAACACGTAGAGCCGTGCTTGCCATCTATACCTTGAACATCAACCCAAATATCGACAATCAAGAAACGCCCTGTTCCAATGCATATGACCCCTTCGTTAACGTGACGTAGTAACTCAATCTGAACGCCGCAAAAATGACTCGTAGTTTCACTCTGCTCTCCTAGAAGGACACTATTGGGCGATCTCGCTGGGCCGCTCAACCCTGTCGGCATGTCCGAGTTGTTTTGCATCGTCCTCCCCATCCGCAACTGGGGCTGGGGTTTCGGGAGTGATCATCACGCTAGGAAGCTGCAAGTGGGCGGCCGAAGCAGCTTTTTCAGTTTCCACGACGGGCTGTACGTGGTCGATATCGATTTTGAGCGACTTGTCGGCGATTCCACCATTTGCCTGACACGGAGATGAACTCGTACTTGTCCCTGTCTCATCGTTTCCGAGGCCGGATGATGCAACACTCGTGGGTACTGCGTGCTCAACATGTTCGTGGTGTTCTCCCAAAGCTTTGTCGGAATCTGCATCCCTCGACGATGGCCTTGGCGCGGCGTCATCCCCATGATTGGGACCATCTTCTCCATCAATCGGGACTCCGACCATCTCGGCTAAGCTTCTGAAGTTGAACATGGATTCTGTACCGGCACCTTCATCCTCAGTCTTGCCACCTGCTAGGCTGGCTTCACTTGCCCTCGGATCCTCGGTTCCAATTTCTTTGTTCTTGTAGCTGGCAGGGAGACTCTCTAGCCCGCTCGAAGATATAGAGCTAGCGTTGCTCATTTGTCGAAGGTGTGATGATCCTCTCGGCGGCTGTGATATAGGAATCGGTAAGCTAGAGCTATCGTTTCGATCGACAGCCTTCCCCTTGTCCTGGCCTCCAGTAGGCGCTGGGGAGGAAGACGAGGGCTCGCTCTGGTTGGCACTAGCACTAGCTGCGGCGACACTGGCTTCGGCAGGAAGACTTGGGCTCCCAGCAGCACTATTGCCTCGTTTTCGACCAAAACTTAAACTTAAAGAACTGGCGCTGGCGGAACCGCCGCCTTCTGAAGCACCATATACACTGTTCTTACGCTTGCTGGCCTTTCGGTCCTCTTTCTCCTTCTTCTTTGCCTCCTTTTTGGCCTCTTTCTCGGCCTTCTTCCTTCGCTCTTCCTCGTCGGCCAGGGATAGTCGTATTGCCTCGGCCACTAAGTCAAGTTAGTGCTTGATTCTCAGATTACAACGAGTCGAAATTGGCCAAGACAAGTGGCAGGATATTTGAGTCAGAGCGATAGTATAACATGCAGTAACTTACTCATCATGCTCTCAAGATGCGCTGCGTCTAGCCGCTCCCTCGGCGGGCCGGTACGAGCCGACGAAATCCTAGCTCCTGGCTCGGGTCCTTGAACAGGTTCCGGCGCCTGTACATTTTGCCCCAGATTCGAACTCGAGCCTGGGCTCTCACTGCCTGTCTGCCTACGGCTGAACCGACCTGATCGGCCAAAGAGGGACCGGGACGACTCATTCTGGTTCATGACGAAAGCGGCGTGATGCAGTGCATCGGCGGCGGCAGCTCTTCTCCGCTGCTGTTGACGGGCAGCGTTCAGCTTTGTTGTCCAATCCGGTCGTATCCGATCGGTAGAGATGACACTGGGATCATTGGCTGACAGACTCTGGGCACGCCGACGGTTGGTGATTGCTGGCGTCGAGGCCGATGTTGGTGACAGGCTTGAACCAAGGGAAGAGGAGGATGACATGGCTGTCCCAATTGATCCAAGTCCCGGCGGAGTGAAAGCGTAGGCCAGCCCGCGGCGGAAAGGAGGTGCCTCATAGGTCACGCCAAATTCAGTCTGTGTACAATACGGACAGCAGGCAGCCTCCATAATCAACTCGCCGGTTTGCTCGTCGGGGGTTGGTTGAGGCTCTGCACCATTCTGCTGATCGGGATGGTGGTCAGGAAGATGCGGGTCAGGTCTCTTGATTTGGACGAAGCATTCACTGCAGATGAACTGGTCGCAGCAGCGCGTTTTGTTCAGATATCGGGGGTAATACATGCAACAAATCGGACACTCGTTACCGTCCTTGTATAGGAACACCTCGAGAGGTTGGCCGTTAACGAAAGGGTCGTTGGGTAGGTTGATCTCTCGCGGAGTTATGTCTTGCTGAGACCCATTCCGCGAGGACAAATTAAGCACACCTGCGAGAGCCTTGTGGGGATTCTTTAAAGAAGATGATAGCTTTTGTGGTCCGGGCGAAGTTGGAGAAGGTAGGGCCGAGCCTGGGTTTGATCCTGTCTTGTCCGAGGCAGCCGAGAGCGTCCTAGGCCCTATCGGCACCGTCAGATTATTTAAGTTCTGGAGCGAGGAGTTGGGTGATTCAGCTGGTCGTGGTTGAACAACAAGCTCCTCAGGCACCTGATCGGCAGGGGGGATATCCAGACCACGGGCAGCCGCTATAATCTGATGCTCGGCCCAATTCTCCCGGAAATCGTCAAGTCCTCGCCAGAAAGGTGCTATTTTCCTTTCGATCTAGATAGAAAATATTGGTGTCAGCAAGTCTGGACATGTTTGAAGTCAATCAGGCAGCCAGGACTGGGGGTAGGCAGTGCATGATCTCCTCGGCTCCGTCAAAAGTCCAACATATTCCAGTGACTGTCGGAATACAGACACTCACGGAACACTTACTTGTAATTGCCTCACGATAGGCTTGCTGAAGTCCTCAGACGCTGTGTATACACCCATGGTGACAAGAAAGCCGCCGTCAACGTGCTCTTCCTTCATGCTTCGCTCGCGCTCCTTGACCCGCGCAACTCGTTCCTTCTCCAACCGCCTCGCCTCCCTTTCCTGTTTCGTTTCTCTCCGCTCAAATGGGACGTCAGCCTGTTCTCTCCGCGAACCGGAGGGGCCGCCGGTGAGGACTTCGAGAGCGGTAAGTTCGCGGCGACCGCCCCGTCTTGTAGATCTATCGAGTGGTTCACCCTGTCCAGGGCCTAATGAGCTCCCACCAGCATCGTATCTCCCCCCACGAGCACCATCTCTAGCCTCTTTCGTATGTGCATTGCCCATCGCGGCTTTGGAACTGTGCTGCCCACGCCTTGTTGTGATCGTAGGCGTAGAGAACCAGGTGATAGTCCGACACAGCTAGTCGGAATGGGAAGGCTAGTGGTGCAAACCAGATCAACGAGCTGACTTGGAATGCACTCGTAGCTGCTTTGCCGCAAGGTTGTGGTAAAGCAGATGGTTGCGTCGACTGTGGCGGCCAACTAACCGGGGTGGCCTGGCGAATAGAGGTCGATGCCGCGCTTCCGTGGTCATTCGGGGTAGGGAGTCGCGACAATCAGCTTTCGGCACGTCTCCGGGCAAGCTTGTGAGCCTTGAAACTGGACCAGCGACGGAGGATCACAACAATCTAATGTGTTTTCTCTCTTCGCGTGGATGGGCCACAAGCGACAAGCTATGGCGAGATCGGGATGGTCAAATGATAGAATTTGGTGGTGGTGAGGGTGGTTGATAAGGTGGGATGGTGCTTGGCTGGAGTCTAGAGTTCGGGTGGATGGGCGGAATGGATAGACCGGGGGTGGGTTATCGAATGGTGATCGCCAGCAGACGTCACTTGCAGACGAGAGAGCTCAACTCCAGCTTTGGTCTTGGCACCTAGGGGGAGAAGAATTATCCACAGTTTACTGTCCCGAAGTAAAAGCTGGATCGATGCTCATTTGAAGAAAATGGTGGAGGGATGGGGAAAATAAGAGATCATGTATCATATCTCTTGAGCTTGCATGTGCTGCACTTCAGAGCGATGTTGCTGGGCACTTGGTTCACGCTGGGTCGCTGTAGCGAACCTTGACCTACATTACTGTCGGACGGATTCTCATGTGCTGGCCGGCGTTGGTGTTGGGCTGGACTACCTTGAGTTTAGTTCGATAACTTTCAACTCCGCCCAAGGTGACCCTTAAATCTTGTTACAGTGGTGCTCTACCCAAGTTGATGATGTGAAGGCGGGGCAGACCGGAATGTCTATTTTGGTCATACTGTCATGCAAAGCTCTCGGTGTACTAAGTTGTGTCAGTCAATCATTATTCCGCATTCACCTGCTTGCTTGCCAGCTTGGAGTTCAACCACCAACCATACATGTCATGTAGCCAAGGCCAATCTTGCTTTTATCAGCAGCTGAGCGTACCTGGCAGCGGACTACCGTTGTCCATTCAATCAGCCAACTACGTGTACACTAACCAGACGCCTTGGCTTGTTCCTGCCAGAAACCCAACATGAGCCAATAAACTGGAACCTATCAGCTAGTCAGCAGCTGCAAAGGGGCCGACTTTTTGATGGGCATCCAGCAGTACACACTACTACTCAAATATTATGACAGCATGAAGTCAATTGTAGAGCTATCCCGAGACTTTTGAGACCCAAACTCTTGGCCAGCGCGTCGTGCCAGCCAAAGGACACAAGGGGGCCCCTGCAGTCATGGGAATCAAATCACGGTCTTACCGATTGGAAGCATGGAAGAGTGCTAGCGTATGCGATTCTCATGTGAAACTCGTTATGATTACATGAATGAATGTGTATGGTCGAGCGATGCCAGCTGAGTCAGATGATCCCAGCGGTCCTATCCATATCACAAACATCTTGATCTCGTGTTTCCCATGCCACAGATATCGTCGTACTTTCAAGACGGTCAATGTCGTCTCGAGCCCATTTTAGAGCGGACCGATAAGGCACAAGTTCAGTGCCATTGGGCAGCCAATTGTGGAGGTGGGGAGCTTCAGCTTCAGACCGCGCTAGAGTCTACGTTAGACAGACCCGTCCTTGTACTCTAGCACCACCGGTGTGAAGATCGTACTCTTTTCAACAAGCTCGTCTCGTGTGATCCATCTGTAGGCGAGTACGTAGGTACGTGTTCTCTACAATTCAAGTGGGATGCGTCCTATAAATCTTGGGTTTCGACAGCATTCAAGCGGTATGGATTATCCTACGGGTCCGAGTAAGCCAAGGGCCTGTGCAGCTTTCTGTCAAGCTGAGGTGTTGAGCTCGAAACCAAATGTCACTGCAACAAAGTCAAGCTTGGAATATACCAGGGCTTGTTCGTGAAGGTCAGGCTCGGCTTGTTTGTGCCTTTGATTATCCAAGGTGAGCCATAAGGCAATCCCACCCCACGATACCTAGAATGACTGTCTCCTGCTTTCAGGTGTACATGTGTGGTAATCAGATGTGAGGACAAGCAAACAGAGCTGTCCACTCTTTGTATTGTAATGCAGATGTAGTAAGTAATACAGCCAACTGACCCCTCGCACAAAGGCCATGCCTTTTTCTAACCTAGAACTGGTCGAACCCAACGCCGCGCTTGATGCTATGATGCCAACAAGGCATCATCTATGCTTTTAGAATACCATTCAGGAAGTGGTCCAATCCATTGGATCATAAAATCGAACTTCCTCTTTCTTTACCTTGAAATCGAGTAGTACAGCTTCAACCGTCGTACGAGACCCCCGGAGCCTGGCATCGGGCCCGCAGTCATGCTATGCTCCGCGGAAGCGAAATCCGTCATCCCAGTCATCGTCATCGTCTTCATCCTCGTCGCTCTCCGCGTCGCCCACATTGGCAGAAGCACCCGCATTCTCCTTGCCCAAGGCGGCCTTGACACTCTTGTCCAGAGCACTTTCGGCGGCGCCCCTAAGGTTTGCAATGCTACCCTTTCGCAGTTCTTCGCGCCGCTCCTTGAGCTTGCGGACTCGAGACTCAAGCTGCTCCATCTCATCGAATTCATCCTCCAGAGCACGCGTGGCATCTTCTTTTTCGTCCGCGATCTCAGTGTCAAAGATGGTCTTCTTCCGCGCATTTTCCTCTTCTTGTGATTTGGCAGCTAGCTCATCTGCAGTGAGGGCTGGGGCAGAGATGACTGCGTCCGCATAACCGGCTTGAGTCGCAACATCGGTGGCGGCCACCTCAGCTTCGAATGCAGCCCACTCATTTTCATCGATGGCACCGTTGGCCACAGGTGCAGTGGCGGTGGCAGCAGGGCTCGTCAAGACTTCAGTAGAGATAGGAAGCTGGATCGCAGATGCCGAAGTATTTGGTGTACTGGAGGTATCAGACATAGCGCCAATCAGGGGTGAACGACCTATGGGCTGCAGGTTCGGCGTGGAAGTTTGTGACCCTTCTCCGACTTTTGGTGTTGCAGGTCTTGATGGTATCGAGATCTCGACTCCCTGAGCAG
Organism: Seiridium unicorne; assembly: GCA_039778275.1. Taxonomy (NCBI): domain Eukaryota; kingdom Fungi; phylum Ascomycota; class Sordariomycetes; order Amphisphaeriales; family Sporocadaceae; genus Seiridium; species Seiridium unicorne. The sequence goes on from JARVKF010000402.1 coordinate 171,787, forward strand.
GTGTGGCCGAAGTTCGTCTTGTCAGGCCCGGGGGGGTGCCTGACATCTCTTTCTCTCCATTGGCAGTGGACGCCGTTCTGGTTCTTTTCTTGGGCATGGTCTCTTCAGTATCATCACTGATGTCGACTTCCATAGCCTCAACATCGTCGTGTTTCCTCTTATTCGAAGTCTCAATTGAAGCTGCCGGAGCTTGAATGGCCGCTATTCTCTGCTTGTGACTCGTGCTGCGGATATGGGAGTCCCACAGTGACTCGGATTTGACGGCTTCGCGACAGATCTTGCATAACAGCTTGCCCGCATCGCTGTAGGCGGCATGAGGATGTTCGATTCGATGGGCGGCTCGATGAGCTCGCAGGAGTGCGCGTGCGTCTGACATAGTAGAGGCTATCGTGAGACGGTATGGATCGTACGTGTATACGAAGGAAAAATACGGACGAATTTAGTTGTGAAGGCGCTCAATGGTACGAAAAACACGGGGCTCAATGGGGAAGTATGTTTTCATTTGGTGTCGTGGTGATGATCATTTAGTTCCGAGGTGTGGCTGCTTAGCTTCAGCGTCGGCTTCAGCTTCAGCCAAGGCGGTCAGTGATCAGCAGTGACGATAAGCTGGTGGGCTGGCGATAGACAGGCAGCTTGAGCTCCTTCAGCCCCGCCATCAAACCCCCTGAATTCGCTGGAGGCGCTTACCGTACATCCGACGCGCTGAATGGCCAGCTTCGTGAGCACTAGGCCAGACACATCTTAGCGCCTTGCGGCCATGCTTGTACCTGTGCCGTGCCGCGGCCACTCGCAGCTCAAGCTCAATTCAACTTGAGCTTGGACGCGATCCCATCCCATTCCAGTCGCATCATAGGTTACATATGCCAGATGCTAGCCAGGCAGAAGAAGCCACAAATCCACTCTGCCTGGTACTTCACGAGCCCATTTTCAAAGGGCTATCTCCTTTGCCGCCTTAATCATTACTACCGCCGTCAAGATCGCTACAGTTAACACAATGGCCGACGACAACGAGTCACAAAACGCCATCTCGAGTACATTCCCCGCCCCGCCGCCCTTCTGGAAAGACTTCACCATCGATAACGTCGCTCGTATCGCCGACTTGCGGCAAGAACAAGCCGAAAGAGAAGGGGAATCAGACCCTTTGTTGGTGCGCATCCCAGGTCTACCTGAAAACCTCAGGCATCTGCAGCCACCACCAGAGCCAGAAGATGCCGCATGGCGTGTCTTTGGCCAGAACTACGCACTGAAGGAGGAGCTGCCACGCTTGGACAATGGTACCGGCATCAGGAAACTATTCCCGGACCCAGAGGAGAGGGACCAAGATGGCAAGCATTTTGACAGGGCCACCATCTTAAAGCGCTTGGCCAAGAGCTTGTTGCTCAACTTCTTGGAATTGACTGGCATACTGTCAACCAATCCTAGCGCAGTATGTTTCTATCTGATGTCGTACAAACTCTCCCCATCTAATGCATTAAAAGGCCGAGGAAAAGATCACCGACATTCGAGACCTATTCCTCAACTTCCACCATCTCATCAACGAGTACCGACCGCACCAGGCTCGCGAGTCCTTGATTTCCATGATGCAGGCTCAGCTTGACCGAACCCGTGCCGAGACCAATGCCATACGCGACGTCAAAGAAAAGGTCGAGCGCATGCTCGAAGGCTTGGGAAGTCTGAAGATGGAGGAGACACCGGATATCATCGCCGAGGAAAAACAGACTAATGGAAACTATGACACTGTGATGGACGATGCACTTGCTATCGAGTATGCATGATTTGGAGCGGTGTCCAGCACGTTATGGCTATAACGCTACTTGTATCCGCAACTCGATATCTTCTCTTACTTGAAAAGCAGTGACATCCTGAGGCTATGAAGGGTCCAGTTTATGCAAGACTCAGAAGTTAAACCGACTTTGGTGGGTTTCTGTTGGCTGTCGGACATTGACAACTTGCTTTTGATATCTGCATGGGAAGGCGTTTGGATGTTAGGACAATGGCTTTGTTCTTATGATACCCTAGAAGTCACGGTGACATTAATCAATTGATTCATAACAAATACTGGCAAGGTTCTCAAGTGTTTATCTTAAATCATTGCCTGCTGTAGTAAAGGCTCACCGTTCAGATTTTGGATGCGTTGGAATTTATCAGCCAAGAAGAACAGGGATGACCTTGCCCACAAGTTACCATACAAAATATCTACTTTACCTCTCATGTCCAACATCGATCTTATGTCCTGGCGTTGATTTGGTCTTGGATAGACCCTATCTACATGTAGGCACCTACACTAGGTACATGTAACCAGTGGGGCACATAGATTAGCGACTGTGTAGGTACCTAATGCTCTCGTTCCTTGAGGTGACCGATTTCGGCTGGACGTCATCACCATTCGAGGGTTATGCAAAAGGCAATCAGACTTTTATAGAATCAACCGGTCATTCTTGAAAACTATTTGCTGCATGTTTCAGAGACGACAGATAGCTTGAAAATACGCAGGCCACATCATGGATGTCCCCATCGCGGCGACAACATTGGGGATTACGGGAGCGGTCTGCTGGTCGGTGCAGGTAGGCATAGAAGACAACTATGCATTTCCCTCTTATACAGTCAACACTCACATATCATCGTAGTTGATACCTCAGATTGTGATCAACTATCGTCAACATGATACCACCGGTCTTCAGCCAACCATGATGCTCCTCTGGGCGCTGGCGGGACTCCCGTTGGGTGTCTACAACATCGTCCAGGATTTCAACGTTGCGCTGAAAATCCAGCCCCAGATACTCACTGTACTGAGTCTCATCACATGGAGTCAATGCCGGTACTACGAAAACAAGTGGCCCCTGTGGCAATGTGGCGTTGTCGTCACAACTTCGGCGGTCGCTCTTGGTGGTATCGAATACGGATTAGTTTCTGCCCTCTTCGCAGCTCAGCGGCGGAACGTACAGTGGCCGATCACCTTCATGGCCGTCTTATCCGCATCACTCTTGAGCGCTGGTGTCCTGCGTCACTACTGGGATATATACGTAAGTGCAACAAACATGAGGGAAAAAGACTCCCACAAACCTTTCCACATAATGATTTGGGTGACTCGGTCCGTCACATCGGACCAATTAGAGTCCCTTGGCCCTCCATAACAGAAATCAAAAGTTGACATATCTTACATTATCAGAAAGAAAGGACAGTGCGCGGCATCTCCTTTATATTCGTGGCCATTGATGCCGCTGGGGATTTAACGTCACTCCTGTCCGTGTTTTTCCAGTCCAGATTGGACCTTCTGGGCATCGTCATCTACGGATCTGAGCTCGTCCTATGGCTGGGAATACTCGCGTGTGGCGGATATTGTGAGTGCTGCATAGCCGTATCCTTTGAACGTCTCTTACTAGTCTTTAGACAATCTTATGCCGTGGCTAAGCCAAAAGCGGGGGAGACGTCGCGATTCGTCATATGCGGAAGAGGTCGACGAACAGTCTGGTCAGACCACAGGAAATGATCATGATTTGTCAAGATCCTCCAGTACCGTCTTTCGGACTGCATCTTCAAGATCCGACCTCCCAGATGCTTCAGTCCAGTCTATCAGACTTAGGGCAGTACCGGTGGTATGAATGAGTACAGCCTTACAGAGTCTCACATACATGCGTATCAAAACCCTGATGTAGCGATTCGGTCACTTGGCTTGTCTTCTTCCTCATCCTGAATTTGATTATGGGCAGATTCGTAACCTACGATCCGTGACATGTCCTTGATATAGATCAACCTAGTACACCACAGCTGCTAGAAATGTCGTGAAAACCTTGAGTCTGACATCCTGTAACAAGTCGACTTCCATTCGAGGATGCTTATTCGTTTCAACCCCGAGTACAGGTTGCCACTACATTCTCAGGATGTTGTTAAGTACGTGACATCACACACTGAAGGATCATGATTCATGGTAGACAAGACTTGTAGCTATCGAGCATTTACTTGGAAATGTAGTAAGAGTTATCTTGTCGTGCACGAGTCGAGATGCATCATATCTCAATAGGTTTTATGGTCTGGGAAAGTCGTCCTCTACACGTCATCTCGGTGGTTCCTTCAGATAGCACAGCGAAATATCATGCTCGTCCCCGGGACGTAAATGGTCTACGGGCAGGTCTCCGCATCACGACGATAGATTGCAAAGCGAGTACCTGCAGTTCGCGCAACTCGGTGTTGCCAGATAAGAGATATCGGCGTTTTGTGTAGCCTTGACGGAGCTCATCACACCCACTCATCTCAACATCTTAGTAATACAAGTAAACCCGCTTGGAAATTGGTATTGATCAGTGGCCGATTGCGCAAGACTTCCAATCTAGTCTTTCTCGTTCCTGAATACCCGCGGGAACTCGATCCGTTCATAAGATGGACAGGTAGGAGTCAATGTCGCACATTGCGACCAACCTCGACACAATTTCTGACATTACATCCTACATGGTGCGATTGTAGATCGGAACCCTGACCGTCGGCAAACCATGTATTACATTTAGTGGAATTGGCCTTGTCAGAGATTCTAATCTTAAGGAATACAAATTGTAAAATTGACCGTTTGATGTACTACCACAACTGTAACAAACAATCTCACCCGGGAAATTGAAAGTGGTATGTCCAACGAGAAACGATCCAGGTACCACGACATCAATTCAGGAGGTTGAATGATTGTAAATAAAACGCTCCGGCTGTCTTGGAATCTCGCTCGTGGACTCAGTATATCCAAACCACTCTTTGACCATTAGTAATACACCAGTCACTCGTTCACCATGGCATCCTTTCTCGTCTTCTTCCTGCTAGCTCTGCTGCCTTCCATCGTTTCGTCGCAGATTACGACTCTACAAGAGATTCTTACTACGGTCCAGACAGTAACCGAGGTCAAGACGATCACACTGGCTTTCCCCTCGGAGCCTACCGTCCTGCCGGTTACATTGCCGACGACTTACATTACCGACTTCGCCACCGAAGTCATTGCCAGCACTTTGGCAATCACTATTAGCACGCGAACAGTAATAGTCCCCTCTTCAACCGAGACTGTTCAATATACTTGTCATAGAGGACCTACTGGCTCAATCTCATGTGGATACATGCCAGTATCCCAGACTATCGACCCCGACTGCACCTCTTCCACTTCGACCCATACTGTTACTAGCACCGTCACCTATACTGATACCTACTGCCCATTCGGACCTGTATCAACCTTGGATACGCCGAGCTCGACTTCGACATCTTCCTGCGATATATCAGAGGACTTTTCTTGTCTCCTTCCTTATCTTACCTACTCCGCGACGAATACCTCTTCGTCTCACCGCGTCACGTCCACGGGCTTGCCAGTCGAGACAACGGGTAGCAGCTCACCAGCGTGTGAAGACACTTCATCCTCATCTAGTACAAGTTTGGTTAAATCGACGTTTTCCGACTCGCCGTATGGCAAGTCTAGCAGCAGCAGATCGAGCTTAACCACTATTCCTCACATCACTGTCTCTTCATCTGGTGGCTATTATCCGGCCCCGACTAGTTCTTCTTCTCCGGTAACTGCTGGAACTGTAGTTATGAAGCCTTGGCTTGGGACTAAAGTACTGTATGGAGGACTGGCATTTATTTCTATGGTCATGGCATGCTTCGCCTAAGGGGTTTGGGCACGCGGATAAGCTTTTGTGTGGAATGTCGTAATAGTCCTTTATTTCTACCTATAGCTAATTGATCACACTACGATTGTTAATGAACGTGCACTTCCGCAATTTTCCACCTCGTCTAATGATGGTCAATCAGAGAATTGTATAACCACAGTCGGGCAACACCCGATGCACGTTAGCAGACAATACTTCGTGACTACAGCAATGCCCTTTTTTTTTTTTTTTTTTTGGAAAAAAAAAAAAAAAAAAAAAAAAAAAAAAAAAAAAAAAAAAAAACAGTCCGCAAGCAATCTATTCAGGATGTCAACGCACGATGCATGAATCCATGGTGATAAAGAATTGGACCAAGATTGTACCGCAAAGGTTTGATAATCCACAACTTGAAAAGTTGATAGAACGTATGCTATATGATTTATGAAACTCGAATTAGAGAGATATGGGAACATAAGACACTAGGCCCTATTTAACTTTGACCAAATGGTAGACTCGTGTTAAAATAGTTTTCCTTAATAAATTGTATCGTGATGAATGGTGTTGGGTATCGATTGCTAAAAGCGAAGCATCGTGGTAGTGCTGTGATCCTAATGCCCTATAGTTCATGAAGACTCGCAACTCTGTGCAAATACAAAGAAGAATACATATACTCTATAATCCAAGCTCAATTGATTCAGGACTTGTCGCTGGTCAAGGAGCTCCTTCCATCGACCTCTTTGACACTCCCTCTCGGATGCCCGGCGTGAGAAGTCAAGCCTAACTCGTCTTCTCCCATTTTATCAAACATAACCGTGCGTCCCTTATGAACACTCTCCCCGGGGTTGGATTGTTGGACTGTGACGTTGACGTCGTACGTTCTCTGAATGCCTCCCCCGTGCGCAGGATCGACGTCGTCGGGATCGTGTCGTATCTTGGACCTGGTAAATGATTTCAAGCCAACGTCGCGGGCTGGTGCCGTGGCATTTTCATCGGTTCCATATTGGCGTCGGCGATCGGACTCGGAGAGTGTGTTCATGTGAACGTCGTTGGAGCCGTGACGAGCGAGACGAGTGATGAGCGTGGCCATGGACATCTCGATATTGAGTTTGACCATATATGCCACCGGATGAAATTGGATGTAAACGACTTGGTTGGGAAGGGACATCAGGCCGATCAACATAGCCTAGAGCAAATCAGTGACTAGAACCCTTTGATGGGGGCTTGGGGAGCCAACTCACATCCATAAGGATAGAAACGACCATGAGCTTGGCATTGAAGCTGATGAGTGGCTTATATTTCACTATAAGAAATGGGGTCAGCGCTTTCTTTGAGTATAGTTGGTGGTTAATCAAGCTAAAGCTCGGCTTCACGAGCAAAGGCTTCCGTCAGGGAAGCAGTTGCCCATGTAAAAACTCGCAAGAGCATGAAGACGAAGGGATGAAATAATGCCAAAAATTGCTTACTAAGGCCATACTGATCTAGGAGTCGCTGCTTTACCACGCGAAGAAAATAATAATTGAGATAAGCGTCCACAATGAGAATGAGCACCTTAGATATCCTCTGAAACACTTGGGGTCAGCTATTTCTCTAAGAACGCCGGGGGACTCTCTAGCCTTGGAGCTCATATTTCGAAAGCGAAACCGCCCAGTCCAGAAGTTAAACTCCTAAAGTAGGTTCTGAAAAGCGTGAAGAGGTATTGGTGGTTACTTACATCCCAGTAATCGTTGATTTTGACGAATCTGTATGTCCATCATTAGCGGAGTGACTTTCAGAAAGCGCGGAGGATCGACTTGCAGTTGGTTAGGAGGCGGGTCCACTACAGCACTCAAGGTTAGCGGTCTCTTCTTTGAATATATGCGGTTGACTGTCGGGAGTTGGAACTCGGGGTCAAGGCGTAAGAACACCCAATCAGGAAGTGAAAACTTGCAACCCAGGCTTTGGAGGGCATGACATGTATTGGAAGTATGCTTACTGTGCGCAGGTATCCAAATGCAGAATACAAGTATCTCAATGAGGAGGATCCCTAGGAATGATCCCCATTTCATCCAACTAATAAACTTTCGATCCTCGTGGATGATGGCTATCCGGTTGATGATGATCTGCATCAGAAGCTGGACCTCGAACACCCATAATAACAGCTAAGCCACATTGGTTAGTAATGTTGTCGAACACGCTTATAGGCGTGCGCTCTTACAATGAAAAACAACACAGGAACTCTGTTGCTATTTGTTAGTGTACGGGTTTCCTTTCGTACTGCTGGGATTCTCACGTGGATGATAAAACACCGTCAAGGAATAACCAAGCGATGACGGCAATGGTCAGGTTGGCTATGATTTCTCCCCATAACATGTAGATGTATGTGCTTCGTAGGGGGTTCTTGTTCTTTCTCGTCTGCTTAAGTCTACACCGACGTTGAGTTAGCAAATACTCTTCCGAATAAGTTCTGGGAGTTCTTGGAATTGACTCTCGAGGCTTTATTTCCACACCCTCCACAACTCCCGGGAGGTAATAAGGGACACAAGATGGTGCTTACGCTTCCCAAACTGTCAGGAATCCAAAGCCGAGTGTGAAGCCAGCTGCCAGAGAGGCTACTTGATAATCGGTCTTGGATGCCATTGCATGAAGCGCCTCGGTAGGCAATCAGATACTGGTGACGCTTGACCACGGCAACCAGCAATTCCTTTCTCCAGATCGAATAATCAAGCAAAGGAAGACACGAGGATATATGCAAACAACAGGCCGGGTTGGCTAGGACCTCCGAGTCATTAAGCGAGGACAGTGACATCGCGACTGATATCCCTTAGTGCGAGGGTCCATCAGATGGCGGGCTCCAGTCTTGACATGTCTACATAGTGGGGAAATGCAGATGTCGCTTCCACCTCATCCATGGGTACGTATCTTGCAGTGTGCGGGCTTCCTCGTCGAAACACTGGTATACCGAAACTTGAGAGGGTCTCTTCGCAGCCGCATTAGCATCATACCCCATTATAGAACCCGCCCCACGTGGTACACTGTCGCACAACGTGGTATCGCTTGGCATTGGGTGATTTAAGTTCAGCTCAGGCCTGCTAGTTCGTGGTTGAAGCACGGAGATCCCGACCCACCTGAGTATGGCGTACAGGTTTTGTTCCGCGTTGCGGATACCGAATCATGCACGAACACTTACCGGCACCGCATATCTCCTTATCCGGATGGGGATGGGCATTATGAGACTCTTCCCCATGCTCCTGATGAAACACAAACACAGACACCTGGCAGACGCACATCAAACGTGAGCGAGGCTTGATTAGCTCCGGAGCAAGCAGACAAATAAATGTGGTAGACTTCGGTTCCGGCGTCAGCTGGGTCGCTAGCACCAAGGAAATGATTCCGTACGGTAGGTATCGCTTCATCTAGTGCTCTCAGACTCCGGGAGCGTACATTAGTTCGACATACCTACCTACGTAACCTACAATGTAGCCAGCCACATTTGTCCTTCAATTGCTGACGCGTGGAAGGCGAGGTCTAAGGGTGGCGGCCATGGAAGTGCACTACGCTTTTGCCGCTAGAACAATCTAAAAGCGAGGCCAGACTCGCATTAGTTAGTGGCTCGCGTGCACCATACAGTAGTAGTGCAACTACTCGCAGCAATGGGGAGCCTCTGGCGTTCCATGAAAGCTGCCAAGACCTGTCTTGCTCACAAGGCTATTGAAAACTGGACGAACCCCTGAGACTAGGGATCCACCCACCTCCGAGTATATATGCCGAGATCGCGGTGATAAATCCCGATTGGTAGCGAGGGTCGGCTCCAGTAGGCCGAGTGCATCGCATTAGCTGAATATTTCATCCATACGGCAATATTCCGCAGCCACTACAATGTACATTGCATGCGATGTAGGCCCTGGCCCCAACCCTACCGTGAAAAACACGTGCCTGCGCTGCTCAACGCTCCCGAAAAAGAGGCTAGATGGAACACGCCGCACACCAAATCTGGGTGGGTCTAGACTCGCACATTCGTTTCCTTCATGTTAGTTGACTAATGGGATCCCCTCAGATATATGTAAAGACCCAGGGTGTTAAGAGGAGCAAGGGGAGCAAAATCTCCTGGTCAAGTTTTTAATCCCTGCTTGTCATAAACGCATTAGCAAATGCCGTCAGCCCGTGCAACCTGCAACCTGCATGTTACCTGGGTTTATGGTGGAGTTGGAGTGAGTGTCATTGATCGGCGAACTGGAGACCTTGAGATGCATCCTTGCGCCAATCATGTCGAAATCGACGAGCCTATTCGTCCGCGCAGTTACGCACAGATACCAGCAAACCAAGAAAAATATCCTGCGGGCGACTTGATAAGCGAATGTTACCAAGGGGAGTAACAACACTGTCTCTGATCGTCATAATGTCATTATCAGCCTATGTATACTAGGTAGTGGCCAGTGGGCCAGTCCCGTCAAGCTTTGGCACCTGGCACTTGCAGACTGAAAGTCCAAAGACCTCAGGTTGCCCAATGCCATTACCTCGGATCGCGATGAGTATCCACTAAGCCGACTGACCCAGGACATAGGGACCAGTCCAGTCTATTGCATCAGCTAGTCCTCGGCGTTCGTACCGAGAATAGGGCGAAATTAGGCTGTGGCCTCGGAATAAGAGAGAGAGAAGTTAATCTGAAGCCACTCAGCTAACATGTTGCCGTTAAAATTCGACGGGCCGACGCCTCGATGGCCGACTTAGCCTGCGGCATCTTGACCTAGCCTTTTGGGATACCTATTGCCTTCCCAAATGTGTTATTCCAAAGTGGTAGGGGCTGGCAAAGTTCGTTCCACGATTCGCGATCGTTGACCAGCTGTGGAAGGCATCATTCTCAGCTCATCTCTCCCCTCAAGCCTGACCGGCCTGCCGGCTACCAAAGAGCAGTGGACACTGTAGTGGGTAGGACCCTGCCATGTGGATATTGATCCTTACGCCGGCAAATTCGCGATGGAGACGGTTCCTGCGAGTACGTTCTCGAACGCGTTCCCCAAGGTATCGTATCGGCGAAGTGGTTTCCTAGTTGGCAGGCTCTTCAAAAACGCATGGGGCACAACAAATGCCCATATGTATGATTTGAATCCTGAAACAATGCCCACCTCCCTCCAAACGAGTTCCAGATTCCCGAGTTTATCGTGGCCATGCGAAAGGCTACTTTGGAGAACGGGTAGGCTTCCTACGCTGTATCCTCTTGCTATGTTTTCATAACTTGTAGGGCTGGCCATTACTTCACTTATATCTGTAGCGAGGTTGGTGGCTTGAATACAATGTCATTAAGGTCAATTTTCAGGTGCAATTCAAGGAATCGTCCAAATGACATACCGATAGACTCTCGATACTGTCACATCAATCCTAAATTACGAAGATGAGTTCACACTGCTATGTATATCGGATCAAAGCTCGGAAGTTTCATGAGATCTTCATCAGCATGAAGCGTTGCATCTAATAATTCCCACTGGGAAAGACTAAAGATCCTTGTTCTGGAACGACAATGATGAGCATGTGAAAAGCTCCTTATCATGAAGAGGATGAACCCATAGAGGCAGGGCAACGAAGTGGTGGGCACAGGAGACGGCGAGATAGCAATCGGTCACTAGGATCACCACGACCAACAGCACATCTACTCTCGACAAACTCGTGGCAGGTAGGCAGGTAGGCTGACAAGTGGTAGTTCCGCTTTTTCTTCTTCTCCAAAGCCAGTTTATATTACTTTAATATATACCGAGTTCGTGTCGACTTTTCTAGTGGGCAGTTTACGTATGCCAGCTTCTGTGTCTACGGCTTCGTAAAGATCCCGAGACTGGCATCGCAACAACACGAACTTCTTCAGGGCTGCGGCACGGGTGTATAGAGTCTCTTGCGACAGGGTCGTTTATCATCGCTACTGTTTCTTTGATCGCCCGTGGCGACGGTTACAATGATGGCCATCATTGCTGCTCACCGATTGACTTGATGTAACTTGTCATAATGAGCTCGGTGGCTGTTCGGACATGAGACCTTGCTCTCCCCCACATATGATCTGCCACTCACCTGTCTGCTGTCACCTAGAGTGCCCAAGAGATATTGGTTCCCCGGGCTGTTTACATGTAACAGGTAATTATCCTGAGCTGTCTTGCATCCCTGACGTGGCCTGAAGCACCCTACCTTGCTCGGCAGTCATTGATTGATACCTAGGTAGTGATTGTGGTATGCCAAGCTTTGGAGATCTACGTTCCTTGAGCAATGCCGCTGTCAGTGCGGATGGTGAGAGCAGATTGCGGGTTGTTGAGCTAAAAGTCCATGTTGGAAGATGTGAGCTGTGCCATGCGACAAGACACAGCATTCCACTTTGGTTGATACACGATGGCGGTCGTCCTGACCAATTTTTCTTGGATAGGTCGCTCTAGGGAATGCATGTACGTTCTCAATTCAAGTTTTCTTGATACTTTCATTGCATTCTCATAGGCGTATCGCATGTAGCCTGTCACATGCAATGCGTTTACAAGGCAGATCTGAAATCATCCCTTGAACCCCATCTCAGCCAGAAGATGCAGGTAAGTGGGCAGAGCACGACCCACCGAAATTTAAGCTCCAGGCCCGACAGCAGCTGCCCAGTCACCAGTGCAAGAGCGACGCGCTGGAACCACGCGAAAAGTGTCCTAAACGACAGGGGCCTTCCAATCGCAGCCGCAACATCTTTCTGTATCATCACCACTTTCGGTCTTCACGTCACTCCTTCAGCCCGTTTCGCAGAGAAGCTCAGCTACAAGTCGCCTTTGGAATACCGATTGATCGCAGCAGTCTACGTCAGATAAATCGACGGACCGACAGTCACCATGACGCGCGCACAGCAGACCATTTCCATTGCCCTCCTGGCCTCATCCGTAGGGCCCCTTTCTTCACGATGCGCCAGCCTGGCCATTGCACCATACAACTAACTCAAGCTTCTAGTTCTACCTCGCCCTGTTCCTTCAGCTTGTCCCTCTTCCCGAGTCGATCCAGACAGAGATTGTCCCAGTTGTACGTGGCCCTGCTCCCTGTCGACGTTTCGATTCATTCATGGTGTAGGCTCGCTGAGCCGTTACCACATCCCATATACCTTCCACCATAGACTTCTGAGTTTCCACTGACCGGGCCTTGAACAACAGCTTCCTTTGTGGGCGCTTGTATCGTTTGGCGCCTTCCTCCTCTTCCGTCTTGGCTGGAATGTCATGACGTTCAACGACGTGCCCGAGGCACACAAGGAATTGATGGCCGAGATTGAGTTGGCAAAGAAGGACCTACGAGGCCTGGGTGTCGATGTCGACTAGGTAATACATATGGGCAACACAATCCGATCGACGACCGCCGCTTTCGGCAAGTTAATCGGAGGACGAAAGAAAATCATAATACACATGAGGGCGGCATTTCCTCTTGATCTGCGAGACACGCCAATATAGTTCTGTGCACCAACCGAGACAGATGGCAGTTAGTCGAACGGCGTCGTCAGGGACATTCAAAGCTGTGGGCATGACGGACATGTAGTCAATTCAAGGCTGGAACACCCAGCTTGCTATCCAGCATCTCTAATTGGACATTCCAAACATGCGGCCAGATCATCGTGCACTCGTACTCAGTTCATCATGCTCATGGACTTCATGTCTCCCCGTCTCCAACGAGGAGTGCAACTACAGTTTTCAGAGCATATATCGGCTCGCTACCATCCTGCAGAAGTTTGTCGAACAAAGCTGGGATGCCTGTTAAGCTTCCCCTTTCATCTTGAGTGTGCCCTGTATAAAAAGTTGTCAGCGAGTACTTCACTTTTAGTTTAAATCTTGGGACGCATTTACACTTTGCAGGTGCCTGGACCAGAACCCCAATCGTATTATGCCCCTCTCCGGTCCAGTCAAACCCAATGTTCCAGTTGACCCTCAACTCGACCTCAGTCTGTCCGCCTAGACTCAAATCCAAGTCAAAGCTGGGGCGCCCAAGCAATGGAAGTAGCTGGCTTTTGGCGAACCGCTCCTTTCTTGCGCTGTCCACGTCTTCATCTGAGCTTTCCGCATTGGAATCGTCCGAATCTTTCTGAGAACGCTTTCTCCTTCTCCCTTCTCGCATTTGCTTTGCGCAATCCAGGACACCCCGCTCATCCCCAAGTTCTTTGGTGACAAGACACCAAAACCTCGCCCGCCTGCTGGCCAGCCTGGTCCACTCGGCCATCGCCCAGGTAAGGACGCTAATGTTCCGTTTGAGAGCACTCACAGATCCCGCCTCGCTGTCAAGGATCTTTGTGACAAAAGGCCCGAGTTCGGTAACTGCTGCAGGCTCCAATTTTGGTACGGCGAGTTCAGATATTGACAAAGTCTTGGTATTGACGAGCATTTCTATCCGCGCCGCAAATAACCCCGGGGGATTCGAGGAAACTGAAATGTTGTATTGGTGCATCAAAGGTCCTGCTTCATCGTCATCGTCAAGATTGCGAGGCACAAATGCTGTAGTTGACGTGAAGCTCAGTGGCGTAAATAATCGAAGGTATGGCAGCTCTTCATCTGCTGTCAAGGCTATGGGGTGATGTGATATGGGCGGTGGTTGGTCGTGTTCCTCCCCCGCTGGCTGAAAAGGGTTGGGCAGAACGACCGACTGATTACCAAAAGGTAGGAAAGATACCGGGTCTAAGGCCGCGTCGAGCCACATCTGTGATGGCTCCGGTAGCTGTTCCTTCTCCAGGGGAAGAACATGCCGGCCGAGTATGTTAATTAGGGTTGTTGCGTCTTTGGGTTCATACGCGGCCGATGAGAACCGGCGACGCTGTTGCTCTGCATACAGCATATCATTCTCATTCTGTAGAGTTTCTAGATCTGCTTCTAGCTGCGCAGCTTCTGCGAGTAGAGAGTCGCGCAAGTGCTTTTTTTCCCGGAACGGATCGAAATCTTGAACGCCTCGCGCGGGGTGTGGTTTGCCAATAGGAACGTCATCTTGTTCCCTCTGAAGATTCGGCTCAGTCTCAACCGTCGAAGTCGTTTTCGGTGCTCTTCTTGCAGGCTGTGAGGATGGGTTTCCGAATATAGTCAATGCTGTCTTCGAAGTTGTCCCGGGGGCCTGTGAAGGTCCCTTCGGGGTAAGTCGGAGATCAATCGGTCGAACGGGCAGCTGCTTCAGGGGCGAACTGCCACTCCGCAATTTGTCTGCAAGCGCCCTACTCCTCCTAGGTCGTTTGGACGGTGTGTTGTGTATTCCCATTGGCGACGAATTGACTGCATTCGGATCTGAGATGCCCTTCTCTGTCGGCGTAGGTGGTAATTCTGGCTCTTCTGGCTCTTGCGGAGGTAGCACACCACGTGGCGGAGATCGACGCAGCATCCTCCCCTTAAAAGGATCTAGCAACTCCTCTTCTTGTGCCGAGGGTGGTGGAAGTGGTCGGGGAGACGGCTTATTCAAGGACCGTCGTGGCTTCCCGCGCATTCCTCCCAAGGATCGTCGAATGGGACTCTGAGGCTCTGATATTGTCGGCCCTGTGCCTGTTTCAGGCGCAATAGGGTCTGACGTCGGCCTGTTCTCTGATGCGCCTTCCAATTGCGCTGTCACTGCCTGCTCGTCCCCCTCATCACCCTCATCACCACCAACGGTCGGTGGTTGCGAATCCGCCGCCGGGCGGGCTTGGGTGATTACGCCTTTGATATTGCGCCGTATGAGCAAGTCCGGATTGGTCCGCGCAAGACTGGCTCTGGTTGGCGAGGCGAAGGACGGGCGTCGCCTCCCACTTGAGCGTTTTGTTGCTTCGCTTGACGACGAAGGTGCGGACGCATCTGATCCACTCAATTGAACACTTGAAGTTGGTGAAGTCTTCCGTCGTTTCGGCGCGGAGGTCTCCATAGTGATTTGATGTTTTCGAGGGTCTACCGCGACATGGTTGCGCAATCTTCGGGGTTCTGGTCAAGCCCGTCGCAAATTGGCTGTCCAGTGCCTCCAAGTTGTTGACTTATGGTGGGATGTTCAGCCGCGTCCCATTAAAATACTCTCCAAAACACAATGATGGGGCAATTAACGAGTGACTTGAAGAACTTGCCAGAATTCGATGCTTGCTATACCAAGAAATTGCATACACCACCTTCAATATGAGATGTCTTAGGTCTTATGATGTCTTTCGCATGTCGCTTCGCGTTGGGCCACTGCTAGACGCGTCTTAGTCCAAGCCGCATCCAATACTATTTCCAAGTGTGGCTGGCGTGGCAGTGCAGTTCCCAGTCCAAGCTCAAGCCACAGCTAGAACCCACGCGCTATGACGTTTCTGTCATTCAATTCCGAGTTGCCGGAATCTTGCCGCCGAGTGAAAACAACAATGCCAAGAAGGAACTGAGCGTCATCAGGGTCATCAAAATATCTCGTGATACCTTCAGCCACACATCTCTTTTCACCACATTCCGCAACCATGTCGGCCCTCGGTTCACGTTCTCTTTTCAGAGGAGCTGCGAAGCTCTCCTCGACCTTTCCCAGGCGATCCATTTCTTCCTTCGACAAGACACCTCCCGCCCCCAACAAAGGTCACAACAGCGGCAGCGAACAAGCTCACCCAATTGGTCCCTACTACGAGGCGATCATCGTGACTCCCCAGCCCATCCCGGAGACGAAGCCTGAGGACCCGCCGACGTCATCCCCAAAGTCACCTCGTAGCACGGTCAGGAAGAACGCCGCGGCACGTAAGAACCCGCCCTCTGAAAATAGAGCATCGCACTAATACGAACATCTGCCTACAGAAGACGAACAGCAACAGCCAGTAGACACAACTGCGGCGCCGGCCCCTTCACCTTCAGCAAACCCGGCGACAGCACAAGATAAAGCGCGCATCATTTTTGGTTCTCAGTTAGCGGGCCCCTTTGAACGGGCAGAGAGATTGCGGGCACTCAAGGACAAGAGCACAATGATAGCAGGGATCATGGTACCGCCGAAGCCCGACGAGCCAGATAACTGTTGTATGAGTGGCTGTGTGAATTGCGTCTGGGATCGATATCGTGACGAGATGGAGGAATGGGTTACTCTGAGTAAGCAAGCAGAAAGAAAACTACAAGCTCAGCGTGCGCAAGGACCTGTCGATGTGCTGAGTAGTGTGAGTGCTGTCAAGGGGATGGAAGGGTTGAAGGGGCCGGCCGCTACGAAATCGAAGACTGCGGGTGTTGGTGCAGGCGATGCTGTGAGCATGGACGATGATGGAGGCGGTAGCGAAACAAATTGGAGTGTTGATCAACCCAAGATCGCTAAAGACCTGTGGGAAGAAGACATTTTCAAGGGTGTTCCTGTTGGTATCCGCGAGTTTATGAAGACAGAAAAGAAGTTAAAAGCAAAACATGAGCAAGAGGGCAGCATTGGGGGTTAATAAGTTCTAAAATCCGCGCAGATGTACATGAATATACCCTAGACTTCTAAACAAAGCCTCGGCCTCTGGTATTAGAGTTCGTTCTCAGCATTTGATGACCGTGAGAAGTCTCTTAATATCTTAAGTAAGCATACTTGAACTATAAGCTAATCATTACCGAATTACATGCCTGCTAACATTATATTCATCTGGCGATATGGCTGAAGTATAAAGAGCAAACTGTCATCCGACGGCCTACAGTGGTCCCCTAATGATCCATTGAAAGGAGAAAGGTGAGCAATGTTATCCAAGAATATCAGCCGATGGTGCGTGTCATACTAGTTCCGTCCAATGACCATAGAAAGTAATATAACGACTCAAGTAGTTGTTTTATAGCGTATTTGGTAGGACCGGGGACATCATCTATGTCACCAGCTGCGGGATCATCACGCCAATTATATTCAGACGTACGCATGAACCCGGGGCGATCAGAGCACGGTGCTGGGCGTGACTCCTACCAAGATTGGCATCCGGTCTTGGTATCGGTATCCCTGCGAGTAGCACAACGGGAGCGACAGATAGAAATGAAGCGGACCCACGGCACTGGCCTTGATGACAGAGTCAAAATGACGTCCTCCCTTCCTTCTCAACCCCTGGTCATGAATACGCATGTGATAAGGCTCGTCAATATTCAAATGAAACGTGCGGCCCGTTAAGAACATGTGCATGAAGTGTAAACACTGACGATTGTTAGTACAAGGTGACTGGAGTCAATTGCGATCTCGAATCTTGGCCTAGGAGCATATCTCGGAGACCTTCCGCTAGATTCAGTTTTTTTTGCAAAACACTGGTTGAGGCAGGCCTGCTTTAGACGAGGAGGGCTCAACTAGTTGATGACCCGTCTTAGCATATAGGACCGCACACTGATATATGTGGAAAAGCACAGCGAGCACATTGGCATACACCAAAAGAGTCCTCCGCTCTTGGCCGTAAATGGTGTTTCGAGTGTAATATCAGCACGAATCGTAGGACATATCCAAATATTGTCTTGAGATGGCGACTTCATGATTGTAAGCAATGCCGTAATCGTCAGAGCCAACTGGATTCCAGTTTGTAGACAGGTGATAGATAGATGGATACCATCTCAGAGGCGCGCCTTCCACACTGGGTCATACTGGAAGCCCACTTCATTCAATTACCGAGCTCATCATATCACATCAAATTCGCTCCCGTTTCCAGACGGGGTGCGACATTCGTGATCGAGAGCGTCCCGGAGCTTGGGTTGTCGTCTCTTTTAGCCTGTCCCGTAAATGCAACGGTGGGTAATCTTTTTCCTCTTGACTCTTCGGCAGATGCCACTTGCTGCCGTGCCCCGAAGGATTGCACGTTGTGCTAAACTTAGTGGCCCGGCTGTCCGTTACTGCCCTAAATCTTGGGCTGACCCCGCAGTCATATTGCCAATCGGGGACCTGCAGCTCTACCCCTGGCGTCTACCTGCTTGAGTATAGCCAGCAGCCTCAACTTGATGGGCCATCTCGAAGAAGGAAATTTGCCAAGTCGACCCTGCTCAGATTGAACAGAATTGTTGTGGACCTCATATGGGAAAATGCGAACTTCCCCAGGCTTTTGCAGCTTGGAGTGTGTTACTTGGTGCCCCCTCGTATGATGCAGCCAACAAGATCACCAAGCCCGAAGCCCAGGAATCCCACAGCATAGACCATGAGGACAACACGTCATAAACAAATGCCAAGAATCTAAATCAGCCTAGCGATGCCTGGGCCAAAGTTAATTCATTAACAATTCGGAACTGGTAAGCTTGGCCTATTCACAAGGTGCTTCCGGTGGAATGTGACAAGGAGTGATCAGCGGCCAAGCACTACCAAATCATCAAAGCCAAAAGCAACGACTGAGTCTATTTGACACGTGGATATAAAGATCTTCCAGTCTCCCGAGTTAAGTTATCTAAATAAATCAACTAATCACCCTTTTGGAACCAAAATCGATCATTTCCTATTCCACACATCATCCAGACGGCAGTGGCAGCGCTAAGAAAGCATTCCCTATTCCACAAATTGACATCATGAAGTCATTTGTGCAACTCCTATCCTTCGGACTACTAGTCACCTGTCCCTCGGCTATTGCTTCAGTCAACGGGCGACAAGAAACGGTCTACGCTCTGACAGTTGCCTCGTGAGTGACCTAATTATGACATTGGCTGTTCTGTGGTTTACATCTCGTTCAGGAAGGATAACGAGGACCTCAATGGCCAAGTCCTGGAAGTGTCTGATTCTGTTCTTGGAGTCTATGAAGGAGACAAGACTCCAGTTCAGGTATATCCAACAGCGAACGGTGATTTCAACTCTCTGCACACTTGGCCGGTGGGCATCGTTGACCACGTAAGCAAATGCCCTTGGGGTCCTGGTTCATGTGCAAATACGACCTAGCTGGACGTTTTGATTTCAAGATATGAGCTTTAGCTCCTAATAACTCGCCAACAATACTTGAAAACCAAACCACTAACCCAAAGTTGCAGGTACTTGGCTTGAAGGGCGATAATGGCTTATACACTCTCGTCGATCTTATGGACACCAAGGACAAGGACACGGCCGGCGGATCTTATTATGACACATTCCTTTTGAAGGACGGACTGATAACTCAGCATCTGCCCGGGGGTTGGATTGCTTTCCCAACGACCAATGGCTGGAATGTTAAGTGGTCTGATGGTAAAGCCACCTAGGTTGAACGCGAATCTACAGGCTGTGCTAACGTAACAATTCCATTAGGAACCGCTTTTGTGCCGCAGTCTTTCGTTTCTGTGGATATTGTTTATAACGAAGTTCAGGAACAATAGTTCGCTGTTTGGTTGGCGAAGATCGAAGGTGCTTGTTTGGGGAATGTGCTACAGTATCTAACATGAGAAAAATCCGGGACATCCAATTCATATGTCTTTTCTCTTCTAGCAGGAGTTAAAGTTCCAAAAAGAGTCGCATAGCAAGCAGTTCGATTTTTAAATATTTTGGTACCAGGTGCCCAATTGATGGACAAGACTGTGTGTCTATTCTATCATAATTCATTCAACATCCTCGTTGACAAGCACGTATCGGTATCTCGCCTTTCCAGCCTCCAGATCAACAATAGCTTGGTTTGCATCCTTAATCGACCTCTCCTGGACCATGCCCTTCAGGTTCTTCTTGGCAACAAGTTCTAACATCTCTCGGATATCAGCTGGTGATCCGATCAAAGATCCAGTGAAGTTCTTTCGGCCGAAGACAACGGAGGCACCGCCGATGGGAAAAGCGCCGTCGTCTGGGATTCCGACCTGGACGAATGTTCCGTTCTTCTTCAACAGCTGGAAGTATTCGTTGATAGGGACCTGGTTCTTGGGTCAGCGAGTGATTTACGCACACCTGAAGAGGTAGAGCGTGGGCTAAAACTAACCTTTGATGATGCGACGGTTGAGATGATGATGTCCAAGCTGCGGAAGTGCTTCTGGACCCAATCCTTATCGTCTGAAGTGGCTATGTAGTCATCTGCTCCAAGTTGGAGGACCTCAGCCCGCTTCTCGGCCTTTCGAGAGATGCCGACGACCTTGGCTCCGAGAGCTTTAGCGAAAATAACGCCGTAGTGACCCAACCCTCCTACCCCGACGATTCCAACGGTTGTGTTTGGCCCGACGTTATAATTCTTCAACGGGGCAAACACGGTGACACCTCCGCAAAGCATAGGTGCCGCCTCGCTTGAGGAAACTCCATCTGGAATTTTGACAACGAAGTGAGACGGTGCGCGATGGTAAGTAGCGAAGCCACCTTGTGCATTGCCTCCGTTGAAGTGCTTCGCGTTGTAGGTGAAGATCACTATGTCATCCTGGTTAGCGACGCCTCCTTCAAGTATTCTTGATGAATTCTCGACATCAAAGGGTTATGCAATGACACCATGGTCCACGTACACTTCTCGCAGTAATTCTCGTTACCAGAATCGCAGTCTTCGCAGTGTCCAAGTCGACCCAGGCAACTGTCACCCTGAGCACCGACACCGACGCGGTCACCGACTTTGATGCCGTTTCCGACCTTTGCGCCCACGCGAACGGCGGTACCCACGATTTCGTGGCCAACCGTCACTGGGTAATTGGTATTGCCCTGGTATGGAGTCAGTTTTGTTCTGGCGTCTCTCACACGGTGCCTCTAGAACATACCCAGCCAGAGCTTAACGTATGCAAGTCACTCCCACAACTAGTTTGCGTTAATTCTGTAGCATCATGAATATCAAAGAGTCGATAGACTTACATCCCGCAATGTGTAATCTTGATATCGACATCTGTTTCCTCCCATGCCTTGGGCTCGAACTCCTGCCACACCATCTTGCCCTCGGCAGCAGAAGGATCCAGGCCCTGCCATCCCTCGAACTTGTAATCAGCAGCGATGGAACCCATTTTGGCTGATATATGTTGGTATGTCGACACGAAGATATTACTCCTTGACGGTCAAGTTTACAGAAGTGTTGATAGAGTGGCAGCAGGTAAGGTGACAGATACTGGTGGGGATGATTGGGCTTGTCTCCCAGTCCTTATATCCATCTTAGAGAATCCACACTCCACAAGGGGCTTTGGCCAACAAAACCCATCACGGCAGTCTTCGCCATTGAACGCACATAACTCGGGCAGCATGACGAAGTAGTTCGGACACCTGTGTCCAAGTCATCACCTGTGGCTCTGGCCAAGTCATTCTTAGTTGAGGATGCTTGGCCGATAGTGATTACAACGGTGCTTTTCACGTGGATGAGCCCCGGTATTGTCCCACTTGGTGCCCGCGGCTAGATCTTCCATCCTACTCGAGTGCCGTAGATTCCTCGGTGTCTGATCTTGAATTTGTCTGAATTGAGGCTCCGTCGGATCCGTGTCGGTCTAATAACCTAGCGTGGTGGATCAGACGTATATTTTCATCTAAAAGTTTTCGACGGCTTTGTCCGAAGGGCGGAACATACCCGCACTGGTCCAGTGCGCAAGACATCAACACATGCAAGGGGTCACCGCAAAATCCGACTGGAGAATTGATGAAACTGGTTGCTATGGTGTAACGCCTATCACCGAGATGAATGGGGGGCGATCCAGGCAACATTTGTTCATGCAGAAGATATCCACTCTTCCGAGGAAGCGTGGTATGCGCACAGAGAGGGAGCCACAATTTCCCAAACAATTGTGGACTTTCTGCAGTGTGCAAATTCACCGGTTTCCATTAATACCTTGTGTGCTTCGTCAGCTAGCACATACTCAACCGGCATGTGATAGGAGTAGAAGAAGTCTACGATGAAGTAGCAAAGGTCAAAAGTTGTAAGCGTCAATATATGCGATTAAACACAACTGGTTCCTAACTGTTCTTGGTTAGTATCGCCCTTCAAGAGCCTTTGAATTAGTGCAACAGCTAGATGAGTTTCTTCTTCAGTGGATATACGATGCTCCTCTACAAAACAAAGCAGGAACTTTACCAGAGAGTTTCGTACGGCTGGAGTCAGATGAAACCTGTAAGAAACATGGCATACCAGAACTGTCATAGCTACGTTTCACAGTTCTAATCAGGCCATGATCAGAGCCAATCTATTGACCAACCTGATTCGTCAGGATCGAAACCGTGTGGAGAGGAACTCACACTAATCTAAGGTATGCAATGAGCTCTGGCACTTTTTACGGGGAATAGCAATCTTGGCTCGGAAAGGGAGCTAGCTAATAGATCACTACAACATTATAACTCTTTGAATTAGTGGAGACTTTAGATGGCTTATATCTCGATCATTTCGGACGTCACCTGTCTACGGTGTGACCTGCCGAGTGTTATGTAGTAACAAATCGTTTAAAGTTTTTTGGCACAAATGAGGGCCGTGATTATAACTTCCCATATAGTAACTTGTATAACAGCTGTATCTATTTCGAAATTCTCATGTTCCCTTCCGAATAGATACCGTGTGTATACTACTCGATTTCAGCCCGACCTTCGCCCAGTCTCGATGCCATATCAAATATCTCACGAAGCTGACAAAGTCCTTGTACTTGTACTTGATAGCCATCTTCTGTACACTCGTAACTACAAGCCGATGTGTTGAGCTACTCACCAGAGTACAATACTCAGCATGTGTCCACCGATTGTGGGACTATGAAGAAGGTGTTTGGGTTAACGTGATTTTCCCTGCAATTCATGCTGAACACGGTACATATGGTAATCCTGTATAAGACATATAAAGCCAAAACAGGAAATAAAAGAATTATTACATGATTACGTGAAGATCTCAAACAAGACAAGTGGGCCGAGCGGTGTCTCGAACATTGGCTCGATCATACCTCGAAGACCTTCCGAAGGATATGGGATCTAGATAAAACTTCTAAAATATGTTGTGGCTAGGTGAGAGCATGGTACAAAATTACATCCCATTCAAAATTACATGATAGATCACTACGTGTCATCACCTTATAGAGAGGTATGACGCTTTCAAGCACGCCTCCAATGGGTGAATCAGGCACTCACAAAGTTCAGCCCCTAGACACATTGGCATCCATAATGAACGATGACTCGCTTGTCTGAAGACATGGATCTCGGTTTTCCTTCACACAAACCCATAAATGGTTTGGCATTGACTGTGTACTTTGTCTTGATGCTTACAGTTGGCTGTTCATACTGAGATTATCCGTATAACTTATGTTCCCGGAGTAGGAAAGTGATTTATAGTCTATAGTAGAGGCTTTGAATCTATCATGCTTAAACAAACCTTATATAAAAAACTTTGGTCTAGTCGTCTGAACTTGCAGCCGTGTCGATTATGGTTTCTGAGACTACGGAATACTTAGCCGTTTAAGTGTGATATGTGGCAATACGCTGCCGGTCGTACTTCCTACTAGCTAATAAAATACTGGGACTCTTTGAGTTCCCTTTCGCTTACTATAACAGTGTAATAGGGCCCATGTATAATACCGTACGATGGTGCTAGAGATTAACTCTAGATGGGTAGTCAGGACCAAAAGGTTACATTTAAGTATACTATACATCATTACAACCATACTGTGGAGGTCTCAGAAACCCGTTAAAACACTCTTTCCCACCTTTAAGTCTTCAAATTCAGGATTTCTTCAACAGCCGTGATGGCTCGCGAGATTCTCCCGTGGCATTCTATGTGGACATTTTCTGTGTCCCATCGCTGCCAGTAACAGGAAACTAGCCATCAAAAACATGACAAGAGTATACCAGAGTGCCGATCATGTGCTCATGCTTGATGCCTTTTTGAAATCATCGAACTTGAGCCCAATGACACCGGAAACTTTGGGCTGTATCTGTTCTAGGTTGGACGTAACGAGTATACAAATCCAATAAGGCACCCCTTGCAATCCCTGTACTTCCAATTTCGCGCTGCATGCCTTCGTCAGAGATGAAGACCACGATAACATGACGGATGATCGCAGGTACAGTCTTCTGGACACGAACGATAATATCGAAAACATGATCATAGTTTGCACGTAAAGAATAAGAATAGTCACCGAGTAGGGCTTCTGTCCCACGATTTCAGAGGGCTGTTAAAAATTGTTGATCACCGGATACGGAGCGCATGGCATTAGGGCCGAGGGAAGAGACAGTAGTGGAATAAGGGTTCAAGCTCAAATTACCTGGTCTGGTCATGAGGGAAGAGCCTTAATTGAGCCACGATGTGGTGAACCCAATTTGCGTTCGTGATGGAGCAACATACTCTCTCTGATTTCTATTTCTTGAGGTGTAAATATCAGCGTATGGACATACAGTGAGATCAGATACATCGAGAATCAGCGGCCAGATATTTACAAGCACGTCTAAGCGATTTAGCATGGTGCGGGCAACACAAACCCAAAATCACTTTTAGGGAGCAGCGTGGCATTCACTAGTTAAAGAGTGAACTTTTGATGTGGAATTGGCCGCCATCATCGATCGTGTATCCCCGAAACACTATTGTATCATTCTGTTCATTCCTTGCAACGGGACACTAGCTCGGCATCACTCTGATTCTCTGGCATATTTCGTAGGACAAGCCATTCCTGCTGAGGTCGCAATGATGAACTTGCGGCTGACACTGCGAACTCGGTATGAGTATTCCGAGAGGTACCAATGCCACCAGAAAAGATGTGTTCGAAGAGAGCCCGAATTGATGGCATGCACGCACAGACAATACCCACAGGGACCTCAATCGTAGACCAGTACCCAACTTCAACATAGTCCTCTGACCGCTATAAGCTTAACACCAATGTGAAATTTAGTGAAATATGCTTACGAGTGATGTTCCTTGTGGTCCCAAACTCGACGAGAGAGCGCAGGCGGATGGCACTCACAATCGTAACGCTTCCGACAAATTAGCGTAACTTGATCGTTGAACCCGGTCTGATGAGGTCAACTCACAAAAAGCCAACCATAAACATGAGCAAGATCTGGACTTTCTTCTTCCAAGACATTGAGAGCCTGAATAATTCGGGTAGTGGCAGTAATATCGTTGCCAAGTCCAGGAAGATATTGGTGGCGGCGGCAGACCAGCCAATATCATTAATACTCAAACAAACTGCATCGTACTCTCCATCCCAACTTAGCCAGGCACCGTCTATCGGTTTGCATTGAAATATTAAAACAAAACTGAAGCCCAAGGCATAGCATACGTTGCTAGCGACCAGGATATAGACAAAAACATGAAAATATGACTGGGGAAACACTCTGAGATAAAATAACAGGACGGAAATTTTCGTCATTGCAAGGGCTCCAACATAGAATATCTCATCCCAGAAGTAAAACTAAAATGCGCGTTAATTAAATGTCATAAATGGGTATAACATACATACGTAGAGGACGTGGTCGATATCTTGAAAATCCACATGCCACATATCTAAACCTAGTCCATGCTCAGATACTATACGCTAGTTAGGAACAAGCATTATGGTAGAATTTGTAGGCTTGGTTACACGGTACTGATACAGCACATAACGGCACCATGAAGCACTATATCTATTAGCAAATAGTATGTTCTGAGTTAATTTCAGGATTCGTACGACTGCAAGACACATTGCCCAATCATCTAAACCCCATGATTTATTTCCGATTCGAAGCCGTGCCGTACATCGTAGGCCAAAGGCAAGCAGACCCACGAGTCCGAATAGGACGCCGATAATAAGGACTACGTCCCGACGATCTTCACCCTGAACACCACAGGTGGTAGAGATGTACCTCTGTGTCTCTGCAAACACAGATTGACGTCATTAGCAGTCTTTCGTGATCTCGATTGCATGAAGAAATTACCAAGGGCATCCTTAACTGTGCAATTTGACAGTAGGCATTGTTGCATGTCGACATGGAACGCTGTATTCGTGCAAACACAAGTCGTGTTGCCAGGCGAACATTCGGACTCGACAAGAAGGGAATCAAGGCACGATGACTACCACACACTAATCAGCATGGCCCGCTGGTACTACTTGGAAGAACTAGAGACACTTACACCGCAGGTTGCTGCTGTACCATATGCAGTCTCCATCAGGGTGGATAAGGTAACTGTCAAGAGTATGTGGATCAAATACTGCGGACGCCACATGTCGAATAGAGAGAGGTTAAAAGATAGAACAGGACAGGTACATCTCAGAAACAGAACATCGTAGAACGACTTGAACAGTAGGATTCTCGAGCATCCACGAAGTCGTCGAGCTTGGTCGCGACTGTGCTACGGTTTATCTAGGATGTCCCCCATGCCGACCAGGGAGCACTGAGCTTCAGGAGGTGGGCATGGGCCACCACCCGGCCAGACGTAGACAAATTTGCTGGACGGCACTTGTCTGATTAGGCCGGCAAAGAACTTCGACGGTGTCAACCTTGTGTGAGGCTGACAACCGATCACATGCAGACATAGATGGAAAAAATAGCCGCAGCACTAAGAGAACGCTAGGGTATAAGAGGATCTGATCACCTTAGACCGAAGGACTCGTGTAAGGCAAGCTGCGCCCCTGATTTGATAGGGGTAGATATTTTACCCCAGACATAACAGTACATTAACTACAGATGGCACTGAAATATGGTTATGCCCACTAATCAGGCATCTCGATCACAATCGCCATGGATTTCCGGGAACTTATTCGTCATTGCCAGGAGACCTGAAATCTCTGATATATCGGCAACAGCAAAAAGGGAGGCTAACAAGTCGGCCGACGGCGTGTGCCGGTTTGAGACTTGTTATGGCGCACTTATCGCTGCAAAGTTTACCTCTTGAGCGGTGATCATGCCCGTGCTGAACGCAATTGCCTCACAACTCCAAATTAGCAATCGATTACATTCTGGTCACAGTCTGGGGACACCATTGCAATGGAAACTATGGTTAGCGCGTGGGGGATGCACCTCTAGTACCTGACTAAAATGAGCATCTCTGGGACAAAATTGGGCAGCGCGCGGGCTGATCCTCGCGGGTTGGGGTAGAACACCTACCTGGGAGAGGGTGGCTTGCATGCTAGTGTTTCACTGACTCTGCCCTGGTCATACCAGGCTCTTCAGGTGGAATTTCAGCCGTAGAATGTGAGGGCTATTATGCAATCACATTATTCAAGGTTTGCATGGTCCCCAAAACCATATATCCGCCACAGCAAAGCCCGGCATCCAAGGCAAATGCACGATCTTTAGCCACATTACCTATGTAGTCGGGCCAACACTGACGCCTTCAATCGACTTGAGAGTCGGCAGATCTAAAATGCGCTACGCCTAGGAACGGTGACGGGCGTCTTGGCGACAGCTGGACTAGCTCGCCTAGTTAGCGACACTGGCAGGAGAGACGCTACAGTATAAGGATCAACGTTTCACAGAGTGCTATGATAACGCCGGACTGGAATTGATTTTGTTCTAGACTATTGGCAAGCGTAACGGTGGCTGGTGGATTCCATGCTTTTCCCAATGACAACCGTTCTCTGCATTTCGGCGAATTGTGCCCTTACTAGTGTCTTGGCAAATATAAGCAAGTGCGTGATGAGTTGGGCGATATTGGTGATCCTACTAAGCGACTGCACTGATGAGTAAGCAGTTGGATGTCACTATCATTTCTATCACGTTACGAGGCATTGGGTAATGTCGACAGAGCTCGAGTGTAGCTAATATAAGACAGTCGTCAAGTGAGATGGGTTCTACCATTTTAACACTAGGGAGCATAAAGAGTAAGTGCGTGTGACAGATACTTGTGAGGTGATCATTTTAAGGCTACTGATGAAGAACGATAGTAAATTACGATTGGGCGAGATAATTGTTGGTAAGATGGCGCACAATGCACTTCAATCTTCTTGAAACAAGTGCTCAATTGAAAGAAAAACCTCATAGTTAAGATTGAACCAGTGACTTTGACCAAGACAACCGCTTGAATTAACAAAGCGTTCAAATCAGGCTACGCAAATTTCGGTGTTTCGATGTGGTTTGTAGAATCCATATTGGAAAGAAAATTCAGTCTCACATAGTAGGCAGGAGGTTTGAGGCTTCGAAACTTTCGCCTAGCATACCGGGATTTGTCTTCTTTATTGAATCGTACCGTCTAGGCTGACGCAATTAACAAATGCTTCGGCTGGTCTGGGAAAAGGAATAGTGATCAACGCTTGTATGACGGTTACTATCACCACGAAGCACCATTTTGAAGTTTCTCATATCCCCATCACTGCACCATGTGAGTCCGATGTAACTGAAACCCTCCTATTCTTGTTGATCAAGCATTTGACTGTCCCTAAATTGAAGTCGTTTTGCTAGCTGCCTCGTGCATCACCAACGGAAACTTTAGAGTAACCAATCAACTGTACTAGCTGATGCGACTATACATCCTTCTAGAGTTATCTTGTCAACAGTAGCATCAGTCTCGCAACTAGTCGATCTATTTTACAAATCACTTCTTTTGTTTGGAAATAATTCCTCTATTCTTAAGGACACACTAATTGAAGTATGTCTCAAACCGTTACATCAATGCGGGTTGTGTATTAGGTGGCTAGTGATGTAGCAGACGCTTATTTACCAACTTCCTCCCACCAACACCATGAGTTATGGTGGATTTATCACAAATTAACAAACATGTATCATAGCGATCATGGCAATCCTGTTTTGAGAAAGTACCATGATCATATATATTAATGTTATCATAGGCACGCCGAAAGTGATGAGCTGCAACAAGTGACTGACCGTGGCGCAAGGATAAACAAAAGGCAAATGTAACCACAAGATAGACCAATGTTGCATCGTCCCAGAGAATGATTGATAATTGTAGAGCGAGAGAATTACGTCAGGTATTCTCATAATTGTCTATATGCCTGAGTCGATACAAGCAACGAGGGTATGTTGATGCCGTATACGAGTAACGAGCGCTAAGTTCATACATACACTACAGGACATTCTATGCTTATAGGACTACAGTTAAGCGTTCGCACAGACCTGGGCCCCATCTCGATCAGTATCTTATCAGCAATGATTGGAGTTGGTTCTGCGAGTTCAGAAAAGATCTGAGTTGCTGACCTGCCTCATTGGGTGGTATCCTCGAAATACGAAGAAAGTGGAATCATCTTCATGCACTAACAGGGAGCCGTCGTGCCAAGCCTTCGAATACGGTTGCAACTCAATGTGTGAACCAAGCACCGATAGTGACA
This sequence comes from Seiridium unicorne, assembly GCA_039778275.1. Taxonomy (NCBI): domain Eukaryota; kingdom Fungi; phylum Ascomycota; class Sordariomycetes; order Amphisphaeriales; family Sporocadaceae; genus Seiridium; species Seiridium unicorne. The sequence continues at coordinate 201,344 of JARVKF010000402.1, forward strand.
TGAAAGCGGGAAAGGATGCCGACAAGATATTTATATAGAGTGTCCAGTCGCCATAAAGGAAACACGTTCCTGTCGGTCCATTACACCAATTGGCAGCGTCATTATGAAGGCTTTCATACTCGCAGTCGCATTCGCGACCTTCAACCGTGCCGTCTCAACTCGTGCACGGTGTTTGGTCGATGACTCGGCTCTCTATTCCACCAATCGTCGACAAGTTACCGACCTTCCGTCCAACATTGCGGTTGACGTACATTTTCACATCGTCAGTACTGCGGACGATGCTGGATTTGTGACCGACGACATAATCGCATCACAGTGGGACGTGCTCTATGACAGTTATGCGAAACAAAATATCACTTTGACGCTGAACTCGACAGAGCGCATTGTTGATGAGCTTGCCGGACAAGGGTGGCTGGTATATAATGGCACCAGCTGGGTCAGCTACCCAGAAGAAAAGAAGGCATTCTTCAAGAGTACGCGAAAGGGCGGCTACGACGAGCTAAACCTGTACTTCATAAGTCCATGGTCGCCGGGTTTATCGGGCTACTGCACATTCCCTACCACGGTATCCGGGGAGAATGACGATGCTTTCGGTGTCGACGCATGCCAAATCAGTGCGCTTAGCATGCCAGGCATTGCTGCAGAGAGAGCTACACTCGATGGATATACCCTCGGTCACGTCGCAGTCCATGAATCGGGACATTGGTTCGGCCTTAGTCATGTATGCGCATTTCTATCTCCTGAAAGTTGTCATGGGAGTAGAAGCAGTGCCCAAGCCCTCATCCTCCAAAGAAATCTTGACTTCTTTTTCAAACTCCTTTGCGTTCGAGAGTACCTACTAAACATGATTTGATACAGACGTTTGCCGGTGGCTGTGACGAGCCCGGTGAGTTCCACACCCTATTGTCATGCTCGGGCGTTACATGCAACAGCTTAAGTCTAGGGCTACAACATTGACATTGCGGTTATCCCGAATGTCTAGGGGAACGAAAATTGGATATAGATACTGATATCTTCTAGGCGATTACGTTGCAGATACTCCGGCTAGCGGCCTCGTCTACGATTGTCCCGCAGAATCCGACACCTGCCCTGGTGTGGCAGGACTAGATCCAATTCATAGTAAGTACTTTCCAAGGTCATCTCTTGACTTCCCGGGCTTGCTCAAAATTGAACCGGATTTCATGCGGGGCACAAAATTTTGAGATCTGGTTCACAATAAGTAAAACTTATTGGCAAGAGGAACCGCTAACCCTGAACCTCAACGTAGATTTCATGTCTTACACCAATGATACTTGCACGAATGAGTTCACTCCTGGTCAAAGAGATAGAATATATGAGATCTTCTACTCGTATCGACGTAGCCTATAATAAGGTTCAAGGAAGAATAATGGCTATTTGTATATATCTTAAGTGAAGTTTTAAGTTGGCTCGATTGCTCAGCTGCGACAAGTTAATACAGAAAACTTTCGCGGCTTATCCTTCCAGTGGTATGCGACTGAGTGACTGGCTGATCCCCCATTGACTTTGCGCTTCGCTACCTGCAATTTGCACTGTATATGGGTGGCGTGGCTCCCTATCGTGGCAAGCCTCATAGGCTGGGACAAATCTGACATGACAACCCTCGCTGGTCGTCGCAGTATCGCCTGCCCCTGATTCGGGTATCTCGAGGATCCAAAAGAATGTGGTGGATGGCACGCACATAACAGGAGTTTCTAAAAGGTCATGAACATCCATTGAGATTCCTAGCGTGTAGCGCGAATAGAAATATGAGGTCGTCTCATCGATTTGATTCCTTTAATAGCTATCTTTTGCACGATGATGATTACGATACTCGGAGTCTGCCCCCACCACACCAACTCCACAGATCTGTGCAATCCTCATAGTGGAGATGTAAATTTTGTGCAGTTGGGCTGCCGACCATAGGCGGCTCAAGACACTGCGGTCTATTTGGATGGCGAAGAGAGGTATATATGTCAGTCTGTAAAGTGGAAAGCTCCGAATAGATCGCCACATGGTTTCCCGATTAGTCTAGAAGTCACAGCTGTGGTTTTTACATTTTCAGTTAAGACACATCGGAGGCGGTGTTCTCCATGTATATAGCACGCAACGCACCGAACCAATGCAGCCGACATTGTGGTTCTTGAAGGAGATTGCAGTTGGGGCAACGGATGGAGCGTTTCGTATTCCACTTGCCACGGCGGTGTTCGTAGCAACAATTTTGTAGTTAGTGCACCGGCTTTGCCGACATACACAGCATGGAATTCCGCTAGTTCTAGTACTACATTAATTCGCGAAGGCGGTTTCGGTAGTGGCCATTAGCTCTCTTCAACCGCTAAGCACCCTACACGGAAGCACTCAATCCCCATACTGTGTAATGTAAGCTAACATTAGTCGACTGGCTCCGTACATCATGGAAGACCATATCATGATGTTCATAAGAGTGTTCATCTTATGATTACTTGAATTCAAATCTTTTGGGCAAATGTATTAGTGAGACGCGGCACTATCGTGTGTGCGCAGCCTTACACTTGTAGACGGTCGCGCGCCATGCATTCAGGTGCGACCGCTGAGCAATGCTGTTCGCGTGCGACACAGAATCTGTCCTAGAAGCAGTGACACAGATCATCAACGGAAGCCGTCTGCCACAAGCATTTTTGCGCGCGACCTTGACCCGTTCGGCTAGCCAATAACATGCGATCGAGGTAGAATCGAAAGGTTTTCTTGACTTATGAACCCGGCAGGCCGGCTCCTTTGACTGCTAATACTGTACAATCTGACAGCGGATAGATCCGAGGTGAAATCCATTTTCTGAGTTTAATACGATAATGAGGATACTTTAAATTGGAGCCCAGCTAGAGCAAGCTCGTGTTTAACGTGAGATTGGGCCAATTTCCCTCGAATTCGACAAGGGATTGGGCTCCGCTTGATCGAGTTTCGCTTTCTCTAGGTTATCATGACAAGTGCCGCTTTTCGCGCCAATCAGCTTGGTGATATTACGTCGGCAGACAACCTTCCTAATCCTTGAGGTTCCAGCCTGGGTTTAAGGCGGTTTAGCGGCACACGACCCGGAACACCGTGCTTCATTTACATGTATTCACCGCAACTCACCCCTACGGAGTAGCAGCAAGAACAAATCGTACAGCGCGACGGTATGGTCGATGTCATTGACGAAAATCAATCGCCCATCAAGTCTGAAATATTTTATCAAACGATCATCATTGTCTGGAGGACGTCGTGTCGCTGAAGTTTAGTTTGAGGGACGTGGTCGGAGTGCCAGCGCAATGGACTTCTAGAAGTCTTTCGCCAAGAAAACTAGAATATTATGCATAACCCGTGTCTCAATACGAGGTCGCTTTGATCCACTTAATTTGACTATGGGTGGATTACCTACTTTAATGTCGTATCGCCAAATATGTTGAAGCTTTTCAGGGACTCGCTCGTATATATCATCAACGATGTCGCTTGAAATAGGAAACATCCAGCCTGTCGTCCAGGCTGCCCGTTGTTCAGAAGTAAATCGACAAGATGCAAACGCACTGGCTAACACTGTCCGCGCTCGTCCAAGCGGCACTTTCGCAAGGCGCATACGTATGGCCTTCAGAGCATGACTTCTTGGAGGACGTTCTGTACTTGCACACAGGCTACGTCAAGTTCGGCTTCACCGATGGTAATTACTAATCCGTCCACGTATTTGCGCAGCAGTACCGCTAACCGACACAGCCGTAAACCCTTGTTCTTTTGGAACAAACGTCGAGGGACGCCAAAATGCAGCAGAATGGGTACGCACTGCGTACCACGACATGGCTACTCACGACGCGGCAGCTGGGACTGGTGGTCTTGATGCATCGATCTTGTTCGAGGGTGATAGGGCCGAGAACCCAGGATCGGCTTTCAACAATACTTTTGGCTTCTTGAATAATTACTACACGAGCCGATCCGGTGCTGCGGATCTCGTAGCGTTGGCGACAGTTGTAGCAACTGGATCTTGTGGCGGCCCCTCGATACCTTTTCGCGCCGGTAGAATTGATGCCACAGAGGCTGGAGTGCTGGGTGTCCCGGAACCGCAGCAAGCGATCGACGACCATGTTGCCAAGTTTGCAAAAGCCGGCTTCAATGTCAGTGATATGGTTTCGATGGTTGCATGTGGTCATACGCTGGGAGGTACGTTCACCGAATTTGTCATTGTCATGTCGATTATCTGCTGACACAAAAATAGGGGTACACGGAGAGAATTTCCCCGAAATTACAGGAAACGGCACGACTGGTCAGGTTTCCCGGTTCGAAGGCAACAATGGAACGGCCTTTGCAAAGTTCGATAACACAGTGGTCACACAGTACCTTGAGGGTTCTTCCGAGAATCCATTAGTCGTTGGGACCAACGACACTACCAACTCCGACAAGCGCGTGTTCGGGGCCGATGGCAACCAAACCATGAATGAGCTGGCGGACCCAACAGCGTTCCAGGCAAAATGTGCCGACATCTTTGAGAGAATGATCAATACTGTTCCGTCAACAGTGACACTCAGCGACCCTATCGAGCCCATCGACATCAAACCCTACGTCATGCTGATGGCTTTGAACAGCAACGGGACCATTGATTTCCAAGGGAGGATTCGTGTCCGAGTTACATCTAGTACTGGTCGCGACTACACCGATCTTGCTCTGAATTTAACATATACCGACAAGAATGGCGCCAGTTCACCAAACGTGATTACGACAACGCGGGCAACATTCCAAGGAGGAATATCATCAGGTCTATTCGGCGAAACTTTCACCTGGTTCGAATACAAAACAGTGATTGACCCAGTTTCAGGAATAAGTGCCTTCAATGTTCACTTGGCGACCGTCTCAACGGGCGAGACGACGATATACGACAATGCCGGTCAAGGGTTCCCCGTACCGGATGACATCTTGTATCAGCAGTCGCAGTCGTGTGTGGACATTACCACTGCTAATTCAGCGAGCCTCACCATTTCTGCTGCTGTCCGACTGGGAAGAGCAGATGAAACAGTAGCCTTGGACCTCGTCCAGTCGACACCAAGGGCGGGCGTTGCGCTTAACGCTTTACGTACCGAAACGACACTGCTTCAGCAAACCAATCAAACGCTGGGAGACTATTCAATCTTCAGCATTCAGGTACCAGTAGAATGGGGTGGTAGCAGCACAACTTTCGACTTGGTGCTTGGTAGCGGCGACGAGGAGGTTAGAATAATGGCACTAAAAGCGTCTTCGTTAATGGGGACGACTTGCGAGGCTTTATAGACAGGATGGCGCTAAAATTTGATTAATCCAGAAATTAATAACCTACAGCCATGGATTCTATTTTGTTTTTTTCTTGGCTGGCTGATGTTTCGCCGAACTGAGTGGCATCAGCTGCACTGCTGTCAGTCGCGGCATCACGCGTGGAACTTAAGAATCATATACCTTCATAAGGTGATCACTTTCGACCATCCGGTCAACCAAACTCTGCCTGCCGAGTATCGCATACTGAAGTGAATACCAATTGGCGTAGTTGGCCGACTCCAACTTCGCCAACACAGTGCCTTCAGGGATATTCAAACCAATTTTTTGAAGACCAGCAGTTCAACTCCAGGAACACCCCACCTTTTTTCTTTCTTTCCCTTCTTGCCTCACGCTGTCTTTCAATGAGATTTGGGGGTTTCGAGGGATTGCTCGCGAGACGTGAGGTCGCTCGCCCCAATTTTATCTTCCACCGCGACCTAATCCACCTGCTTTTCTTGTAGTGAGTGGGACGCCTGGTGAAGGGCGCGACCTATCTCCATTCGCATCTCATCGTTCATAGCCGCGCAGTACTGGCAGCTGTTCTGATGGCGAGTTGTCGCTCACATTATCCCTTCCAAGTAACCACCCGCTGAGAAGAAAGCTACGTAATTGCAATCGAGTCAAACCCCGCATCAAGTCGGTACATTTGTGAATCCCGGGGTTACCCACTTGGTTTAGTGGGGTCGAAGCAAAGCACTTTGAATAAATTCTATAATCAGCAGTCCCCTCTCCTCTCCAAATCGCCCACTCAAACAGGAATCTTGTTTTGATCTCTATAGAAATTTTGTTTGACTGCACGTTCATCATGGCCTCGATTGGCGCTGTTCTTGTCTGCCTCTTCCTCGGAGCTGTGGCTTCGCTGATATTAGTGTTGGTCAATGACTGGACTTTATGGCAGCGTATGCCACCTGGTCCACGGCCGTTCCCGTTCATCGGCAATCAGCACCAACTTAGCAAGTCCAAACCATGGATTCAATTCGAAAGCTGGTCTCGGAAGTTTGGGCCCATATTTACCGTCTGGATAGGCCGTAGACCCACCCTCGTCCTATCAGATCCGAAAATTGCACAGGAACTGTTGGAAAAAAGAAGCACAAAGTACTCTTCCCGCCCTCGAATGGTTGCCATGGGTGAGCTTCTATGGGAAGGCGGCAGTATCCTGGTGCAGCCTTATGGAAAGGCCTGGAGCATACGAAGGAAGCTGCTTCACCAAGCTTTGATGCCAAAGGCGCTGTTGGAGTACCTACCCATCCAAGAGGCCGAGGCTACTCGCCTGTGCGCTCAGCTACTTGAAGAGTCAGCAAATTGGGAGGCGCAGTTCGAGAGGTTCACCAGTAGCGTTGTGTTTGCTGTTGCATATGGGCACCGGATCGATTCATTGGATTCTAGCGTCATCCGACAGCGTTTTGAGTTCATGAAGTATTCGTCCAGCCTGAATGTCCCCGGGAAATATATGGTCGAGTCTATTCCGGCTTTGAAGTACCTACCCAACGTCTTGGCCCCATGGAAACGTGAGATACAAGAGCACGGGAAGTTGGAGACTGATGCGAACATGGCACTGGTAAACGCTGTTCGTTCAGATATCGAGAACGCGAAGGCAACCGGAAAGTTGGCTGTATTGTCAAAATCACTGTGTCGAATGTTACTGGAGGTTCGGGAGCGAGAAGCTGGAGATATTCCTCTTTCGGATCGAGACTTTTCCTTCATCCCAGCCTCTCTATTCGGCGCCGGCTCAGACACTACTGCCTCAACCATGTGCAGTGCGATTCTTGCGTTTGTAACTCACCCTGACGCTGTCAAACGCGCACAAAAAGAGCTAGATACCACTATTGGAGTCGAAAGAAGTCCGACTTTCGCAGACCAGCCAAGCCTCCCTTATCTTTCCGCCCTGGTGAAAGAAGTCCTTCGCTGGAGACCTGTTGCTGTTTTAGGTGGAACGCCCCATGCTAGCACCGAGGATGATACATATAACGGATTCTTCATTCCCAAAGGTACTACGGTGCTCGGGAACTCATGGGCAATCAATATGAACCCTGAATATTATCCTGAGCCTCACCTCTTCGAGCCCCGACGTTTTCTTGAGACAAAAGACGGCGACACCAGTATACTTCAAGGCCCTTCGTCACATCCTTCAAAGTCAGGACATTCATCTTTTGGGTGGGGTCGTCGGATCTGCCCTGGCGCCGACCTGGCGTCTAATTCCCTTTTCATAGCATTGGCAAAGCTCCTTTGGACCTTTGACTTCTCTCCGGTACGAGGTGTCGAGTATGACATATTCGATTACACTGAAGGGTTCAATATAAGACCACGGAAATTCAAGTGCAATATTACGATGAGGGACAAAGTTAGGGAAAGCGTGGTCACCAAGGAGCTCAGAGAGGCACACGGTTTTCTCGAGAGATTTCCCCCTTTTGAATGACCGTGGGCCTGGCTTTGTAACCTTTCCGAAGACGGGCCATCGGGCATAGGTAGATCCACATTTGTATTGACTCGCATACTCCAACCTGTTATGTGATGCTCTCGTACAAAGACTACAATTCAGGGGGGGGGGGTGAAGAATCAAACACATCGCCCATCAACAGGAACACATGAGTGGTAGATTTGTATTATATCCCATAGTATCGCGAAAGTATCCCATTGTATTTTGGTATCTAAGAAATGTACCCTTACAGAGAAGATTTGAATCGACGCCCCCACCAACGAGCAACCTCGGGTCAAGTGATGTCAGGATCGTGAAGATGTTCCGTGACTTGATGTTGCCATCCACTTGTGCCGCATAGGCGTTTTGATTAACTACTCTATAGTTGTCATGTCGACCGCCTGAAGTTCAATGCCGCTTCTGCCGGCGAGTATAGCACAATTTCTAAGGCTTACGACGCCGCTGTACAGTGACATCATGTTAGCCGAGGTAGTTGAGAGCATATCAGCGAGAGGCTTTCGACACATCATATTCAACCCCACATATCGGCAGTTCCATGTCGAGAGGAGAGAGGGCCATGTCATGCAGCCTCTTAACCTGGTTAGTGTAGTCTGGGGTATCAGCGGGGTAGTCTGCCAGTCTCCTTTCTGACCCACCTGACAAAAGGCTCACACCACGAGTATATCCCCTAGCAACTTGAGGTGTCGTTTGAGTTCGGTGTGACACTGGTACTCGATCAAGATTTACAAGAGCAATTCACAAATGAGAATTTCTAGGTCACTAAACCCTCTAGTATTTGCTGATTTGTTTCCACAACAGGCAAAAATTGTTTGAGCACATCCAACACTTCTACTTTACATGATGCCAAGCGCGATTGCTGCTAATAATGATGGCTCGAGGAGCCGCGTCAAAGTCATCATTGTCGGAGCTGGATTTGGAGGCCTCACTGCAGCCGTGGAGTGCCATAGACAAGGCCTAGATGTCGAGATCTACGAGGCGTTCTCGGAATTGAAGGTGTTGGGCGATATCATCTCGTTTGGCGCAAATGCCGGGCGGATCTTTTATCGGTGGTCAGATGGTGAGGTTGCTGCCAGGCTCCGCAAAGAATGCATAGACTTGAGCGAATACGGGTTCAGGATCCACAAGTTCGACACCGGTGAGATTGTCGCCAGGCAACCTAGCTCTAAGGTCCAGAAGGATGCTCCAGTATTGAATGGTCATCGGGGAGAGTTACATGAAATTGTATTCAATTACGTCAGGGACGAGCTTAGAATTCCTATTCATCTCGGCAAGAAGGTCATGAAGTATTTTGAAAGCGAAGATGATGCCGGCATTGAATTAGACTCCGGAGAGAAGGTGAGGATACTTCACTTCGAAGGACTCAGTACTAACAGTTCGATAGGTATTCTGCGATTGCGTCATAGGCGCCGACGGAGTTCGCTCGAAAGCCCGCGAGCTTGTTTTAGGATACGAAGACAAACCCAAAAGCAGCGGATACGCCATTTGGAGAGCCTGGTATGAGTGACTTCTGCTACATATAGATAGCCAACCATCGATGTTGGAAGAAATGCTAAAGCCCGAGCTAGGTTTCCAAGCACTGAGTTGGCCCGCGATCCTCGTACAGCCGAGTTCTGCGTTAACGGAGACACTTTCAATGGATGGATCGGACCCGATGCTCATTTTCTGTTCTCAACACTCAAAGGGGGCAAATGTTGCAGTTTCGTCCTCACTCATCGGGACACATACGATATAGAGGAGTCTTGGTCGTTTCCTGGTAAGATCGAGGAGGTGCTCGAAGTTCTTGCCGACTGGGATCCAATATGTAGCGCCATCGTCGAGAAAGCACCTTCGCTGGTTGATTGGAAGCTTGTGTACCGCGAACCTCTACCTCATTGGGTTAGCAACAAGGGCAGGATCGCACTGATTGGAGATGCCGCCCATCCGTTCCTTCCTACTAGTACGCAAGGTGCTTCCCAGGCTATGGAAGATGCAGTGACTATTGCGATGTGCCTGAAAAAGGCTGGGAAAGACAGGGTGGGCCGGGCTCTTCAAGCCTACCAGGACATCAGGTAAGCTTTTCCCAAAACAAGGCCGTCGTTCTTTCTGCTGAGTTAATCGCTAGGTATGAACGAGTGAAAGCGGTACAGAAGACTGGAGAGTCAACCCGTGAAATGTGGCATAAGGCGGATTGGACGAAGGTCAAGGAGAACCCAGACAGTATCAAATTGCCACGTGAAGATTGGATTCTTCAATTCGATGCCCAGGAACATGCCGCGGAAGTTTTGAACGGCATTTTCGCCGAAGGGCAAAGCTAATCACACATGGCACGTTTCTCGCAGGCGGCAAACGAAAATATATCTGGGTATACCTTGAGCATATCCTAGATAGTTGAGCACGATACACAGATGAATTGCACGTTTGGCAACTTCTCACCTCACTCACGTCTACGACAAACGTACAAGGGCGGCTGCTATACTGTAAGAGAAGAATAACTGGAAACTTCGAAACAAAGGCCAGAAACCTTTCCAAAACTATCTTGAGACCTGAGACAAACGGCTGTCACCACTGCGCATTGTCTATAAATGTTATTTCGTGGCCAAATGATCAACAGTAAAAGAGAGTCAGTGAGTTAGTGCGAGGGTTGTCGAGTGCTACTTTAGAGGCTAAACTCAGAGCACACATTATGTTAGTGTGATATCCAGAAAGGTAGATATAACTTTAAGTGTTACACAATCATCATTATACCTAGCTAGGGGAAATCAAATTGACGCGCTCTGAGGGAGAAAAAGAAAAGAAAAAAGGAGGGAGGGCCAAGCCAGCTATTTCTGGCATATACTTTAACATGTCTGTGTTACCATATCTCCCTACTCAAACAATAGGAACGTAGTAGCGCATTCTCTTGTGCGGATCCCATTGAGATTTCAGTTTCTTCAGTTTTTCCAATCTCCAATCCTCCCAACCATAGACCTCAGATAAGCTTTCGTCACCATGAGCGTAGTTCACATACGCCCGCAGGTGGGATGGATTGTCGCTTCCCTCTAGCAGGTACCTCCTTAACTTTTGCCCAAATGCTTCTGCAATTGAATCCATGGTTACATTTGGCTCATACTGTATGTATGAGGTCACCAATATCTTGTCGCCTCGATGCGGAAAAGCAGTGGTCCTTGCGTCTACGGCCTGCACGCCTTGAGTTGAATATCCTTCAAGTAGGAAAAAGGAACCCGCTAGCTCGGGAACCGCCTTTAGCGTTTCGTCTATCTCGTCGTAAACCTTTCTGATGGATGTAGTGTTATATGATTCGAGACCTATTGGGAAACGCTGCGACGTGAGACCCTTGCGGCAACCGGCGCCGTCCTCGTCCTGGAAAGTGAGGGCTGCCAGTTCAGGTACTGTTGCTTCACCAGCGTCCACCAGCAAGGGTCCAATGTCATGGAAAGGCTTGGCGTAGCTCCGAGCCGTAGAAACAGGGCCATCGTAAACGATAGCATACCAGATAATAGGCTATAGACCATTAAGCCTGGGTCCGTCCGACTTTGGTACGTCACTTACATGATCGGGGTCTATTTCTGCAACCTTGATAATGTAACCCCAGTGTGTTACTTCCGGTGGCTGATTGTGGAGCATCTTGTTTGTAAGCTCATAAAGAGCTTCCAGTTTGTCTCCCGAGAAGATGAATATTTCGTAAGACCATTTGGAGTTCCTGATATCGTAGACTCGATAACGCCACTCAGTCACAAGGCCAAAGTTGTGGCCCGCGCCCCGAATTGCCCAGAAGAGGTCTGGATTCAAGTCTTCGGACACAGTCACAGCCTCGCCACTCGCAAGAACCAACCGAGCTGAAATGACTTGATCGGCGAGTAAACCGTATTGTCCTTGGAGCCAGCCGTGGCCTCCCCCAAGAATTGGCGCAGAGATGCCAACGCACTCACAAATACCAGTGACTTGGACCATCAGAATCTGAACACCCCGTGATAGTGATGGATGACTTACCTGCCTGCTTTCCCAATTGCATCAATTCCCCCACAACGGCCTTTACCGTTGCGCCTCCACCAATTGTGGCGGTCTGGCCGTCATTGGATAGTTTCACTTGATTGAGATTCCTGAGATCTATTTGAATAGCATTCGTTGCAGATGCCAGCGCTTCTGTTGCTCCATGGCCTCCGGCTCTGGCCACAAAGGGCATGTCGTATTCATTCGCATATCGAATCTAGCACGGTGTTAACAGTCACTTTGTGTCGGTCAACAACAACCTACTGTCCGTTGGACATCATCCTCAGTAGCGACTGCCACCACGGCAGCAATACTAGGACCATGCCATTCTCGCCAGCGTGTTGTGATATTGGCAAATTTCGCATCGCCAGGAAGGACAATTGAAGCGCCAGGCGAAAGCCGCGGTCCCAGCTCAGCCGGGAAATCCGGCGTAATGGTAATGAGCGAGGCCAGACCAAGTTTTACTAGAAGCCTTCGGGCCGAGGCATTGTTGAAAACATATGCAATGCCTGCAGCGATGACCTCCATTAGCTGCCACAGTTCGAGACTGGTGAGTAAGCGAGAAGGATAAAGGACCAAATGATACTCGAATCTGTGAGTTCAATTAGATGTTGGCTAGTATCAGCGGGGAGTTGACGTATGTCAGGTGCGTGATATTGTACGAGGAAAGCAAAGTGAGATCCATGTGCAAATTTCATGGAAGGATGAGCTCTGTTGGTTGAATGGGTACAGGATTGAAAGGTACAATAAGCTGACGAGAAGGTCTGTGCTTATGTCCAATGAGTAATCACCCCTCAGTTGTAGTAGTGAACCGGTGATCAACTAGTGCTAGTTATTCTTTGGAGACTTGGTTAGTCAGCATCATGTCAAGGGGCTGGTACGGGGTATATTGGGAAACAACCGTTTGAACGATAACGTCATTATCACCTAATATAATACGCAATGGCGTAACGGTTTAAACACACTTCAACTAGGGCCGAATCAAAGTTATGCTGCCTTACCGCACCCTAGAGCTGCCATTGTAGAGAGAACCTGGAGTATAAGAAAGACATCCATAGCATCTTCCCGAAACTAAACCCGGCTGTCTTCTAATACCACCTTTATCAGGACAACAGTTGGGGATGTCTTCAATGCTATTCTAATTATATGACTCGCCAACGAGCCGACCATGCACCTCCAGGATGATTAGTGGCTGCTTACGAGATCCGGCTTATGAGGGCGACGCTGTGAAAATTAAATGTTCTATAGCTTTGCTCTGGTGACAGACAATCACACCTGCAATTCTCTATTAATGGGGTCTTTTGATGGAGTATGTTAAGATTACTGTAGTACTTTCAACAAGCCCGCTCCCGAATCAGCACGACATAAGAGATGTTTGATTTGGACCTAAACAACAAAAGCCCATAACGGTGGTAGCTATAATTTCCTATCCACTGTCATCAACTCTACCATCGTATGTATCGCTAATCTTTCGAAATATCACCAGTTCAATAGAATCGTCTACTACAGGTCAGTCCTCCCCTAACGTATCACCACGCATCCCTCTGTCTTTATCCGTGATGCTAGTCGTTGCTAACACAACATGACAAACAGAAGGCGACTGAACACCCAGCCTGTTGCATTCCCTCCTTTTCGCCTACTCTACTATTTCCAGAAGTTGAAAGTACAAAAGATGAATCAATGGAGATATTCAGATGATTGTTAAACACCAGTTTCAATATGATAAACTACGACAAAAAAGTACTTATAGACGTAAAATATTTCTCCTTTCCATGAAAATATACTCCAGCTTTTCACGATGAATTTGCAAATCAACTGGTAAGGTGTGGTATATTGTAATTGCTATTTATTTATCTCTCATATGTCCAACCAACCCTCGGACTAACCTTGAGTCCACTTCTGTCTTGCAAACCTTTCACTGCCGCACGCGCAGTCCGAACAATGTCGTTTTCAACAGCACACATAAGTTTTCTATTTTCAACTAAAAGAATGCCGTCGACCATAACATGCGTTACATCCTTCCCGGTACAGCTTCCTACCACCAGTCCTACAGGATCCATACCACCGGGTAGGTTTGGATCCCATGGCGCTGCCCAGATGCCGCGGACGTCCAAGACAACTAGGTCAGCCTTTTTGCCGACCTCGATACTGCCAATCTCTTGGTCAAGTCCCAGAGCCTTGGCACCACGTATAGTAGACATCTCTAAAGCTTCATGAGCACCAACTGATGCAGCATTCCGTGTTGTTCCCTTGTGCAATATAGATGCCAGGTGCATTTCACGCAACATGTCGTATGAATTATTGCACGGCGCGCCGTCTGTTCCTAACGCCACATTGACACCGGCCTCTAGCATGCGCGGGACCTGTGCAATACCTGAGGCCAGCTTCAGATTGCTGGTGGGGTTATGCGCTACCGTCGTCTTGGTCTCGTGCAAGATCGGCAGATCGACCTCCAAGTCGAGATGACACATGTGCGCAAGCACTGTTTTCTCTCCAGCCAGCTCCGCCTCGTGACAGAACTGCATAGGAGATCGGCCCGCATATACCTCGCGGAAAATGGGTAGATCTCCTGGCGCCTCCGCGCAGTGCATGGTGATGCCGATCTCGTGGGCACGACAGGTGCGGCCGACCTCAGCGAAAGACTCAATCGGAGCCCCACGCGGCGTGCCGCACGCTGCCCACACATGTATACGATCGTTACTGGAGCCGTGGAACGTAGCGTGGGCTGAAAGGAGGGACTCGATGCTCATATATGAGAGGTCCTTGTCGCGTGCGTCTGCAATATCCAGTGCCGGATTGGTCTCCACAAACTTCACAAGCTTGCCCTGAGGAAACAGTGAGTATTACTGGATTGCAGAGAGATCATAAATTGGAACAGACCAAGCATGCTCGAATCCCCATCTCAGACACTGCTCGTGCGACATTGGCAAATCCACTTCGGTGTGTCAACATGGCCTCTAAGAAACAAGTTGTACCACTCAAGAGCATCTCGGCAATTGTCGTTCGCGCGGCAATGTAGCCATCAGCTGAGTCTCCTTGTCCTGCATACGCTGCCTCAAGCGGCCAAATTCGATCGCAGAGCCACGAATGCAGGGGCAAATCCTCTGCTAGTCCACGCAACAGTGATTGAGCCAAATGTGCATGTGTATTTATCAGACCGGGTATCATGATGTGGCCCGGTAACGATATGGTCTTTGTGTCGATGGGAAGTGAGGCTGGCGCGTTTGATGACACATGAAGTATTCGCGGGCCGGACGTGAGGACATAACCCTTCAAAATGACTCTCCGCGCGGGATCTATCGTGATGATGGTTACATCTTTGAAAAGTGTGGCCTTTGGATATTCTTCCATCTTGGCGACGTAATCATATAGACCGTTTCCAAGCCCAGTATCATTTGGTTGGCAGGTGGCCGTTAACTAGCATGAGTTTCGAATTTGTTAGCACAAAGGTGGGGCGTTTTGCGAAAATGCCTGGTCATGCCCGGCAATTCGAGGCAATAAGAACCAGAAGGCAAAGTAAATCGGGCACATGATATGCATTATCATACTCTATGGTAGTAGTGGGTGCCGTAGAGATGCGCAGGGAAATCGCTAGCATAAGACGGTTGTCCCCGGCGGCGATCAAGATATGATAAGCCGACCGATAATAAGGTGGCGCTCTCCGATCCTCTCTCCGCAGCCGGGCATCTCCGGCCAGATAAGACGGCTGCCGGATAGTGAGCGCGCGCGCCAATCAATCCACGCCTTGAATTGGTGCAATGCATACCAATCAGCCTGGGGATACAGTTGGAAAGATACGTGGGGCCCAGAGATGACCGCAACGTTCTTCCAGGCACGTCTGTTGATTGGGTAACGCTCAGCTTCATTCTTCCATTTAATGTGCTCGAGAATCCTGTCACTCACCGTCGCTCGTACATGTCCTGACCCCATATCCAACATCCCGAGCTGTGGGTTGAGCATTGCCAGCGTAAGAGACGTGATGACATCCTTCGCTAAGGAGAAAGAAGTCGACGCGGCCATCGGTCCTGAGCTTGCTAGTACAACTCTAGGGATCGGACAGACCGCTGACGGAGGTTGGAGGAATAAGTTATCGTATCTCAAGTGGTGCTTCACAACCAAGGAAGGATGGCTTGGAGACTATGTACGTTGCTGGTGGTTCAGCTTCCAACATCACGATACTTTATCGCCTTGTCGCGAGTGGCTCAATGTAAACTTAGAGGCCGGCACAGGAATGTGAGCTAATAAAACATAGGACTACCTCTTCTTAATAACGCCCAATATATGGCCACTGAACAAGAAGTACAAGGGCTACAAGGCGCCATTCTACGGCCTAAACGATGAGGTGCCCATACTTCTGACCATCGTCCTTGGCTTGCAGCACGCGCTGTGCATGATCGGCTCCATCGTCTCGCCACCACTAGCCATCGCAGGAGGCGCATTCTACTTTGATTCGGCGACGATGCAATACCTGGTGTCGGCCGCGTTCATCACCACAGGCCTCGCGACGGCCCTGCAGGTGACGCGGGTCCATATTGCCAAAACGCCCTTCTATATCGGCACTGGGCTGCTTTCCGTTGTTGGTCCGACGTTTGATATATTGCCTATCGCCTTCACATACACAGATATGCGTTACGCGAATGGCACATGCCCAACCGCCGAGGATGGCACACAACTGCCTTGTCCAGAGGCCTGGGGCGCAATTCTCGGTTCGATCCTTTGCACTGTTTGGGTGCAGATACTTATGAGTTTCGTGCCACCCAAGACGCTCAACAAGATATTTCCCAAGGTCGTGACAGGTAGCTTGCTCTTGCTGGTTGGTATCTACTTGGTTGGGAATGGAATGAACAACTGGGGTGGCAGCAGCAATTGCCATGGTGGCGAAGGTTATTACGCTCTCTGTCCTGATATTTCGGCTCCGAGGCCTTTACCCTGGTATGTTTGAAAGAGCATGGAGAAAACCTATACCGTCTGTGAGGACTAACGATCTCACACAATTCAGGGGTGACCCCAAGCTTATCGGTCTTGGCTTTACCGTCTTTGTTGCTATCATCTTCGTCGAACAGTTCGGCTCACCGTTGATGAAATCAGCATCGGTCATCATCGGGCTATTTGTTGGTTGTCTTGTATCTGGGCTGACAGGGTACTGGTCAATGAATAAGATCAACGCGGCGCCCGCGGCGACGTTCCTTTGGGTCCATACGTTTCCCTTGACTGTCGACGCGGCTTTGATACTTCCGCTACTCATTATGTTTATCTGTGAGGCCGTATCATGTATGCCTGATATCCTCGCCACCGCGGAAATCAGCAACGTTGATATCGAGGGTACTGTGTTCAACGCACGTGTCCAGGGCGGAATTCTATGCGATGGCATCGGCAGCTTGGTCAGCGCCTTGGGAACTGGTCCGCCCATGGTCAGGTCAGTACACCCCAGTTTTAATATCAGTTTCCACCCCTCATTCGCTATCAAACATCGTGCCCTGACATCTGAACAGTCAGGCTGGTAATAACGGAGTAATTGTCATAACGGGCTGTGCCTCACGACGTGCTGGCTGGTGCGCCTCTGCTTTTCTGATATTGATGGGCATTTTCGGCAAGTTTGGGGCTGTCTTTGGGGCGATGCCGCCGTCCGTTCTAGGCGGCATGCAGGTATTTCTCTACAGCACAATCGCGGTAGCAGGTCTGAGGGTACTAGGCCTAGTCCGTTACACACGGCGCAACCGCTTCATTCTGACTGTGGCGCTGGGTATCGGGTTTTTGGATGTTGCACAACCAGATTGGTGGGACAGGATGTTGACATATTCCGGCACTAATGTGGCTCTTTCTGGATTCGAACAAGGCCTAAATCTGATTGTGCAGACCCCCTTTATCATCGCCGCAGTGCTAGGTGTCTTCCTAAACCTAGTCATGCCGGAAGATGCTAGTCAAATGGATGATATGCTGATGGACCATATTGACTAGACGGTCCTAGTTAGAAATATGAGACCATGAGCTCTCCTGCCCTGAAGGAAATTGTTCCTGTGTTTGAAGCCATCATTGTAAGAAACAGTAAGTTTTACAAGAGGAGGATAGTTAGTGTAATGTAATAGGTGCGTTGATTTGGGTGGCTAATTTTGGCACTTCGGAGACAGTCTGCATTGTGCACATTGGTACAGCCTACTACCGCCATTTCAGCTGGCTGCCACTCAAACAGGACGTTCGGTTACCCACCTCATTTTAGATCGCCTTCTTCACCATGCTGAACTGCTGAACTTCCATAGTCCTGGCTGGGACCAACTTCTCGTGTATTGCCATTGGTAACCTACAATCCAGGTTTGTTGCAATGGAATCATTGACTCATACCTACAAAGATTTGTCTCGGGAAGCTGGCATGCGGATTATTATTGATCGGACACCCGCCGCTGGTGCCAAACGCGTTTTGAACTGCCGCATTACTGAGTTGTGTCTTTCTTCTGAGATCGATGTTGAGTACAAGGCGATTTTGTATATCCAGTTTCTATTTTACTCGTATCCGTTAACAGACTATGCCATTTAGATTTGCCATCGGAAGAGAAAACAGTGCATTTAACATTTGTTTGTTAGCCAGGCCGGGATACCTCCCTCACTGTTACCTATTCTTCTCCCAGCTAAGGCTTTGCGCCGTCATCTTTGGATATACATCGCCTGGCCTGCTGTTTGATTAAAGTTAAGCTGAGCAGATTAGCTTAATTGATCCAAAGACCTTTCGCTTAATTTCTGACCGCTAAGGTTTTGTCTGTTATGTTTTGTTGGCTTGTATATCAAGTATGCTCCATGTCCATTCTCATCAGTGCTCAATATCACTGTAGCAATGGTACAGAGTCTGATGACAGTCTTATTGCCGCTGTGATTTGTACCTATATGTGCACCGTCTTAGAGCTATGTGCAAAGAGAGGATACATCACCGACGCAACGGGATCGTGATGCGGTGCACGGCCAGTAAAGCGTAGAACACTCTCGAGATAGTCATGAGCTGTGTCTGGGTAAGAACATATGTGGCGCGGAAACTCACTGGTCCGCATGGATGCGACTTTCTGTGCTGGACTAGAAATAGTCGAGTCAGTAAGTGGTATCAACCCCCACTGTATGACTCAAGTCCAATCTTAGCTTCACTGCCGAGTCAGGCGCTATGCCGGAAAAACATGCAGAACGTCATCTTAATTTCCTCAGGCTGAAATCCGATTCTGTTTCAGAGCATAGAAATTCCGCCTTCATAGTGGTTGTGTGCTGTGTGATTATAGATACCATCATCGATACCACTCCATGACTCAGGAGCTCGCGTCCGCTAGATCCGTCACACAGGTGATATGTGTATCTTTGTGCGATTAGGGGTTGCTGACATCGAACCGTCCCTGCTTGGGGATTCGAACCTACTCGTTGAACATTCAGAGCGGTCGATAAATCATCTCGACGAAGGTTAAGGTGGATGAAGAGTTTGAAAGCGTATAAGCAAAGGTATCAATCGATTGGCAATGTCTGTTTACTACCGCGAACAGCAGCGTAATCTATCGTGGCCTTTTTTGGAGATACATTTTCTCCGTCTCTTCCTCTGGCTGCTTTGCCTAGATGGACACGCATGTATCAGCCATTCATAGCGTTGCCCAACCACAGCGCGTACCACTATTGCTGGAACAACTTCAGTCATTTACATGTTCTGTCAGCTATGATCTTCGTCTTTCTCGATTTCTTCCTCGTAGGAGTTTTGCGTATGAGCCATAGTATCTATCCTGTCCTAATGACGGTGGCCATCAAGACTGACCTAGCACAAGAACTAACCTGCAGACCTACATGAAGGAATTATACACTCATAATTTTAGGTTTGTCATGACCATGAAGCCATCATGTGAACTGAAGATTGTTCGTAGATGAGGAAGAATCTGGCTTGGTGAGACACTTGCTTCCTCACAACGTGCAATACAATGGGCATCGCTAAGAATACCGTAGGCCAACATTGAGGTAGCTCCAACGCCCCACGAGAGAAGACAGGGATCTTGTCGGCAAGTGTATCAGGTCATACTGCCGCAAAATCGTTCCATCAATGCCACGTTGACCTGCCTACCGTATTTCCGACCATCCGGTCGCTTGTTCTGCACTCCGATACTTATATACGGGATTTACCACATTTATGTTTGCGTCTCCCTAGTGCTGACATGACGTCCAACATGCGGTTGAGATTCGTTTGCACAATACTATTTTGATTTGGTTTTGCTTTTACGTAATCAAAACGATTTCGCTGCCATCTGGGCTGATGATCAGACAGGCATGCGTACGTCACGTGCATGTTCAATCATGCACGCAAGCTAGGTCTTATTCTTGGCGTGTCCGAACAAACCCCTTAGGGACTAGGATTAGAGTCACTAGTCCGTGCAAGAGTCCTGAACCCCACATGAGGTCAGGGTAATGAACAGGGTACGGAACATGATGCTCGCCTTGCCGGAGCAAGAGAAGGACTCAAGCTTTATTCCAATACCGTACCTACATCATGCATCTACATTAGTCTTGATGTTTATACAGCTAGATAACGAGGCTCACGATTATACCCAATTCCTACCAATCCCCTCCAGAGACTGAACTAGGCCCTCACAGTCGGACCCGCGCTAGCAGGGATATTTGATCGATCAGAGCGGGTAAGCATCACGTGACAGTACAGACCTCGACAAAGCGGTGCGCGAAATTTCAGTATCTGAGGTGAGAGGCTAATTTAATGAAAAATCTCAGCGAAGCCAACGCGCGTCCGCATGCGCAATGACGCCATAAGGTGCGAAGACAATATCGCAACGAAAGGCTCGATGGCGGGCCGTGGCTCGAATACATACAATGTAGGACCACGTAAAACCGAAATTGATATTCGGATATATTAATTGAATGGAACATCTTGTCTTAGCAAAGCCAAATGTAATCTTTACCCATCTTTTAAGTTTTTCCCTTTTTTTTTTTTTTCTTTTTAAATGGTCAGCGTTTGACCATGTCACCCTTGTCTCTCGACAACGAGACCTCCACAGTTTTCGTGATGCCAGCTAACTCGATGGACTCCATGCTACTCCGAGATCGTATGTTCCCAAATGATGGCAGAACATGTTCCGTTGGACCGGCAGCGGTCGTCGTAGTTATTCCGTCGTTCGGCCGTAAGCCAGACACTGAATTTTCGTCTGTTTTGACATAGCCGTTGGAGTGGTGCCACGGTGAGCTTCTGCTCAATAGGAACGTGCGTGAGAGTCCCAGCTTGCTCGTGATGATCTGCAGTATTGGTCTGAGGGTTGCTACTGAGGTCGCGATTATGCCAATACCTGGCTCCACGGTACTCCAAATCGCGAAGCTTGTTGTAGCCCCTACCGGAATGTTAATAGAGTTCCAAGTGGCAAGATCCTGACCAGCTCACATAAGAAATCTTGCCCATTGAGCATATCGGGGATGTAAAACATTCGAACGATCGTTGCAGTGCTTCCACTACATATTTTGGTTAGTCTGGGTAATCCGTGATACTCATCGAGACCAGGGCCTGGTTCTAGTAACTTACATGGAAGCAAACCCCAGGATGCACATAACAATAATCCTCAGCTTTTTCTTCATGTTCAACGACCATACGATGAACATTGGTAATATCCCAAAAGACCAGTCTGCGAGGCAATTGATGACCGACGCGACGTAGGTGGTAATAGCCACTGGGTTATTTTCCAAGCATTTACCGGGAGTACCGGGGGCCTCTGTCCAGAATGTGCTGATGGGTTTGCATTGGAACAAGACGACGAATAGATATGACGTTCCAAATACAACGCTCCCGACCATAAGAACTCGAAGCACCCAGATGTGAAGTCTGACGACGGAAAGACGGATTAGAAAGACGCCGACAGCGAGCTTGATGGACGTGGCGGTAAGGACGTAGAAGATCTCGCAAATAAACCAAAACTGGCAACGTATTAGCCAAGTCACCCGCCCAATATCAGCCGGGCACCTACATTCAAAGCTCTGCTATTATTCTCCGGAGTGAGATCCGCCCTGTGCCTGCCTGTACCATAATACCAACCGCCCAGCTGACTTGAGAGGTAAGTCGTGAACAGAGCCTGCACGCAGTAATATCTTAGCAAATACTCGGCCCTCTTTGGTTCGTGGCGAGTTACCTGGGTAATGACGAGCAGCCAGTCATCGAGACCAAATGACTTGGTCATGACAGCTCGGACGTAGACACGAAGCGGGACCACGATCCACGTCAAGACCATGAAGGTCACCGCAACGGCGAATACATGGCCACTTCGATCATCGTCACTCATTGCGCCGTCGTTCGACCTTGGGAAACGCCCGTGTATATCTTCACATGTAGGAGTGTGGTCGAAGATGAACTTCAAAATGGAGAAGCTCAGTGTGGATGACAATACTCCAAGACATATGCTTTTCTCCTTATAAGATTTACGTCGGCGCTAACAGTTCGCATGTGGGGAGCGACTCATGAGAATCCACCCGGGCTATGTACCGCGTCAGCGGCGTATCCACCAGCTTCCCGCAGCGAGGCTAAGGGCAAAGGTCTAGTCAGGACATCCTGGCAAGAGAAATAGCACAATGGCACGGTAAGGATGATGTTTGAATAGGCGGGAGGAAAGAAACGAGTGTGTTGATATGCAGGTCCAAATGCCACAAACGCTCAGGTGTACAAAGAGACGGACCGCTGAGTAGCTCTGGAATCAAAACTTGGCATCTATCGTTTTGGGACGTGTTTGCGTTATTGGCCCGTCATTTTAAGGTTTTCTTAGGCTGTCAAGTATGAAACTATCAAAACACTCCGGCTGTGCAATCTCGCGGGGCCGGACCGAAGTATTCGTTCCGCTGAAACCGGAGGGACCTCTATGTAGTATTGGGTAGCGTGGAGTTGCCCGGCCAGCAAATAGCGCGCAGGTCAGCCTGGGGAACGGATTCCAGTTGTCTGCTACGCTTCGAGTGTGAAGAGAACCAAAAAAGGGGGGCCCTGGGTTTGGCCCTGTGCATCGAAACTAGGGTCTTGATTCACTCGACGACAATCTTATCCCAAAAGTGGTGCTAAGATGTAGTCGGTGCGCACACTAGGAACCCTTCCAGACCGATTAGGCCTTAAGGTCTCTGTTGCCCCGTACACTATCTGAAGCTGGAATGGTACGCTGCGTTGGACCCTGAAGGGTACTACTGTATGGTACGTCAGGGCCTTGGCTCCGGCTGCAAAAGCACTTCGGCAGTGAGTCGATGTATGTGATTGGTAGTGGAAGCACGTTGCTTGCTTGAAAAGTCTCCGGAAGCCTGGAAGATCCTGGCAGAACGCGTGCGGGAAATGCACTAACAGGGCCCCTGAAAGTATGGTTCGATTCAATATCCGAACCACATTTGAACTACCGGGCTGCCGGTTGGTAGAGTTACAGTGCACTGAAGCCTCACCATGAGAGTCTTATTAGATAATTCAATCCGACCAGTCGTTGAATTGTTCTTAACGGTCAAAGCTCAACGTTAATTCAAGGAGAACCAATTAGGCCGACGCATCTTGAATCATGTTGTCGCACGAAGGAGCAGGGAGTCGCAATGATCAGTGAACAGTCCTGCAGTGATAACCTAGACTCCAATTGAGGATCCGAGTCTCGACCTTGAATCACGACTAACCATCTCCGTCCAGCGTTCTCATTTGGTCGAGCGTTTGCTGGCCACTGACTAGACCTCGGCCAGATGCCAGCTCCGGGCCTTCCGAACGCCCGGCACGGAATGAACATTGGAAACTTCGCGCTCTCCACCCCTGGAGCTCCTTCAAAATGCCCTGCTTGCATTACCGAGCAAACAGTGGGCGACGATGATGTTCAAGTCGCGATTAACCCAGTACGTGTGCTATGAGCAGCAAATCCATTTGAAGCTTCTCTTGCTCGGATTTCCGATATACCTTGCGTTGCCGCGATCAGATTTGGAAGTCTCGCAGAAGCACTCGGTTGGACCCACAGAGGACTTTTTAACAGCGCCATGGTAGAAAAGCGCCAACAACTGCAACGCCATCACTTCAACGGACGAAATCGAAAATTTGAGATCGTGGGCGAGTATGAAGGAGAGTTCATTATAATATATTCTCGGTCAGTCGGAGTTGTCACGCGACAGCTTATGCTGCCACAGTGCCTGGTAGAAAACTAGACCTCCATTTACCCGGAGAGGGTTTCTGGAACGCCAGACCCCTGTAGCAGGCTGAAAAAGGGTATACATGTAGGTAGTAGAAGCAGTAACAGCGACGGGGACACCTCGTTGGTTCCGATGGACAAATTGACACCTACCACATAGTTGCGATTTGTTTCGGGGAATTTGCATGTATCCAAAAATAAGTACGAGACAACTTCCATGACAGGCAATCTGGCCGTGAACGTGTCGCTGTAGCGGCACTAACTACATCGTAGTTAAGACAGCCACTTGATGGGGACCCCGCAGTAGAAAGTCACAGCTCCCCAGTATATTGTAGGTGGACATTCCAGTAGAAATGTCCGATGAAATTGTCTTGGTACCTTCAAACCATCCAATTCCAAGTTGCCGGAATTGATCGTCGCATTTGATTCTCTCTTATGGTAGGCATCTTAGATATTGCAATGATCCGCATTAAGTACATGAACGAAACTTCGGCCACGGCGACAGGCTAGTTGTGAGCGTTATGATTTTTAGTAAGGGCTTCTGCTGTGAGACCTGCCACGGGAATACCGTGTGGCGCAGGTGACAGAACGTGGTAATAAGTCAAAGTCAAAAATAAAACGCCCGCCGCCCGTTTTGAACAGAAAGGATGTGGTTTGTGGGTGTATGATGCCAGCATTAATGCCGCGAATGATTTCCACCTGGATACTATTTTAAAGTTAATTCTCAATCGGTCTTGATGGTCGGGTTACTTTTCTGATGAAGCGCTGTTATGTCTTCCAAGACGCAGACAACATCATCATGGCAGAAGCAACAGGAACTGCCGGTCACTCCATACGCGCTTTGCCGAGGCAATGCTCGACTTGTAAAGTTAAAACGGCACTGGTGCGAACTACTGCAGCTGAATGCTGGTGGCTGCCACGCTGCCACTAGTTATACTAACGTCCGGCGGTGGGAGTCCCGGTGCCTTCAAGGACCAGGGATCTACTAGGAATCGCTAGTATCGCGTTAGAAGCACCATTAGCGACAGCGAGCCATGGGACGGTTCCACTACGATCTCTTCTCTGGGGAATCTAGATGCATGGACAATGACTAGCTGTCTCCTGAACATGAATCGACCGATGCGTAACCGCTATCTGAATTGCCGCTGTGGCTTGTCAGCTATGTACGTTATCGCACGCCAGCGCCAAAGCCGCACGGCGTTGCCAGCCCCTGTGACCGCTAGACCAGTGACTCTCAGAACGCAGCTGGCAGTTGGCAAGCCATTAACAACTCGCACAGTAGCCTCAGACTTCGCTCAAACAATTGCAAATTACTTCATCAAAGTAAGTCCATATGCGATGCATATGCACTCATCGTGCACATGTAGACATGTTTTGGCAGAGATCCCATCTGTTTGGGATGGTGCCCAACGGTCCACAGTAGAAGTTCCTGGATCACCGGCCCGTAGCACTAATGTAGCGAGCGCGCTGATCGACCGAGTTTTGAGCGGCTGTTACGGCTTACAGCTTTAAATAATATGAATAGCATACACAATTCTCCTTCACGAACAAGATCAGCTGCCTCCTCGCCGACTTGCGATTCAACATTCAACAGGATCAAGCTTTTATCGCAGTTCGCCGAGGTCGCTGACACTTGTGATACCTCTTCGCGCCAGAGGTGGGAACCCTTATGAACGTGAAAGCCCTGGAATACGTCACGAGCACCTTCGAGGAACACTAAGCTTGATGCATGAGTTCTTGACACTAT
The DNA here is from genome assembly GCA_039778275.1 of Seiridium unicorne. Classification (NCBI taxonomy): domain Eukaryota; kingdom Fungi; phylum Ascomycota; class Sordariomycetes; order Amphisphaeriales; family Sporocadaceae; genus Seiridium; species Seiridium unicorne. Next base: position 226,908 of record JARVKF010000402.1, read on the forward strand.
GTATCATTTACTAGTGGGGATGGCCTCGTAACTAGACATCCGTTTACGCCAAGTCTTTGTTGGCCCAGCCAAGGCGAGGGCTAGAACCACTATATTCAAAGACAACGTAGGCCGCTTTCAGTGCAATATCTCCGAAGATGTTCAGACCAATTCCAGTGTTTGGCTGGAGCCCACCAAAGCAAGTAGAGCCGCCTTCAGTCAGAGGAGAGTAGGCGATGTAACTTCCGGGAATGGAGATTTTGGTCGTGCCGATGAAGATGTTGAAAGCCGGAAGGGTGGCGCTGCAGCTCACAACATAACCACCTTCGGCCGAACTGTACTTTGCGCTGCTGACCTGTGCGTAGTACTTCTTGACAATAGCCGTAGGCAGGTAAAGGAGAGTCGTGCCGGTGTCAGCAATTCCCTGAATTGTCGAACCAGCGTTGGCAGCGCTGCCAATGGAATAGCCGGAAGCGTCAAAAGTCCAATAGCCAGGTGAAGTGCTAACAGAGGTGTACGCAATTTCGCCCGTGTACTCTGACGTGTCAATAGCACCAAACTCGTATGTTCCGGCTATTTATCGGTTAGTATAGTTATCTAATCTTATATCGTACAGCGTAAAAGTATAGATATACGTACCAGTATCGTGCTTCAAGTTGGCCACGAAGAGAGGCTTGGCCAAGGTGGACTTGATATTGTCAAAGAAGGTCTTTTGAGCCACAGGAGAGACGGAGTTAAGGTTGCTGAAAGCCAATCCGAGGAGGCCGTCGCTGTCGGTATCAGAGACGAACTCGGATGACACCTTTTCGGCAGCCTCTACGGCCTGCTTGGCGTAGCTGATGCCGCCAATAGTAACGACATCTTGGTAGACGATGCCAGATGAGGAGCTGCCGTCACCATATGAGATCTTCCAGGTGTAGCCACTGAGCTTTTTAGCACTGGTGCTCTTCGCAGGGGCCCATTCGGTCTGGCCCTTGTCGTCGGCGGCCTAGAATGACTCATTATTAGTGACTCTTCTTAGATAAGATTGGGGGATGATTGGAAACGATTTCTTCTGTGTGGTAGCAAAGATTGCTCATGGAGGAAAATTTGCAGGTTGGCTGTAAGGTAATAACATAGCCGAGAGGGTTGCTTACCGGAAGCAGAGTGCTGTAAACCCACAGGTCTGAAGAACCGGTATCAAAGTCAAGGTTGAGCGTCTGAGCAGGGGTGCCGATAGAGACTGGGGTCTGATAACAACACTATGTTAGCTTCTCATTTTTGCTTGTGAACAGAACCATGAATCTCTTCTCATTTAATATCAGTTTGTTTTTGGCCGCGCGCTTCGGCCGAGACGACACTGACAACCGGCAAACGCACCTTCGCGACCCCAAAAGAGAAAATGGTCAAAATTTTAAGAGCTTTCTTGTACTCACGATATATTCTTCATCATCATTGACGGGAGTAGTAGCCACAGAACCACTGGTAGCACGCTTGGCGAGCCTGGCCTTCTTGGCATCACGGTACTCGGACACCTTTTGCTGAATAACGTCCGGAACCGGCTTGCCGTACTTCATGTACGCCTTGTACATGGCCAAGGCACCACGTGGGACGAAAGTACCGTTGTCATAGTTGGGGTTACGCTCTTGAACAACCTTGAAAGAAGAAGGCTTGACCTCATTGACAGGTACGGCAGCAGAGAAGCCCAGGGCGCTGGCCGCCAAGAGCAGTATACTCGGAGCAACCATGGTAAAGGAGTAAGATCAGCGGTTATCAGAGATAACGTATGGAATGAGCGAATAGGGTTCAATCTGAGAGATGTCCGTAGATGTGCCAAGCTCTGTTCTTGGGCTTGGCGGACTCGATGTTTATATACTCCAGCCCTACCCCAGGGCAAGCTATGCACGCGACGTCCCAGTAAGAGAGCCCAATGAATCGGACATTCACCAGTGCCAGTCGCTCGTCATTGGTCGTACATCGTGCTCGACGTAGTGACCCGTCGCCTTCCTCAACGGAACTGCGCGCAACTGCAACATCATCGGAAATTGCTGGCTGCGTCTTCACGCCCAGCCCATCAAATCACCGATGGTGCAATATAAAGTTCATGACGCTTAGGAGTTGTACAGCCTGTAATGGGAGGGTGCAGGTGATGCGGTGGACCGTAACACTTTCGATGGGGCGGTGATTGGTCAGGACATAATCACCTTCCGTTCTAGTCTGATGCACGTTAGCACGTGTTAGAGAAGGTGGTGCTAACGTGGGACCTTTGGAAAAATCATCGAACCTGGTTCTATTCGTAAAACTCAGTAAAAATAGCAGCGAATAATGAAGACCTGCCTTATTAAAAAGGTCGGCAAAGTCTTTCGGGCGCCAACTCCATTCAGCCATAAACGGCTTCAGCTCGGTCAATGTAAATTCAATTGGCGGGGAGTAAAACACAACGCCTTAGTCGCATATTGTTATAAGTTTCAAACACAGAAAATCTCGCATATGCATAGATTCGCTTAAACTTTGAGGTTCCGGAAGCCGGAAACAGGGGCGTGTATGCTAACTGTAAGGTCTAAAAGAGAAGGCATTTACGGGACCACCGACCACGTGTATCCATTATATCACCCGCAATATTTCTTACATACATTTTTAATTTTTATTTGGAATATAGAGAATCTCTAAGGATCCCAACAAATCGAATAACAATGTATATCACTCGTTTGAAGACTTGGTATATCAAGATTCGCGAATCGTGAGCTGTGTAGAGGGTATCCTCCTGGCTACCCGTTCAGGTTACTTCAGCTTTGCTTGGTAACAAACGAGCGCCATTGCTGCACACAAAAAGTGAGCTGTAATACTTGTTGCATATCTCCGATCGATACATGAACAATATGTCACCAAATATACTACAGACACTGGTGCAACGCCCGTACCGACTTTGGCATGCAATTGTACGTTGGTGAAGTGCATAAAAAAAATGTTATACATTAAGCCACCATGAGCCTGGACATGCAACTCTAGGCTATCCCAACTCAAGAGGAAGTAGAAATTGCTCCCGGTTAAGGCGCTTGTACACACACAAATGGTTTGATTCTATCTTATTTTTTATTCGCCAATGCCGAGTGCTTTTTGAGGGCATACGGCCAAGATTCAACGTTCAAACACCACAGCTAGATTTGGAGATTCATCACAGAACGGGAGGAGGGAGGTAGGAGCACAGGTTTACCCTTGGAGACACTCGATAACTTGGGTGGTGCCCGTCCTTACAATCCTTTTGTCCAGATCCTTCGGGATAAAGGTGGAGTAAGTCCTCTCATTATGAGCACTGTATACCGCGACCGAAATAGCAAGAAGCTGACATCGAAAGTCATACACAGTCAAAAACTGTGTCAAGAGCCAGAGTTAACGATTTTTTGAATCACGATTCCAATTTTCTGTAGCTCAGGCTGATAATGAAAAAGACAATAAGAAGGAGTGCTATCCTCCAATCTCTTGTATCCATTGATAGGCAGCTCTCCGATCGGATCGTGTGAGATCCATGGACATGTCAGAATAGGGCTCCAGCCACCCGGATTATCGGGCTTCTCAACCACTATATAGAGATCGGGTACCTCCTCCTGCCTTTAGCACCCTTTTGATACTCAATCAAATACTCAATCCACCTTATAACCTTCGTTCCATCTCAACAGGGCTGCCATATCTTGAAAGAAACCCACAGTCCAGGTCAGAACAAGTTGGCTATTAGCGGATACCAGGGTGCGAAGACGGCATTTATGCTGGGTGCTTCCTCCACTTTGCTTTGGCTCGAAAGTAATAAGCTTTGGGCGACGACTGAACTTAGAGAGGATTCCAGGTAGTAAATAAATAGATGCTACCTACATTTTAACTTCGTGATGTTCCTCAGTGCCACAAATCACAATCATCCGTGCGCAAAATGAGTAGCACAGATATCGCGACAACTGGACATTTGACAATCTGTGTAGCGCTCCTAGCGGGGATTTCATGTAGAGAATCACAGTTCTGGTTGATTCAATTGATAATATCACACTTCACAGCGTCAGACGAAATACTCTGCCAAAGAGTTCGCTTCTTACGACAAGGCCATTTCTCTCGCATGAAGTTAGGTGCATTCGAGATATGACTTCATTCTGCCTATCCCTGTTATTATCGCGATCACCCATCACGTGATGTGTAACGCCAAGCCTATTGGCTCGTTGAGGTGAACCCCTGCTGTTCAACTCCAGCCACCCGACTTGATGACGAGTCAACGACGACGTAGAATTGGCTATCATTAGAAGACATGGGGAGTCTTTATCTTGCCATAGGAAGGTCCAGTTCCTTGGAACCCATTTCTGCAATACATCAATGCTGTACTGAATGCCCGTGATCCAGACCAAGGTGGCCGAGACAATTGTGTTCTTTCAAGCCCACATCTTTGATTTCACATAACATCAACGCCCCCCCTGCATCATAAGCCATGGTGACAACTCGAGGGGCTGTCGCAAAGACAGGGTCAGAGAGCAAAGCGAGAGCGTCACGGAAGGCGACGCCTTCGCGGGTATCAAAGAAGAAATCACCTGTGCCAAAACGGGGCGCAAGGCAGAAGAAGACCAGCTCCAAATCTGGCCAAACACTTCATGCGACTCAACTTACGGCAGCCACCAATACCACATCCCCCGACTTCGTTGTCCAGGGTAGTAATGATAAGGCGCTCTTCACTCTCGTTGCCTATCGCGGAGAGGGCATGTGTCTCCTTGCCATGAATTGGAAACAGGGCACTCCACCGAACGACTTTGTAGGGTTCGCCATCGAATATCAGGAGCCCGGCGGGACTCAATTCTACTCCGTGTCCAACCGAATCTCTTTCCCCCAAACGGACGGACACCAAGGGCCCAATGCACTCTCTAGCCGGTTGTCTCCTTTCCAGGTCTTTCGCTGGGTGCACTTTCCGTTCAACGCCGGCCTGCCCGGGAATTTTACCTATCGAGTCACGCCCGTGTTCATGGACGCGTCGAGTAGTCTCAGCTACGGCGACTTTCAGGAGGCTGGGATCGCCCTCACAGCAGAGACGTATCCAGGTGAACTGAATATCTGCTTCACCCGCGGCTTCATCTCCTCGCAAGCATTCGTGGACAAGTTCGGCACCAATGGCGGCGTAGGCACGATCCTGCCCGCAACCGCCAACGCGGGTCTTGATTTCAAACCCAGCGATCCACAGAAAGAGGAGACTGCGCTCGCCTGGATGGGTTTCGAAGCCCGGACCGCCATACTGAATGCTCTCGACGCGGCCGTTGGTGATACCACCGCGCAGGTGCGCGTTGCCGCCTACGACTTCAATGAGCCCGAGATTGTCTCGCGCCTTGAACAGCTCAAGGACCGACTGAAGATTATCATTGACGACTCTGGATCACACAAGTCGTCCAGCTCAGCGGAGTCAAAAGCAGCTATTATGCTGTCGGCGTCTGCCGGCTCTGCCAACGTACAGCGCCAGCACATGGGCGGCCTTCAACACAACAAAAGCTTGGTCATCGACGGCAAAAGTGTCCAGATCGCAATCGGCGGGTCGACGAACTTCTCGTGGCGCGGTCTCTACGTGCAGAACAACAACGCTGTAATTCTCCAAGGGGCAAGCGCAGTCAAGGTATTCAGTGAGGCTTTCGACAATATGTGGACGAACCCGAATCACGTAACGGCCTTCAGCGGCACAGAATCTGCAGGCTGGAACGATATTGGCTTTGCCGACATCAACGCGAAGGTCACTTTCTCGCCACATAGCACGGCCAACGCAGCGCTCAAAGATATAGCGGCGGACATCGACCGCACTGAGTCCAGCCTGTTCTACTCGCTCGCCTTCCTGTACGAGACCAAGGGCGTGATTCAGGATGCCATCAAGGCCATGACGGCTAAGGACGGTATCTTCGTGTATGGTCTGTCGGACAAATCCGTGGGCGGTCTAGACCTGCAGCTACCAAACGGCAACCCGCCTGTGGCTTTTCCAGGCGCCTTGTTGCAGACCGATCTGCCCCCGCCGTTCAAAGCCGAGGCCACGGGTGGCAACGGAACGCGCTGTAAGTATAAAGAGCTCCACGCTCCCACGGGTCAAATCGCAGATGTCCCTCCATTCAACCGTCACGCTGTGGCAACAGCTAACCCTTGGTTTGTTAGTGCACCACAAGTTCGTCGTCGTCGACTTCAACAAGCCAACCGCGCGCATATACACGGGGTCGTACAACTTCTCGACCGCCGCGGACACCAAGAACGGGGAGAACCTATTCTGCATCCGCGATCAGCGCGTTGCCACCTCATACATGATTGAGGCCCTGGCCATGTTCGACCACTACCAATTCCGCGACGTCGAGGCCAAGTCCAAGGACGCGAACAAGCCAATACAGCTGCAGAAGCCTCCTACGGCTGGGACGACTAACGAAAAACCTTGGTGGGATGCGTATTGGACTGACTCAACGAAGCAGCATGATAGAGAGTTGTTTGGAATTTGAGAGCTTGACCTTCTCGATAATACCAGATAGGTTACTTCTAGAACCTGAGTAGTGGATACGCGGTCGCAGTGGGACTCGTTTGGAGGATTGGACTGTATGCAGCGCAATTAGTAAAACCGGTTATCAACAACGGCACTTCCTTTTCGCACACTTCGACTACTTCTACGGCGCTCTTTGTATTGCTATTCATTTCAGTTATGTAAAATATGGGACTACTGCTGGTTTCTTCATGATGCAAAGCAAGGGAGATGGTCAAAGGAACTCTTCCTGATAATATAATACGTCATTCGTTCTGTGAGACGCTACTCTACCAGTGACGGGTGAGCAAATCAGCGCTACATTTTCGGGTCATACGGTTTTCGAGGCTATGCATAATATGATATGCACCTTAAGCCTTTCATAGCAGATGCTGAGCCCCCATTAGGCCCCAATCCACAAGCGGGTATCGCTTCTAGGCGCATATCAGATGACTAACACCAAGCAGTAGCAACGGCTAACCAGCACCAACTATGGCGGCTCTGGGGTTGGAATGTCCCATTCAGGACGAGCCAAACTATCACATTTTGCCATCAGAGCTTTAAGGAGTCGTGAAAGACAAAATGGACAGCGCTAGTAAAGCCGTGAAATACCCGCAACGGCTCATGATTATGCATTGTGCTATGGTCGTTGCACAGGTCTCTTAGAATCTTAACAGGAAGAGAAATGACCTTGGAGTTGTATTCTATTGTGTGATCCATAGGTCTCGCTTGTTTTGTATCTCATGTGTGCAGGCAAGCATCAGCCTTGCCCAGGAAAAAAACAATTTCCAGTGCTTCTTTTAGATACAGTAAAATCATACAGGGGAGCAGGCAAGGCAGCTGCTCGTGAAGGGCTTGAGTGACTCGATTGTCCACTCCACTACGAATAATACCACAAGTGTAACTTGTTATTGCTAATACGATACTCACTTCGCGAGGACTGCATCCATTCTCTTAAGGCTAAGTCGATATCCCTTATCACATACTTTTCTTGGCGAAAAACAATTATGGCCTGCGTTTCACAATTGGAAGCAAGGTGGATGATAATTCTAAAGTCCCATTTGTTATAAGCCTGACTAAACTTCAACGGGCATTGGAGGGGATTTGCAACAAAGACGGAAGTATGGCGGAATTGATTAGTGATATTCTCTTTGTTATTCTCATATATCAAAATCTTCCTCTCCCTCCGAGGTGTTCTGAAGAGATCCCTCTGAAGCTTTCCATATATGCTAGCAGGGGGGCATTAATGAGTCTTTTTTTCTCACTCCCTGCGAGAGGCCTACTCTCTAGCATTCTGTATAACCAGTTTCAAATTATATAAGTTGAACTCCACATAAGAATAAGTCAAAATTAGTAAAGAGCGAAATCTTTGCAACAAGGCAAAGGATCTATTCAACGTGGCCTTACGATCGAAATTAACGACACAATCTTAGATAGAGTACAAAGGTAAACCGAAAACAGAGCTGAAAATCATCACAAAGAGCTACTAGATAGTCTCCTGACTACAGTGTAAAGCTACTCCATGCTAATTACTGCCGGGCGGAGGAGTTGTACGCCTACTCTTCGGCTTTTAGAATGTACCAGGCCCTAAAACATTTATAGATTTCTGCACGTTGTCTCGCATGAGAGAAAGTCTTGGCCCAGAGGAATTTTTAAGTCGAGATCACCAGGCTTTGCGGCCCAAGATCTGAATTTAGTGCTGTCAACACGGTTCGGGTTCATGTATGTCCCAAAAAAGAAAAAAGGGTTATTACTACGAACATGAAAAGGCATTATATGCTGAAGGGAGATGGTGAGCAACTCTGGAAAGTTATGGAGAAAGTGGCGCGTGAGGAAATACAAGGGTATGGCTGTACCTCATGGTTCTTCAAAAATATGGCGGTGTACTCCTCGAGCACTGGCATACCAACACCGGGGATTTTAGCGGCGAATGGAGGGAGGTAAAGGTTCTGCTGATGGAAGTTGTATCCTCGGGATTTTCCAGGAAGTGAGCACCGCCCATGTCGGCGACCAAGGAAAAGAGGCGGGAGTTGCTAAAATGTTTTCAAGACCTCATGATGTCACGAATGTTCATGTTACGATGCTCAGCACTGTTCCCAGTAGCAGGAGGCTGGAGCCTCACACTGACGATGTAAGTATTCATTGCAGCAGTTATCAGGACAGTTGATCGAGACAAACCTGTTTTGGACAGATGGCCAAGAGCCTATCACGAGCAAATTTTCTGACAGATCAGATTTCGAATGTGAAAGTTGATTGTCTTTCGAGATAGTGATATATCAGAAAGTTTAAGTTGGGTTGCCTCGTTACATCAGTCTTGCCCCGACAGCCCTTCCTTTCGGCTCTCGCTTGAATATGGCGGAGGATGGTGGGATGTAACCTATCACGGAAGGCTGGTTTGTGTGCGTGTCACAGCAAGGATGGAACCTGCCTAATTATGCCACGCGTGTGGGAATGGTTCTAACTGACAAGATCAGAGGTCATCCAGGGCAATCGGACCCATTCCCAGGCGAACATTCGCTAAAGTATTCGGCAAGGGCTAATCAGACCGTTGTATACGCGGGGTGGCCGGGCCATATTGCCCGCTACCAGAGCCTAGGAAAATTCCATCTGCTGCCTCGTCCTCCCGCCGATGTGTTGAACTGCAGGACGTTAACTGGCACTAAGCATGTGTGTTATCCGTTCAAACTTTCAAGCCAAGATTGGCCTGTATATCAAAGTTCTGCGCTAGGTCTGGTTCTAGATCCGTAAAACGCGCAACTAAGTGAAACGGGAACTCGGATGTACGGCCTATAGATCACAGAGAGCCTTTTTTTTATTTTTTTTTTTATCAATTTTGTATTATTAGAAATGGCTGGCATCAGTAATCCGCCAGTCAATGGATTCAGAAGCTGGAAACAATGCCATTGGCGATGCATGATGAACTTTAAGGTCAATTAGACAGTATTTCCTATTCGCCAATCGACTTGCGACTTATTTTTAAGTGCGCATGGACTCTAAAGATCCTAGGGACCGAACAGTAAAGAGATCGGATATCTAAGATCATCCGGAGTAGAGCGATGGGCACTTAAGCTTCAAATCATCGATATAGGAACGGTCTCCAGTGAGCCAGAATGGTCCGGTGATTTCCGCTCATCTGCATTTTGACGTCCCCAGTTTGACTCGTCGACCATCAGCCGCCCATGGAGGAGGCATAATGGAGCCAAGGAGATCAACAATAGATTTGCTTTATTGGGCAAAACGCCCAGCGCCTTTCCAAATGTTCTCCACACTATCGACTCTGCTTCCCTTGCACTTCGCCAGTCCTTTTTAGTGCGCGTAAAAGGAGCTCGGATAAGTAAGCGATTGGGAAATTCTGCGTGGATTATGAACCCCTAGCTCTGGTAAAGTTTGACTTCAGGCGTTCAGCTCTCCACGGCCCTCGGGATTGGGCGCACAAGATCGCCAGAGGTTTTCGCAGCTAGTGCCCAAAGATTCGTCTTCGATACACCGGCGGTGCTGGACCACTGCTATGGCTTGAACCTTATCTGGCGACAGCCGGGCTTATACTCAGGGACGGGAGGCAGATGCGAAAGTAGCGGATGCTCTATTGCAGGGCATTCTGCCTGACAGGGCCCACTGCCACGGTTCTGGTAGGGGTTCAACCCCAGGGCAGCTGGCATCATGGTTAGGCTAAAGTCTCTAGTGGGACTGCTGAACCCTGCTGCCGGTTCGCGTCGTGTATACTGCAAACATGCGCCTAAAATATCCCTGAGCAAATACGAACACTAAGAGCGCCATTAAGCATAGACGAGTCATGGTGGTCATAATGAGATGGGATTTCGAGCTTATATGATCTCTCTACATCGACTGATACAGATACCAGATGCCGACGGCTTTCGTATGACTGAATCTTTTGCATCAGCACTCCTCCGTGGTCAACCGCTGTTCGGATGTATGCTTGTCGTCGATCTGCTCGGATCTGCACACAAGGACCATCCTGCGCTCCTGCATCGTGGGTGCTGAGTTGGAGCCGGTTGTCGCACACGTGGTGATCTGCAATGAGTTCTGCCACGGAAATCGCCGCCTATGAGTCGCAGATCTACGACTCTTCTATCGCAGTATGGATTCCGACAGGACTTGCCGCTTTGTTTCTTGCCTTTAGGCTCTACGTGAGGCGAAGCCGACTCGGGACTTGGCTATGGGATGATTACTGGTTGGCGTTGGCGTATGTGAGTTTGTTCGAGAGCCCTCATCTTCGACCGGCACAGTTTTACTCAGATCTTCTAGGTTTGCTTGCTCATCGGCGCCATTCTCGTCAGCGTGTCTTTCGTAAGCGATATATCTGTGAATGATGGCAAACGACATTTCTTCTTTTATCAGCAGCTGAGCAGCAGCATATTGGCCTTGGCAACGACATGGTCTAAATGCGCCTTTGTTATGACCTTGTGGCGTCTGACCAACCGAATCGATGCTAGAATTTTCTTGATATTCTTGGTCGTCAGCTCTCACCTCCTGGTGATCGTGAGCATCCTAGGCATTTATGTTCCAGCTTGTGGGGATCCAAAGATGCCGCTGCGCCCGTACTATTCTGGGCCGTGTCTTAATGAATCTGCCATTCGCACGCTTTTCACAACCCCTATTGGTAAGTGAATTTTCATGTGTGGTATTTGCTATTCCGGAGAAGAACTGACTGATACTGTGTTTTAGTGTATGGAGGCATCATGGATTTACTGCTCTCGCTGTTCCCGTGGTTCATAGTTCGGAAGCTCCAGCTGGAAAAACAGGAACGATTGGGTGTGGCCGTCGCTATGGGCTTAGGTGCTCTGTACGTACTTTACTGAGTATGATTCTTGATCACAACCACTTTTTTTTTTTAACAGTCTGGTCTAGGACGGGTATTATCGTAATTCTCCGCTCTGCTTTGCAATACAAGCGTTTGGTCGGACGTTTTGGTAAGCACACTTACAGCATGGCGGTGCGGAGCTTAACTGATAAAAAAATCCTTCCACAGACTCGTTGGTTTTTCTCCAGATATTCAACACCCTCGAACCTTCCATCACTGTGATTTTACAAACGATTCCCATTTTCCGTGTCCTGTTTATGGAAGCCAAGAACAGCCGCATCAAGTACAATGTGTATAATGCGCAATCCCAACTCCGGTCACCGACATCCGATATCGAGCTAGTTCGAAACAACGGTCTGAACAAGAGAGTTCTCTCGTCGGTGCTTCCTGGTGGATACACGGAGCTTGGCATAGTCCACCTGACGGTTGGGCCCGGCGGGCGCATCGTCGAAGTCAAGAAGGACATGTTTTCAGACGATAATGCCCGGGGATACGGCAAGCTACAGTCTGACAGAGCTAGAGTTAGCAGTGTGCAACGGATGGACGAGTAGGAGACAGAGATGAGGCGACCATAGTTGACGAAAGGGTTTGGGCGCGCCCATTGTAAGTTGGGCAATCACAACAAAAAAGAAACATCAAGATACGATTCCCGTCATGCAAACCCGTGATGGTGAAGCCAAGCTACTCTGCAGTCATCCCTCCCCAGGATCCACAGGTATCGTCGATATACTCTAGTCCTGAAGCGTTACAATCCACATGGTGGCTTGGCCATTTATAACAGCGGATTCTGGAAGTGCAACTGCTAAAACCAGAAAACCCAAAAAGGCAAATTTGCAAGGTGGACAGCTCTACTACCTAGTATGCAGGCGATTACAGGATTCCGCACTCGTATCATACAATGCGTGCGTTAGGGCTGTCACGTTCGAGTCATGGAACTAGTCAGGTTAGCTCATTCCATAATGCCGGACAAGGTGTTTTTGTTGCCAGACCAAATAGGGTCTCTGGTACGCTATGCCAATTACGCAGAAGACAGTTCGCTAACTGGATTTCGCTGAAACCTACAGTGGCCTTGACCCTCGAACAAGACTGAAATCATGGCTGTGCGCTATCTTACTCACAATGACTTTGCCTCCCCCTCCAGAGGACGTAGACTAGGTCATCATATCGCTCTCCTTCCCGCCATCGTCGCTAGTGATGCATGGAACTCTGTTTCATGCTGATGACATAGGCAACGCCGGTCAGATTCTTTGGTACTCTGTCGTCCAATGTGAACTTTTTACTCATCGGAAACTCAACTCACGGATGATGGATACCGTTTCTATTCTAGCCTGGCAACGTTAATTTTAGCCAATATAGCTTCCTTCTACTTGTGAAACTACCGGAAGAGACCTCCTAGCGCATGTGTTGGCAAACATACTTCGTATAGTCTCCGAACCCAATGCGCCTTTTGTATGCGGGGAACGGCCAGGAAAGGGGGTCAGCACTACAACAGCGACATGTGCCTTGAGACGTTGTGTGAGTTTGGGGTCGGTGCAATATGTGAATAGCTCTGTAGCAGTCAGCCAAACGACATCTGAGGGATAGCAGAGGCTTGGACGTAGACCGACAGGTGTAAGCTAGATAACTCTTTCTACAACATGCTGCTCGTGTATGAGTTGAGAAGGTTTCTACGAGCTTGGAAACTCACCGGTCATACCGGATGTCACCTACGAATTAAGAGGTTGAACAAGCGCTTTCCTGGGCCAGTACACCTTACAATTCGTGATATTCACCATGTTGTTGGTGGGCTTATGATTCAATGAATGGGTCTTGTGGCCCCTAGTGCGGTCGCCTTGAAGGGCTCGGCAGCTGGAATCACAGTGCTGGCCCGGTCTCGTTAAACTCGAGCCACATGAGGACTCACGTACGGGTGATTTCTGGAACAATAGGTGACGACTTGGCATTGTATCTAGTCACAGGGGGCACTGGCGGTAGGAACCGCGTTCACTCTGCATATGAGATCGACTGTTTCAAGCCTCAGCCTGAGGGAAATACTCTTTACACCAGCCTTGCTACCCAAAGTTTACCATCGTGAAAGAGCTACATGTCTTCAAAATTAACTTAAAAGCGTTGGATGGACTATTTCTGTTCCTTCCGCTGTAATAGATGTGCATGGCAATGCAGGATACTGCTCCAGGGCGGCGTTTGTTATGTGCCTCGTTGGGAATCCCAACCTGGCCTCGTTGCTCTTGTAGATCCGAACTTAGACGATCTGGCCAGATGCGCCCATGGATATATTGAGTGCAATTGCCGGGGCAATGGCCGACGTAGTTTCTAGACTAGATGATAGCCAGCCAAGGAGTGGCGGAATGCAAGAAAAGCGCCGAACGCAGCAATGATAAGACATCCGTATGGTTGCTAATTCGGCAATTTCCACAATCAGCTAATATTCCAGCGTAATTGATCTCGTAGACAATCGTATCATTGAATAATCCTTATCACATAGTAGTCAAGTGAAAGGAGAGCGGAGGTGAGAAAGCCAACAGCGCCAATTATGGCGAATACTGCCGAATGGAAAGCCCGTCTATTCAATAAGAATCATGTCAGACAAGGCCATAAACCGAGATTCCTTTCCATCTCATTGACTTACGCGTTGAAATGGTCTGCCGACCGCGAAATCACATAGGCTGCAACATACAGTGGCACAGTCATGAGTTGGGCTCGAAGATCGGTATACTTTGACAGGTTAGTGATTGTCCATACATTAAGTCCACTGGGTCCGAATCACGTATACGCCTTTCTCGGTGGTCTAAATGCTCCAGGTCTAATATCTTCTCTTTTGTTTCTCCCTTCCTCAAAACTCTGGCACGTCGCCGCCGACCACTGCAGAAATAACGAGGTGAGAAGGACCTCGTGATGCACATAGTTCCTCAGCCTTGCGGGTTAAAGACAACGTGTTCAACGCGCCGGCGTTGGTAACCACTTCAATATCATTGGTGACAATATCATCTAAACTCTTATCGAGCGGGGTAAGAAATCCTTCTTCATATCCGAGATCTGGGTTTTCCGACTTTTTTATGGCGTTCCACGCAATGTTCATCTCGGATAGCCAGTCGCCCACTATGATATGCACGCCTTCGTAAACAGCCATACGGGCCTTGGTGTGTGGGTGATCGCCTGTGGCACCTGACACATTGCCTATGGGGATTTATTTTTTGGAACTCATGTTGTAATCATTCATCCCAGGCTCGATCTTCAACATGGGTCGTATAGAGTTTATCATCTTAGAAAAGAGTAGTCATCCGCCCAACTTACAGAAAACCATAAGCAACTCAGTAGTGAAATTTCTCATTGATTCAGCAGCAGAGAAACGACAGAATCGGGAATTTTCCTGCTTATGAAACTTTCGGCGGTGGATCGCCGTCCATCAAACTCCTTCGGCGGGCAGTCCCCGACACTAAAGAGAAAGCAAAGACGGGTCAGAATGTTGTTGTATTGGGGATGGTGAACTACTGCTGAAATAGGTGGGCCGGGGCCCTCAAAACTACCCCGCTCACCCATGAGTTATTTCCATATGTTATCTTAACGAGCCAGGGATGAGAGCATCGGGTACTGAGCGTTCAAGGGTTTGGTATTTGCTTGCGACTTTCTCATGCTTCGAATCTAGAATCAGGCTATACAAAGACCCCTTTCGGAGCGTTTAGATCATCTAGGTTCTTACTTTCGCTTTTGCCAGGCTGGTACGACCTTCTATTCTAGATTTACCTATGAGTTGAGCCAAAGTGGTCGGCAATGAGCTGCCGACGCCAGAAGTTAGTGTGTGGGGGGGATAATCATGGGGAAGTGTGGGGGAATATATCTCATCGTACATATAAAAGCCGGTAACAAGGTCGGCAAATCGGCCCACGGCCGTTACACGCTATCGTTCTGAAGCTGAGTCGGTCGAAGGATGCGATAGCATGATGAGCGCACTGATTCTGTTCATTTTTCACGCCCTGGCCCTGGCTGTCTCTTCAGACGCTTGTGCTGGCCTCCAAGAACCCATCGGCAATAATGTCTCTTACAACTCTACTTCTGTGGCTGTAGGCACTTTGAAGATCGCATCTACAGCTTACAATAATACAGCTACCCTCTGCCGCATCATCGGGTTTATCAAGTATGGCGAGTTTAATAACAACACTCTCAATTTCGAGGTCTGGCTGCCGTCCGAAGCCAGCTACAACTCTCGCTACATGTCTGTTGGTGAGCAATGCCCATGATGAAACTATCTGCGGTCTCTGGCACTGACAGAGTTAGGAAATGGCGGCTTCGCTGGCTCGATCGATTATTCGTCAATGTTGGAGAATGTCAATAATGGATATGCCGTCGGGGGGTATGACGCTCAATAAGGCATGGGGACTATCTTGAGCGCTAATATGATCCTATAGTTGCGACTCAGGTCACTCCGAATCTGATAATGGTGCATCGACGCCTGTGTCATACGTGCCGTACCTCAACAACCACGATGAAACACTCGCTTGGATTCACAATTCGATCGCCATGTTCACTGAACCCGCCAAAACCTTGACCTCGATATTTTATGGCAAAGAGCCTCAGTACTTGTATTATTACGGCTGCTCTACTGGTGGTGCTCAAGGATTCGCTCTCGCCCAGTACCACCCCGAGATCTTCGACGGTATCTATGCCGGAAGTCCAGGGAATCATTACTCCCATCTTATCCTCTCCTTTCTATGGAATGGGCTGAGTTCCAAGGTGAGTTCGAGCCTTATTCTTAGCTCTATTCCCTAAAATGACATGGCGATTTTAGGCCACTGAATCGACACTCAGCCCGAATGCTCTCGACTTGATTACCGACTCTGTTCTTGGTGCTTGCGATTCTCTCGATGGAGTCGCAGACGGCGTATTAGAAGACCCTACTCAGTGCCATTTCGATATCTTCTCACTCTTATGTTCGGATGGGCAAAGTCCTACTGCAGACAACAAGACAGTGTGCCTTACATTATCACAAATCCAGACAGCCCAGAAGTTCTATGCAGGACCTATTGATGTGAGAAGTCAGACACAAGTGTACCCGGGGTTCGCGTTCGGCTCCGAAAGGCAGTGGTCACTCCAGGAGGACTCACTATACCTTGACTATGCCGTACCGATTCTCCAAAATCTCGTATTTAACAATATTAGCTACGACTACACCACTTTCAACTGGGCTTCCGATATTGATCTCGTCAACCAGAATGCTTTGCCACTGATAGATGAGATTGCGCCAGATCTAAGCGCGTTTCGGCAACGCGGGGGAAAGATGATCGTGACACAAGGTATTGTTTTCCAGACTTTACGTATGGTAGCGCTCTGCTGACTATTGCTTGGCAGGCTGGGCTGATCCTTTTAATGCTCCCTATTGGCCGATTCAACAGAGAAATGAGATGCACCAAATATTTGGTACTGAATTGTCTAATTTCTACACACTCTTCATGATTCCAGGAGGGGGTCATTGTGGTGCAGCAGCGTATGGATATGAGAGCATTCCAGCCACCTATAAAGTGCTCGACAGGCTGGTGCCATGGGTTGAACAGGGGTCGAAACCTCAGGATTTGCTAACAACAAGTCCCCCTGATGGCAGCAATATAACAAAAACTCTATATCCGTATCAATAAACTTATCAGCTCTTGTTGGCGAACTAGACATTTATCTATGGTTCAATTTATATTGCATTCCTAATCCTTCTATTTAGCACGTCAGGATGGATCAAAAGTATATCATCCTCAATCGCGATATAGCTAAATTTGCAGGTGAATAAATGGTGGGGGGGAATGGGCTTTCGTCTGAGCCGCAATATTGATAATCTCATATCATAAGCATAGTACCATTGTTCCTGCTGCTGTCAGTGCCGCCAGGCAATGGCGTACAGATCCACGAGCAAATACGGAGTAGTGGGCAGCACTTGCCTAAACAGTATGGCAACCGCTTGCTCAATGGTCATGTCTCACCCTTAATTCCACAACGTCATTATTGAAGACACATGCGTCACTCCCCTCGAACATTAAAAGATATCCATATAATGCTTTGGTCATTGCCAGGCGAGGACCGGGTGAAACTGCCCAACCTTGTCCATCTCACCATCATCGGCTCATGTAACTACTCCCAAAATTATTCTCTGAATTATCCTATCAAGCTTTTAATCAGCCTAGTGGACGCCTTGATTTCATCGTATAATCATCCTGGGTTTCGTATGGTTTAGCAGCTTCGATACGCGACCAAGAGTATAACATCCTGCCATGAATCATAGATGATATCACACTGGAGCCCATGACACGACCATATCGGCACATTTTAACTAACGCAATGTTGAGTAGTTCAGTGGCACCCGCAGGCATTGCAAAGACCTCTGCAAAACAGGAAAGAAGGCTTCTAGTTACGCATATGTCGAATGATGTTCGTGTGATTAAATACATAAATTGTGAACACTTAGCTGTAAAGCAAATGGCGGAGTGTGTTTGTTCTCATGAACATGACTTTGGATATTGAAGCGCTCTCTTCAGCGCTGTCCTGAAGGTCGTGCCATTGATTTGATGTACGAAGTTGACTTCTCGTAGCTCTTGCTTGGTTGGCTTCAGTGCCTCCTGATAACCCCGAATATTGCCATAGGTTGGGCTATAATAGTTGGTGTCCACATTCACGTAGACTGAAGCAAGTTAGCAGATACATTCTTACTTCCTGGGCGATCCTACTTACATGATGTCTGGTTGATTGCTGATGCCGGATCAATCAGTGTGAGCAATGTCGCTTCATCCCAGAATGGTAAATCGGGATATGCGGCTGCTGTGTTCAGGACTGTATAGGGGTTTACAATCTCCGCGATCTCCTCAATGTACTCCGTCGTGGGAAATATGTCCAAAGCGTTGGCAGCGTTTGATACCAAGGCTCCCTACAGTTAGTATTGAAGAATGTTTCAAGGATTGGATGCTACCTACTGATATTCGGGAAGTCCGCAGTGAGGGCAATTTTGGTGGCCTCGGGGTCAACCTTGAAATTGAACTATGATGAGGTTAGAATGAGTTGTTGTTGACTCGATCCTGGTGGTCTTGCATCGGTGTTGATATCTGCCTGGAGGACACTTCCACTTATCTGCAAGAAATTGGTGTCCACGAAACCTCCCATAATCCACAAGGCCTTGGTGTTCTTGGCAAAGTCCGAGTCCATGCGCACAGCCAAAGCAATATTCGTGAGTGCTCCGCCGGCGTATATGACAATCTCCCCAGGATACTTGCGGACCTGTTCAACCAACCAGGCCGCTGCGTTTTCTCCTGCGAGTGTTGTGTTCGGATAGCCCTCGACGAACGCCTCTTTCACAATGCGGCGCGGATCTCCGCTCGTGGGGTCGGATCCAAGAGCCTCAGCTGTATCATTCTGCGGCTTGAATACTCCCTCCCATGGCAGAGGGCCCTGGAGTGTCTGCCAAGTTTGCATCAAGTCTGGCGTCATGAGTAACGGATAGTCGGACCCCTTGTAGACCGGTATGCAAGAAAGATTGCCAATCTCTAGAAGCGCCAACGCATGTGTGCTGCATTGTAGTGCCCAGGAATTCGCAGTGTCGCCGATCAAACCGAGAACGTCCCAACCATAATCAAGTGCCATGAGGAACTGTGTTGCGGCGCCAGCGTTCCAGTCATTGTCCATAATGATCTTTGGCCCGCCGGCGTTAACGGCGCCAGCACGGTCGCTTCCAGTGTTGTTGGCGCATGATGCGACGACTGCACCACCGGCGACGGCGAGTTGAAGTGAATATCTCATCTTGATAGACTGTGGGAAGCTCCTGTGTAGCCAGATACATACATTACACAAGCTCTAACGGTCTTATAGCTAGAGTCTGTCAAGATCACAAACACTCAATTACGTCTTATCTCTTGGTGATGCTGTCACGGCGTACAGCGGGGCTTACGGCCCTGGTAGCGTGGCTTGGCCCGAATCTAGTGGCACTTCTTACCCGCCGAACAGCAACATGGTTTCGCGACTTTTATGTTCAGACTGATGACCGAGATAGAGTGCCGGGTATTCCCTTCACCTGCGGCCATGAAGCTCTTTCATGAATAGCTCCGACGATTGGCTGCCTTGACGGCCGAGGCTCAGCAAGCTTGCGCGACATAAGATTGATAATATTGAACCGTCACGAGTGTGTTTCCCCAATGACATTTTCGACGACATGTATGTCCTTGCCACTTTTGTTTACCAGTCGCCTCTCAACCACTAACTGATACGTTCCTCTAGTGCTATGTAGGAGATCTCCGTGTTCCGCTGTTATCATCTACGCACCCCGCTTTCTGGGATTGCTGTAGATCAGCTCGGTTCTCATTACATGTACCCAGCCGTCATCATGGAATCGGTGAATAGCCTCCGTCAATGAAACAGGTCAGCCCCTCAACTGAATCTCGACCTTTCTCGATGTCTATGGCCGTTACTTGCTGTGGTCAAGGATGTCCAGAAGGAGCACTGATTCACGATGGGGTATGTTCAGAGAGTTTGTGCCTGGATCCTATCACTCTTTGTAGATCCTTTACTTTGTAGTCGTCGAGCCATTTATCGCCTATGGTAACCAACTGCGACGCCTGCACTTTCTTGAAATATGCATCTTCCCGCTGAGTCCTTGTAATCATCTCTGTCGCCATCCATAAACCCTTCTTTTGCTACACTCCGTGGTGTTATCATGAGTGAATGCCATATAGGCATGAGTTAGCTTTCGATTCATTCCGGCTATGCCACCTCCGAGCCCACTACGTCTCCCGTGCACTGAACTTAGCATTGGTGCCTTTATCGCAAGCGATTCTCATCATACATTTCGCAGCATCGTCTTGCTCGCCAAACTCAATGCCTCAATCCAACAGCCATGTCTCATATTTGGCTGTGCATGTGGCGCTCTTGATCCAGCATGGTGCGACGTAGTTGATGCGAATCGCCTGTTCCCGGCTGGAACGACGCGCTGTCCGCATGAAACCACGCAAGCCGTACCTTGTTGAGGTATACTACCAGTTGTGGTCAGCCCTTGTAGAGTGCAGAAAGCTATGATTATCAGAGCAGCTTACAGGAGAATCTATCCAAGCGACCAGAGTTCCGGCGATGATAAAGCAGCGGTCGCGTTCGGGTACATCTGGTTGTTTCCCAAAGTCACGAACTGCTAGCTTCCATGCATACATGGATCCCTCGAGGTCGGCCTCGACGATGTTGAGACTTGGCTTGGTCGGTTCGCCATCTGGGTCTGACTATTGCTAGCAATGGTCATTGAGGCTTGAAGGTGAAGGTTACAGTTTAGTCAAACTTACCGTCGAGGTTCCAAAGGTTGTCCCCAGAACTACGACTGATACCCGCGTTCGCAATCACGGCGTCCGCGCTATTGCTCGGGCTTTTGCTTCTCGCAGTTTCAAGCATGGCCTTCTGTTGATCCCAGGCGCGTATATCCATTTGGACGAAGCCACAGACACATTGGCCTCGTTGACGTCTCCAAAGGTCACGAACGCACCCGTATCGACAAAAGGTCGGACACAGGTTTCGCCCATCCCATTGACACCGCCGGGCTAATATTACGCTCTCCGGATTAGCCGAGCACCTGGGAGCATCGCAGCTTTGAACCCAGGGCCTACTATCAAATCTGTATTCGCGGGGACGGTCGAGGGGTTGCCAATATGATCCCAATGCCATTGACTAGCTCATTGTAAGCCTCCTTATGCTACCTCCTTATGCTAATACTTGATGCACTATGACCTCCAAATGACAGCCTCGATCTCTTGTGCCCTCACACCCCGCTCTTTGAGGATGTCAACTACGTTCTTGGTAACCTACCTGTATGTCGTAATTTGTGGTCGGAATGTAAGCTGCTATATTTCGGGAATAGTTCTGGAAGTCTTTCCGGATTCCCAAGTCGGATACCAGTTTTCGACCTGACGGGCGTTCTCGTAGAAATGAGTGTGACGGCGATGTCTTGAAATTTCCCAGACCCGGCACTGGTGGTGCCATGAATCGGTCGAGCATTGCTGGCCCAAAATCGACCGGATTCATAAGTTTGACTGTGACTACCTCCCTCCCAGCGGGAAGCTGTGCTGGGTCCTCATTCATGATTGCTTAGTTGAGGTTGTGGTTCAATAACTCAAGTTAGTGTAAGTCATACTCAATAGTCACGATATAACTGCTTCGATCTTACTTGTAAGCCACGACTTTTAGGGATCAAGCTCACCTCATCCGACACGCGGCGGAGCGGGGGAACACCAAATCAGGTCAAGAACTCTACGAGGATTGGTGGAGACATGGACCAGGATGTAAAGCTGGAGAACCCAACCAACTGTAACCATGGCAAATCGGTAGCAGGCATATTCCGGTCGGTAATGTCTTGTTGAGTCTCAGAGTTATATCGGCATACGTATTTGCTTTGAGGCTAGGTGATGATTTTGGAATTCCTCAAGCTTGTATAGAATCTAGTTTATATATCTAACTAATATGACATTTGTATCGCCGAATTTGATCCTTGACGCTTGCACCGCACTGGAAAGCTTTCCATGCGATGGCAAAACGCTCATTACGCCCATTACGGGCGGTGCATGTTCTTCGATGCCAGTAAACGAGCCGAGTTTTACGTCTGACAACGGACTGTATGACATTAACTGCGACTATATATTTAGCTCAGAATTCAGAAAGTGTGATTTGTGACGCCTGGTGGTATTACAGTCGATAAATTACAGGTTGTACTGGATTTGAGATCGTACGCATAACGCAGGATCCAGTCTTACGGGTGTTGTGCTGTACGCCAGTGGGCCAGCATGGTGCTGAATGATTAGGGCTCTTCCAGAGACGGTGCGTACATTGAGATTCGTGGGGCCGTAGGTCAAGCTCATTTCAGTGAGACCTCCTCCGGCTCAGCACTCGGCCCCATACGAATCAATAATCACATAACAATTGATGATATACGGAAGCAGGTATTGTTCTACTGAACTTATATAGTAACTGCATCGATTCAATGATTTACCAATTAATATTACCATCGCAAAATAAATGATTCAGTGTATGAAACTATGGTCATGATGCGAGTTGCACAGTCAAGAATATGCATGTGGTGTCTAAGAATGCGTGCGCATAGCAAGAATAAGATGAAGACAAGTCAATTTGAGAGCTTCTTTCAGGCCGATCTTTGAGCAAGCATACATGATTAGTTACATGTATACAACTATCAAAATTCCCTTATTTTTTGGTGGCGAGGGTGTGTGACCTTGATCCAGCCTGTTCGAGGTCCAGCGCCAGGTTGCGCACTTTCTTTGCGGGTTACGGAGGTTTCAGGATACGCCTAACTGACGACCCCTCCCCTATGATACCCTACAAGGCCCACTAAGATGTCCACTGTAAATACACGATTCTATCTTCAACTTTCACCCGGCTGAGTGTGAATCCCGGCTTGGGAGAGTCTCACGTTTCATTGCATATAGCTTCCTCTTCAAATTAAAGCATATTGAAACGGTGCTTTAATAATATTACTTCGGAGTTGGCCTGCTTTTTGTTCATATCTTGCAATTGTACAAAGCCCCCCAACCCCGGGGTTACGCCTTTAAATGCTTAGCTGAGCCACCGCTCATGTAAGAGGCATCTAAAAAGCTGTACGGTACTATCACGATAATTTTCAAACGTATGCTCGGTTCGCCATCGTTGATTGATGACTGAGGATAGTGTACATCTAATTATAGGTCCTTTCTAGGGCATAGCCTGGGGCTGTCCTCGAACACTTCCATTCATTTCGAGGCCTAATGTGTCTTCCGACGGCTCGACTTCCGACCTCTGCCGCTAGAACACCTCCAGCATCTGCTCATAGTATAGAATCAGAAGTATCACAAATCGAATGACCATAGCGACCTCATCGAGTCTTTATTCGTACTGGTTTCCTTAACGCTACATATTGATTTATTGAGCTGACTGGCCACACACTGTGTATGCCCCGCAACCTTCGGGATGCTTGATTCCCGTAAGATCGGAATGTCTTCCACTCAGGGGTCTCCTGTATCGTAATGTCCAACTCCTGCCAGCGTATAATTGGCCTCTCTGAATACTACATCACGTCTCTTAATCGCCTTATTCCTACACACCCAACGGATCCAAATCAATATGGCGAACCCAGACACCACGAGACCGAAAAAGCGCATCTATCTCAACTTCTTTGATCATGGATGCACTGGCTCTCATATGTCTCCTGGGCAATGGCGGTATGTCGTCACATTACTAGGCACGGCCCATGATTAACACATCATAGAGGAGAGGGTGATAAGGGGACCACGAAGGATTCTCTGGAATATTGGATTAACCTTGCCAAGCTGGCAGAAAAGGGCAAGATCTCGTTCATCTTCCTAGCCGACAGCTATAACACTCATGAGATCTACGGAGGAAGTTCCGACTATATGCTTCGAGCAGGAGCTCACACGGCTACACTGGACCCTTTCACGGTCGTACCAGCAATGGCAGCGGTGAGCAAGATTTCCCCATCTCATGAGTTCCTGCTGCATTCACTCGTCGTGGAAGAGAATTCCTCGAGTATCGGTCTGAGTCTCTTTGAGTTCCATAGCGTCATGTGTACCTTTTTTTCCTCTTTCTGTCAGTGCGGCTGACCGTGTGTCTCATAGGTCACCAGGAACGTGGGATTCGGTCTCACTGCCAGCACAAGCTACATGACTCCATACGCATTAGCTAGGAGTTTCTCGTCGTTAGATCATCTGACCAATGGTCGAGTTGCTTGGAATGTGGTGACCAGCTGGAGTAAGAGTGCAGCCAAAGCGCTTGGTTACGACGATGTGGTTCCCCACGATCAGCGTTACGAAGTTGCAGATGAGTTCATGGACATCATGTATAAGTTCTGGGAGAGCTCTTGGGCAGACGGATCCGCTGTGTTTGACAAGGAAACTCGCACCGCATTTGATCCTGCTAAAGTCAAGAAGATCAACCACCATGGTGAGTCCTCCAGTATTTCAACAACCACAGCCACGCCATATACACTGTTGGACAAAGCGGGAGCCCACCTCTTGTTATATAGTAGGCGTCTCACTACTAACCTACTTACAGGCAAATACTTAAATGCATCCGCTCTTGGCCCTCTACATCCATCCCCGCAACGTACCCCAGTCATATTTCAAGCTGGCACGTCCAAAGCGGGCAGTGCATTCGCTGCAAAACATGCCGAAGCGATATACGTCGGTGGCCTAGTACCCGCACAGACGAAAGGATCAATCGCCAGTATTCGTGCTGCAGCTGCTGAGCGTGGCCGCGATCCCAAATCACTGAAATTCTTCGTCGGCATTTCTTGCATCCTCGGCAGGACAATAGAGGAAGCTCAGGCCAAGTATGAAGTCGCAAAAGAGAATGCTGATATCATCGGTGGTCTTGCGCAATTCTCGGGCTATACGGGTATTGATCTTGCCCGATTCCCTCTCGACGACGTATTTGAGTTGAAGGATGCCCCCAGTGATGCCGCAGTACATACTTTCTTGGAGAACTTCAATAAGGCCACTGGCAACATTGAGCCCTGGACGCCTCGGAAGCTCGGCGAGAAGATGGCTTTAGGTGGATTTCACCCCCTTCCGGTTGGAACAGCCGATATCGTGGCCGACGAGTTTGAGCGGTGGATCGACGAAGCAGATGTGGATGGCTTCAACATTGCCTACATCACGACACCAGGCAGTCAGGAGGACATCGTCGAGTACCTGGTGCCGGAACTGGTCCGGCGCGGGTTGATGTGGGAAGACTATGAGGTAGAAGGCGGTTCACTGAGGGAGAACCTCTACAGCACTCCGGGCCAGAAGGAATTGCCAGAAGATCACTATGGCCACAAGTTCAAGTGGGGATCTGGGTATGAGGGAGAGTCTATCGAGAGACTTGTGGCAGAGAAAACTGTTGATGGAGCGAAGGCTGATGCCAACAATGGCTCAAGCAAGTAACGACACCTCTACTAGTTGAGACGAAACAGCTCGCGGAGAAATACATATGGACTTTATCTCAATACTTCAGTTGACTCCTACGTCATACCGATATTTCTACTGTTAAACTCCACGTCTTATAAAAAGATAAGCAAGGGAGACGGCTGATGTTTTGATGTGTTGAATGATCTTTTATCATAACCACTTTGTCTTCAACCAATTTCGTGTACGTCCCTGAGGTCTGATTCTCTAAACTTGATCGCATTTATCATAACTAACCCGGGACGCTTTCTCTATCAGTTGGGTCCAGTTCTCAATAATACCTTCTGCGTCCCTGTCCAGAGAGAAGTTGGCCCCCTTTACTTCAATTAGTGGGACATCATTTCGATGTTTCCTGACATTCACCGCGTGGTCCCACAGCACATCATCCCTAGCGCACATAACTATGATTGGACACTTGACCATCTTCCCAAAATCGATGCTGTTAGTCTTCGTAATAATGCACATAATCGCAGAGAATCAGGTGTCTACCTTGAAATAGGACTCATTGTCCTGGTCCCAGATAGCTCCATAGATCTGATTGCGACCTTTCCATGCTCTGATATGATCGATAGCTTCGCGTTGGAAAAGCTCAAGATCATCGCCGACACCCATTCCCCGAAGATAGTCCCAGGTTTTCTGGAGGTGAGATCCATCCGGGACGGGTTTATTGAAAGGAGCGAAGTACCTGAGTCAGAGTGGTTCATTAGCAATCCTCTCAAGCCACAGTCCAGAACAAAGCGCTTACTTTTCCTTCATTCTTGCACGTTCTTCGGCACTCCTATCTAAAGTTATAGTCGTGCTCAGAGCTATTGATGTACTTTCTCACTCACATGATACTAGCACCCACAAGGCATATGCTTTTGACGTGCTGTGGATGTAGTGCTGCCATCTCCGTTGCCAGACTTGCGCCTGAGTGATGGCCTATGATATGGAACCCGTTCTCTACAAGTCCTAGGGACTGAAAGACCTCCATGAACAGGTTGACATACCACCTTGTCCCATTCAGTGCAATTTCGTCGATGGCAGTTGGTGAAGGGTCGAAAGAGGCACCAAATCCTGGCATATCAGGGGCATAACATGGATGGCCCAGCGATGAGTAATGCTTTATTATCTTAGTGTAAGACACCGAAGAGGAAGCAGACTTGTGCAGGAATATCAGAGTGTCTCCAGTTGTCCGATCCGGTATGGCATAGCGATAATGGACTTGGCCATGGAGGGAGTCGGCGTATGCCTTCTTCATCTTAATCGGTGACATGCTGGACATCTACATTGGCTTCTTCGTTGCAGATCCTGTGCTGAAATCCTATAGGTCATCTCAACATTACTACTATATCAAATATTGAATATCGGATAGTCGGGACTTATCGTCGGAAGCGGCAGCTAGGCCGAAATCCGGGGTTGCGAGCCTAAGAGCCAATTCTCAGTTTTTCTTCCGCCCATCAATTATTTACGAAATAGAGCATTACACAGATACCGGTAGGTAAAACTGGGAAATATGTCCCTCAGATGCGAACGAAGAGCGCATAGGCATCATACGCTTCAATAGCTCGAGCGCAATTTATTTCGCCCAAGGACATACGGGTTACTGGTACGACCAAACACTCGGTGTTATTCGCCAAAGCACCTCCCAATGCCAGGAGCTCCCTTAGCTACGATTACAGCGCAGCTTAGGTCAAGCTTTCTCCTTCTCTGGAGATTCTGATCAATTGAACGACCCAATTGTCGTACGATTCTGAATTGTCCACTGAAAACATGGGTAAATACAGGCCATGAGTTTTCTCAACTGCCAATAGTTCAGTGACCAAGTAGTACTCGTTGTTCACAGTTCTATTCACATAATGCAATTCTATGGTTTTACACCCAACGCCCCCGAATGCTGATCAAATATGCACCTCATCGCCATAACAGCGTGAGACTTTTGGCGGATTCAAGACTACAAGCACACAACCAGCTTCCTCCCTTTCATATTGCCTGTTTTCAGCATTTCTAGGCCTTCCTGGACAACCTCTAATCCTCCCTCAATCAGATGGAGTTCTGGCAAAACCACCTTACCGTTCTCGAGCAGCTTTCCCAACTCCTCGGTGTAGCGAACATTAGACTTGTCCAGCACGAACTGCTTCATTTCAACCGTGTGGACCTCGACGTTTTCCGGTACTTCTTGAGAGTTCGACATCATCGCAAGCGGCGCAAACGAAACTGGCTCCTCATTCGAGACAGCCTTGAGCGATAATGCAGCAGTCTTGGTGCCCACGAGATCTATGGCACACGTGATCCTGCCGCCAGTAACACTACGGATCTCTTCGATCAACTCGTCGTCGGATTTGCCATCGCGAACGACGACATGCGACGCACCCAGGCTTTCCGAAAGACTCTTGGTCTCGGACGAGTTGACTGTGATGACTCTCATTCCGCTGAGTACCGCAAACTGGGTAGCGAACTGCCCGGTGACAGTAGACCCTCCCCATACCAGGAGCCAATGCTTATCCAGGCCGTCAGACTTGGAGGATGGCACAGGCACTCCTAACCATTTCCATAGAGACATGCCTGCCGTCAAGGCAGCTACACCAAGGCATGCAGCTGCCTCAAAAGGGACCGTACTGGGAATTGGGAGAACCGTGTGCGAGGGTACCACAACGTACTCCTGAAAACAACCAGCACGCACATCCTTATAGTATGTGCTCGTCCAAACTCTTTCGCCCTGGTGGAAGCCTGACACGTTTTTGCCCATTTGCGCCACAACACCAGACATTTCTCGTCCAGTCACCTGGGATTTGTCAGCTCAATTAGCCCACCAATCTGGGATATGGGGGGCATACCCAAGGGAATTCTGGTAAACAGAAGTTATAGTCTACCGACTTCCAGTCTATCGGATTCAGGCCCACGTAGTGACCTCTTATCATTACCTCATCGTCGTGGACGATCGGCATTGGGAAATCATGTCGAATCTCATATTTGCCCTTGTCTGCCACGACTAGGGCTTTCTGAACTTGGGGTATGATTTCAACTGCTGATGAGGTAATTGACCCTTCCGATGTTGTACTTGATTCCTTTCCGTTGCTGGCGATTATTTCAGACGGCCTTCTTGGATGTTTTGTGGGATTTGCTCTGATCTTCCGTAAAAGAGAGCGAACCGTCTTCCATGAGTTTCGAGTCTTGAGGACATGTGGCCGAGCTTCTGTCATCTTGAACCGGGAGTCTGGAGTATTGAAAGCAAAAGAACGAATCGCCTCGGCCAAGCTCGAGTCCCGTCTCTAATCCAGACCTGAATGCAAAAAAGCTGGATACGAAGCTGAGTAGCACGGGGCATGATATCGATCGTCCATGGCGGGCAGATCCAGAGGTCCCGGCAACGGCTGACGGATGAGATCACTTACCTTATCGCCGACGACCAAAATCCACCTGCCTGGAAGATTGTCCTATCAATGCATTCATAGCTGGCGAATTTGGGGTCTTGGGCGTGGATGTGTGGCGCTCCGACAGGTCACGACAGGATTGCATGAGATTGCACCATCCGTCGGCATTTCGTCTATCGGCCGTCGGGGGGGACGTCGGAGCTGATCCGACTCCTCAGCAGCCAGCACCCAAACCAATACAGCCCCATGCCCACCGCACTTCCGCATGTTTGATTAGTTGCCGAATGGCGGAACCCCCTTTAAAGCAAGCATTGATCTCTCTTGGAATGGTGGACTGTAGGGATCTTTCCCATCGCGATGCTCTATCCGTCGGCTTGTAGTTTGCGTACAGCATTCCAGGCTATGCATCACAATGATCAGAACCTAGCAATCTCGTAGTTAGCCCGAAATAAATCAATTGAACATTCCCTGATTTGCCTTAGTAGTCGTTATTGTGCCTTGACACCTTTTGTGAGATGGCCGGCACAGATTCGACGCGGCGTCCTTGCCGGATCATGAACATCAGTGGCTCCCCAGCAGATCGTCGAGATGTGCTCGGTCTTTACGCCGCATCGAACGAACCAGTGGATGTGTTCGTGGGAGATTGGATGTCTGAATTGAACATGCCCAGTCGAGCCTATAGCGTTGCAAATGGTCTGGGGGTTGGTTACGAGGAGACGTTTCTCGAAGCTTTGGAACCAGCACTGGAGGATCTCGCCAGGAGGCGCATCAAATTAGCTGCTGTGAGCGACACTCCAAAGAGTCAATTCGTGTTGTCTACGTCGTCAGATATGATGTGATGTACACATGAGACGCTCTTGCGAATGATCCTGCTTGTTGGCGTTACTCGACTAATGTGTGGTGCTCCAGAACGGCGGTACTGTTGCGACAAAGGACCTTTTCGATGTAGTCGTAAAACTCGTTGAGAAGAAAGGTCTGAACCTCAATGTGGCCTGGGTGGAAGGTGACCTTGTATGATCAATGCAGGAGCTGATCCACGACTCAACTGACGTACCACAGGTTATGGACCAAGTCAATGCACTCAGAAAGGAAGACACGAAGTTCAAGCATATTTCAACTGGCGAAATACTTGATGACTGGGAATATGAACCGCTGTTCGCTCAATGTTACCTTGGGGGCATGGGCATTGCGGAGGCCTTTAGGTCCGGGGCGGATATCGTGATTTGTGGGAGAGTTGCCGATGCAGCGCCCATTGTTGGAGGTGCTGCCTGGTTTCATGGTTGGAGCCGAACCGATTTTGACCAATTAGCCAGATGTACGTTCATTTTGCTCTTGTCCCTTCCTTCTCAGCGACATTCCACTCATTCTCGCTCCAGCACTCATCGCGGGCCATCTGATCGAGTGTTCGACCTACGTCACTGGTGGTAATTACACTGGCTTCAAGAGTTTGGATTGGGGGCATCTTGACGATTTGGGATATCCGATTGCGGAGATCGGATACGATGGAGATGTGATTATAACGAAACCAGATGAGACAGGCGGTGTGGTCAACGTCGAGACTTGCAAGGAACAACTTCTCTATGAGATCCAGGGCAAATGGTACCTCAACTCCGATGTCACGGCAGTAATTGACCAGGCCAAGTTTGAACAAGTCGGTAAGGATCGAGTAAGACTATCTGGAGTCACGGGTAGGCCACCACCGAGAACGACTAAAGTAGGTTTGACAGCCTTTGGTGGGTATAAGGCCGAAGTCCACTGGGCTCTGGTTGGCCTAGACATTGCGGAAAAGGTCAAGATGATGGAGATCCAGATAAAGGCTTCCTTTGGAAAGAAAAGACTGGAGAAGTTCACGACCTTCAGCTTAACCACGTATGGCTCGGTGCCAACGAACCCAACAAACATGAACGCTGCCACCGTCGACCTAAGACTATTAGTGCAGGCAAGGAACAAGGAGGACTTATCAGACGAAAACTTCGCCCGGCCAGCATTCGACATTATTATGTCGAGTTTTCCTGCGGCCACATTTCATCCCGACAAACGGACCGCGACACCTTTAGCAGTAAGTCCAATCTATCATGTTCCATTCTTCATTCAAGCGTCTAAAGTCAGTGGCAAACTAGTATCAAGAATATTTTCCCACCTTGATTTCTCAACCGACAGTCACTGTGCATTTCTCAAAACCAGGGTTGGAAAGCATCAGCATATCGCCACCAGAAGAAACCATCGAGCACCCAGAATATCAACCATCGTACGAGACAGCAAATCCAATTCCACTCGAAGCTTTCGGGCCAACGGTGAAAGCGCCGCTTGGGTACCGTGTCTTGGCCAGAGCTGGAGACAAGGGTTCGAACTGCAACGTAGGATTTTTCGTACGCGATGAGACGGAGTGGCCGTGGCTACGGTCCCTACTTACCACTGACACGTTCATCGAATTGATGGCTGAAGAGTATGTGCGGGTTTCTGTATAGGCGCCAAAAGCTGACTTCTGCTGCGCAGATATCAAGGGCAGGTAATCGACCGAATGGAATTTCCCAACCTATGGGCAGTCCACTTTCTGGTGAAGGATTTCCTCGATCGAGGCGTCACGGCAAACGCCACTTATGATGTTCTGGGCAAGTAAGTAAATACCATCGTGACAGATTGGGGTTTTATTTGTTTTTCCCCTGGCTATTGCCCCAGTGACGTGAGTGAGCACTGAGGGTGTAGCTCGGCCAAGTCTATTGGATGATTCCTAGACGAAGGGAGATTGATCTTGTAGCTTCCCGCTCGATATTGTTTGCACTTCTTACTGATAGTTTATTCAGATTTTTGGCCGAGTTTGTCAGGTGTAGACTTGTGGAAATGCCGGTGCAATTTCTGATGAAAGGAAAGATCTGAGCCAATCCATCCTACAAAGAGGCTCTTGTATGGAAGATTGCCGAATGGGTTTGGTATTATGCTGGAATTACTCGGGCGACGTGCTCGGGCGTTGGCTGCTTAATAGACTTTGGGTCCGATCGACAGCCACTAGAAACTCAGCCTGTCGACATGGAAACGCTGAAACAGCTTGGGTCCGCAACCCGTTATCTACTAGTTAGCGGACCTATCCAACCTACGGGGCTCTTCAGCGTGGTAACCGGCTAACCTACTGTATGTCCCCTGATGTGTTGTACAGATGAGATGTTGATGAAAGAGTAGCCCAGTATCTTTCCGATGAGAAGCTCAATAACTGCTGTGTGAAAGTTACTGTAAAACTCACTTGTCCTTCCTCATTTTTCCATGCACAAAACTCCCACTCGGGAAGTCACCCGCGGGCGAGATGATGCGCACTTTAGTGCTACTTGAAGCACTAACTTGTGCTAGCCACCATAGGATATCAGTTCGGCCACCACCGTCCAGCTGCCGTGTAGTCACCATATAGCATCGTCACGTCGCATCCAGTAAGCTCTGATAAGGCGCAATCGAGAACCCTACATGGAGAGGGGGGCAGCGTTACACGTCCCCGCATAGCATCCACTTCCTCGTGTCTTATCAATCCAAAAAGGCTGCCGGGAATAATCCAAATCCTTGACGTGTTGGCCTGGCCAGTCCCAGGCCATTGGATTGCACTTCTCTCCACTGCAACTCCAACAAGGATGCTTGCCGCCGCCTGGGGCGCCATGGACAGCTTGGGGTCGCATAGCAGCACCTAACTTCGCTGTAGATACAGGATGGCCGATCTTCGGGGTCTGCTAGCACGGCTGCACGGAGACGGTCTGAATACATTGTCATTCTCATAACATTTTGGTGGCTTTGCTATTTCAACTACTCGATCTACATTGCCCGTTGTGCAACCTCTGAGTGAATCCTCTAACATCGCAGATATCATGACTGCTCCAGTGCGTGAACCGGTCGCTGTAGCGCCCACAGAACCAAAACCCCGACCTATCAAGAGACCCCGTGTAGCTGTAGCATGCAAGCGCTGCAAAACCCGAAAGCAGATATGTTGCACTTGCCCTGTTTGTCAAGTTTATGCTAACAGTAAATGCACAAGTGCAATGGCCTACAGTAGGCGCGATCCTCCTGCTTCACGTTGAGCATTGCTAACGATTACATGGTGAAGACCATGCGCGAACTGCCGGGACTTTGGGGCCACCTGCGAATACCTGCCGCCAAAGTCAATGATGCATCGTGACCAGCAAAAATCCGTTCAAGCTGTTCAGGCTGTTGAGGATCGTGTGGCCGAGCTCGAGTCGATCTTACGGAGAGAGGGCATTGGTCCACACGGAGAGAAGCGAAAGCAGCGGGTCAACGAAGAGCTATATACTTGCTCTCCATCAATGTTGGAAATGCCGGCAGAAAAGAGGTGGAAACCCTCACCTACACCTTCAGAGCAAAGATCCGATGCCTCCTCGCCGATGCCGAAAAGGATGGCTGTCAGTACTGTTGTCGAGATACTTCGAGACCTCTCCATAGAGGCATCCGGGGGCTACATCGGCGCATCCTCGCAGATCACCATGGGGCGCATGATAAGCTCGATTGTCCAGGCACGAGAATACACTATCAGCAGCAGTATCGAAAGGGGCTGGGAGCATCTGAGCCCAAAGTCGGCGAACACTGCATCGGTATCACCTAGTAGTGGGCTTGACTTCTCGCAAGTCCCACCTGAGATCGCAGACAAGGTAGACGCAAATGCTCTGTGAGTTTGATTGCAACCAATACTAACCTGATTCACAGCTACTACATGGATATGTTCGTCACATTTCCACGCGATGGCCAATCCTTCAGACACCATTCGTCCGCCTCCTGCATGCTGAGCGATACACGCTTTCTGACGCATTCTTGTAAGTCTCTAGCTCAGTATTATTCCGCAAAGCTGCTGGCTAATCCAACGCAGCACCAGCGTACTCCACTTAATATACGCAATCGGTGGTAGGTTTCTTGAGACGACTGGCGAGACGGGAGACTTCTTCCCGGAGCATCATTTCGACCAAGCGCTCAAGAACCTTGATGACATCTTACGACTTCACGATATACGATCCGTCCAATTTCTACTTCTTCTTTCTATCTACAGTCTGCGCTCTCCGAAAGGCCCCGGTGCGTGGACTTACACCGGTTTGGCTATGCGAACCTGCATTGTGAGTCTCGGCTCAAGCAGATTGAAGAGACACAACTAATCGTTCTCCCTACAGGACTTAGGTATGCATCGAAAAACGCAAAAGAGTCGGTCGCTACTCGAACATGAAATGCGCAAAAGAGTGTTCTGGACGTGCTACTGCCTCGACAGACAAGTGTCTATCATTCTAGGTAGGCCGTTTGCTATCTCTGACAGGGATATCGATGTACAGGTGAGCTCTTCCCACGCCACTGAATGATTCTCGAGGCTTACACATATCAGCTCCCTCTGGATGTGGATGAGTCTTGTGAAGATCTTGAGGTCCTAGAGCGTACCAGAGTAGCCACCGATCAGGGTTCAAACAGTCCAGCAAGCAAATCGACATCGATGACTGGGTTCATATACATTTGCAAGCTGAGGCAGATTGAGTCAGACATACAGCAGTCCATATACCGGGTCGATCAATCCGCACCAGCTACAGAAGCTGAGGCTGAGCGTTTCATTGCACAACTTGAGACGTGGAAAGAAAGGCAAGTTGTTCCAGCACGTTACGGCCCGTGTCATTTATGCTGATTGTTCAAAGTATGCCAACGGATGCAACTACTACTCACCCAGAGTCGATGATCGTGGACAACTACGATTATTACGTCAGTACTTCGAAGCTAATGGAAGGAATCAGATTGAAGACTGACCTGGTGTCTAGATGGTGTATTACTACAAATGCCTTCGTTTTCTCCTGCACCCAGTAGTACTTTCCACCGAACTCTCAGACACAAAGTATTTGCTCAAGTGTGCAGAGGCATGTGGAGGTGTCTGCAGAACTTACAAGAAACTTCATCAGTCCGTACCTGTCGGCTTCAGTGTCATGGCGCTCCATTCAATTTTCCTGGCCGGTATGTTAGACGTCCACCGACATCGCCTCGGTCAACGATGACTTACTCATAATAGGGCTTACCCTGATATACTGTGCTTGGGCGGCACCAAAGGAAGTCTTCAATATAGGTACAAGTAATGA
Organism: Seiridium unicorne; assembly: GCA_039778275.1. Lineage (NCBI taxonomy): Eukaryota > Fungi > Ascomycota > Sordariomycetes > Amphisphaeriales > Sporocadaceae > Seiridium > Seiridium unicorne. The sequence continues at coordinate 261,581 of JARVKF010000402.1, forward strand.
CATGAATGCGTGTAGTATCGTCCTATACATGTAAGGGCCAACCCTACAGCAGCCTTCTGCCCAACCTACTAACCTTAGCAGCATCACCGAGCGCTGGCCTGGCGCACGAAAATACAGGGACCTTTACGAATCTATCAAACAAATGGTCCTTGAGTCGATAGAGGAAGGCCAGTATGAGCCGAGGCGCGCTATCACCAGTCTTCGTCCGGGTCTTCACGCTGCGCTCAGAGCTATCGATCACAACGACGACTCCCAAGGGGAATTCAGTGCTTCTGCTATGGTAACGAATATGGCGGGCGGTTCACTACCACCAGATTCAGAGGCCGTACAGGCGTCTTCTTCAAATTACGCTGCCCATACGCCGGGGACACAGAGCCACTTCAATCTGGTGATGCCGCTGGATTTTCATGACTCGGACGGCTTCGTAGACACAATGTTCGCAACGCCTACGAGTGACTGGTTGGTGGCTTGAGGGAACAGTCTCACAGAATGCGAAACCAGGGATATGAAATTTGCCCTCGAGTATGTGCAACTGGTGCTGTCGTTTCGATTAGGATACTAGCTGGCTCCTTGGGACGTTCCAAGCATATTGAGCCGACGAAAGGCGCATTTTCGCATCCGGCAACTTGAAGCTCTAGTAGCTTTTAATAAACACGCATGTGATGTCTACGGCAAGTTTCCTCAAGGGGCAGCCGATGAGAGACGGCGTTTGCCGAACTGTGTTCGTGGGCGGTCCGCCCTCTATCCGCCAATCACAACGGCGCCTACATCCGGGATCCGCACTTTTGTTCGCGCCATACAGTGGATGTAGTTCACCTAGCTGACAACGCTAAGGTCATATGATGTCGGCAATACCAAGCAGTCATATAATTATAGGCACACTTCGTGGTGCCGGGGAGACTCGGATGTTTAGGGTATTCTTGACTTCCAACATGAAAGTGTAAAATCGAAGCTACACTATTTCCAACAACGACTGCGTGATATCCCTTCGATTATATGTGTTTCTTGTAGACGTCTTTACGTCTCCCGGTCCTTTTTTTTTTTTTTTCTTTCTTTTACCCACCATGCCTCTAGACCTCACTGCAGGAAGGCTGTCGCCAACCGATATTAGGCATAAGTTCTCTATCGAAATGGTTAGGATCCACGTCCACTACAAAGTGAGACCTCGGACACTTGACTCACTGCGCTCGTAGTCCCATGTTTATAGAACAGAAGTCCCCTTATACTCCGACCTCATCTCCCTCGTAACGTCTGTTAATGAGGATTTCCTCGCGTCCCGCCCGGTACTTCACGAGAATATGGAGCGTACGAAACAGCTCGAGAGGCTACATTACGAACGACATGGGGCGATTAGACTTGGGACTCCCGAAGAGATGGGGACGATGACTCGCTTCTTAGCAATCATGGGCATGCAGCCAGTAGGGTATTATGACCTAACACAACCACCCGCAAGATTGCCTATACACGCCACCTGTTTCCGCTGTCTAGACCTCGAATCCTTGTCAGTCAATCCGTTTAGGCTGTTCGTGTCACTCCTACGTCCGGAAAATATCTCGGAGACTCTACGTATGAGGGCGTTTGGGATCCTATCGCGGCGACAAATATTCTCCAACCGATGCCTCGAACTTATTTCTGTAGCTGAGAGAGAGGGTGGACTAATGCCCGATCAAGCCAACGAGTTCATCCGCGAAGGGTTGGAGACGTTCAAATGGCGTGGTACGGCTACGGTCTCTCTTTCAGAGTACCAAGACTTGCAAAAAGAGAGTCCACTCTTGGCAGATATCGTAGCTTTTCCTGGACCGCACATCAATCATCTGACACCTCGGACCCTAGACATTGATGGGGTACAACTTCGTATGGAGAAACAAGGTATCCCAGTGAAGGAGGTGATCGAAGGGCCACCAGCAAGGAAATGCCCAATCCTGCTTAGGCAGACCAGCTTCAAAGCTCTCAAGGAGGATGTATATTTCCCTGTCGACGTCGGATGTCATGTCTTGGGATCTGCCATGGCTCCCGGAAGCCACACGGCTCGCTTTGGTGAGATAGAGCAGCGCGGGGCAGCCCTCACCGAAAAGGGCCGGGCACTCTATGATCATCTTGTCAACGAAGCTTGGAAGAGAGGCGTGACGCCCCAGGACCCAGAAGCCTATGCCGATCTGTTCAAGCCGTTCCCAGACACCTGGCAAGAGTTGAGGGATTGTGGTTTGGCGTGGTTCAGATATTATATTTCAGCGAATAGCTCCGATCCTGGAGATGCGGTGCAGGCTACCAGTCTAGAGGACCTCATACGGCAGGGGAAAGTGTCGTATGAGCCACTGACATATGAAGACTTCTTGCCCCTGAGTGCGGCGGGCATATTTCGCAGCAATCTTCACGCGAGCTCCACTGAAAGTCAAAAGGTCGGCGCTGTGCGAAAGGAGGAGACGGGAAAGCAAGCCCTACAAGCCGCCCTCGGGGTGTTGATTACTGATGAGATTCAGATATATCAGAAGCTTCAAAGAGAGAGCATAGACGCGTGTATGAAACACTTCGGTATTCTTTCAGGCGGGACCATGTAGGATACCCCGTCAGCCTGGCTACACCAGAGTCATATCAGATGTCAGCTCGTGCACATGCGCATACGCTGAGATAATATTTGTAACAATGGCATTCTAATACAATATGTGCACTGCTGGGATCCCCCGAATGGGATGTCGTGGTTTCACATATCTTGTGATAACTTGTAACTGCGCTGAAAGCCTGATCAGCTACTCCTTTAATCTTACATGGGAATGTGTAACGTCCGCATGACTGTGAAGACTTCCCTGCTATACTCGCCACCCTCCCTCCCTGTGCCTGAATTCTTCATACCGCCAAAGGGTGTGCCCAGTTCTCGAACAAGCCAGCAATTGACCCACACCAAGCCGGCTTCAATCTGCTCGCCAACTCTGCGAATTCTTGCGCCATCCTTCGTCAGTAAGACAGCTGCCAAACCGTTTGGATTGTCGTTTGCAAGATCTATAGCTTGCTCCTCCGAGTCAAACTTCGCGATAGTCACAACAGGCCCGAATATCTCTTCTCTCATAATGCGAGAAGACGTAGCAACGCCTGTGAGCACAACCGGTTCAATCCATAGACCTTCCTTGGGTGCTGATGTCGGGACCGACCCCGTGACAAAAGTGGCTTGTTCCGAAATGGCAAGCTCCAGGTATGATCGAATCTTTCGGTAATGAGGAAGTGACACCACTGCCCCCATCTTACCTCCCCGTTGATAATTATTCTTCACATATGAGGTGAAGGCGGGGACGAACTGATCATAAATGCTTGACTGCACATAGATGCGCGATCCACAGAGGCAAATCTAGTTCGTGTTAGTCTCAAAAGCATGAAGGTGAAGTGCTGTACATACCTCTCCTTGGTTCTCAAATGCCGCCATTGCAGCCGTCTCCACCGCCTTGTTCAGATCAACATCATCGAATACCAGTGTGGGATTCTTGCCTCCCAGTTCGAGGGACAAGTGCTTATAGATCTGATCTGCAGTGTCTTTCCTGATCTGAATGCCCGTCGCTGTGCCACCAGTAAAGCTTACTCCCTTCACCAGAGGACTTCGTACCAATGCTGAGCCGGTAGTAGGTCCATCCCCAAAAACAATGTTAATGACACCCGGTGGTAGCTCGGCTTGAAGAAACACTTCACATAGGAGGAAAGCTGACATGGAGGTGACTTCCGAGGGTTTCGCAACAGCCGTGCATCCGAATGCTAAACACGGTGCAATCTTCCATGTCAACAAGTACAGTGGCATGTTCCAGGGAGAAATAAGGGCAAAAACCCCTGCCGGGGAACGGTGTTCATAGGTGAGTGCCACTCCGTCAATCATTCTTGCTGCGGTTTCTTGATGCAGAATGAAGGTAGAAAAATAGCTGCGTATGCACCGGTCAGTATCCGCTAACTGACGAGGTGCCAAGTCCGTACCTACTTGAAGTTGGAAATAGCTCGGTCAACTTCCACTCTGGCTCGTGCTAAGGTCTTTCCCTGATCGATACTTTCCCAAATGGCGAATGTCTCCCGATTATCTTGGATCAACTGTGCAACACGTTGTAGGTATTTTGACCTGATTGCGGCAGTCGTTTTGCTCCAAGTCTTGAAGGCCTCTGTCGCACTTTTGACTGCCGCATCAACCTCCTCGGCACTGCTGATAGGGACTCTGCCGAATACGTTTCCAGTCTTTGGGTTGATGGTGTCTAAGTGTTGTGATGATAGCGAGAACTTGTTTGCCACGAAGTTTTCCATTCCCAACGGTGTCTTCTCCCCTTGAGTTCCGATGAAGGCCTCCGCCTTGTCTAATGAGTCGCAGCTCCAAGCATCGCGAATGGCCTGGCACCGAGTATCAGGTAATATCGATCCCATACTGAATATGTCTGAAATTGAATCGTTGCTCGAATTTGTCGTAGAGTGAGCCTATCGTGGAATTCGGACAGCTTTTCCCGTGCATGCAGGACTTGGGGCAGCCAAACATTCCTCGTCGGCTTCAACCACTTTGTGAGTGAAGCTGCAATCGCGATGCCAGACCCCACCATCGAGCGCATAGTTTAGCTGCGTCATGCTGGCGTCGACTGACACTGTGCGGCACATTCGCCTTCTTGAGGAAATTCGTCGGAAGCGGAAAGAGCCCTGATTGGTTTCGATAAGACGGCCCGCAGCCGAAAGGGACCGACGGTTGCCCAACTGCCCCTCTGCCCCTCCATGCTGCCAAGCTTGACCATATAGGTAATGTCCATTGTTACTAGGACCTCATCAGGCTTGATCGTGGTACATCAGTTGAAGGATATACTAGCAAATTCGGCAGACCAGAGCGAAAATGGACAAGATCAGAGAAGCCATTGCCAAACATGGCAACATTTGGTCGTTGCAGACAAACTCGGACATGAATGAGTTGTATGAGCCTTTACATGCACAACAAGCAGGGCGTTTCCTCCAAAACGTGAAAGTTCAGAAGGGGCTGAAATACGGCGACCATGAAAGACACCGGCTCGACATTTACAGTCCAGTGGAAACAACACCAAACCGGCAACTACCCGTCGTCGTGTTCTTCCACGGAGGTAAGACTAATAGTCAGCACGAGTTTCAGAGAACCTGCTAACAAAAGACCCGGATAGGCGGGTTCACCTCTGGTGACACTGACATAACCGCTTCGATGCACGGCAATATAGGTAGGCATACATCCAGAAGTGTTGCATATTACGATCGCAACGCTGACAGAAACTTCCAGGGAACTATTTCGCAAGCAACGGATGCATATGTATTCTGGCCACGTATCAGCTTCTGCCCCAAGCACGATATCCGTCTGGCGGCAAAGATACTGCCCAAGCTCTGCGGTGGGTTCAGGATCATGCTGTCGAATATAGAGGGGACCCCCGAAAGATCACCGCTGTAGGGCAGTCATCCGGTGGTGCCCATTTAGCGTCAGCTGCCTGGGCTGGTTTCTTGGCAGATGCTGGCGTTAAGCTGTCTGGACTCGTGCTTCTCAGTCCACCTATGTGGTATGATCTCAGGCAGGAGAGGCGCCGGAAGAACATGGAACTTTACCATGGGTCCGAAAAGGAACAAGATATCCTGGAGAAGACCGGGGTCTCCGTGTTCCAGAACAGTACCATCACGGAAGAGCCGAGACTTCTGCTAATGGTGGCCGAATTCGACTCTAATGAGATAGTCGACGGGAATCTTTCTTTCGTTGATGCATATAGGAAAAAGTTCAAGAGGATGCCCTTGTTCGAAGTGATGCCGGGTCATAATCATATTTCAAATACATTGGCAATTGGGTTGCCAGATGATGCAACGGGAAAACGGATTTTAGCATTTGCGTCAGACTAATGGGTAAGCAACTAGTTAGTCGCTATAGATCTTCATGTCCCAAATTTCAAGATATCGATACATGGAGCAACGAACTCAATTCTCAAGTGGGCTTATGCATTATGATATATATGTGATAAAAAAAACTGTATATAAAGTGGTTATGGGCAGTAGCGCATCATCATAGGAGCGTACGGGCTGGGGCTGCTGTGCTGGGGACCTGGCTAATGTATGGTAGGTGGCGGCTACCCTAAACTATCCGCTATGGACCGGAAAGCAGGCCATATCCGAGAACTGGTCGGAACGGAACTATGAAGACACATGACAAAAGGAAACACGCTCTTGAACCTAAGCTTGAACTCAAGCCTCAATCTCTTCTGGTAACTAATCCCGAAAGCAATCTGGCAGCCGCCTCTCTGCACGATCGTTTACATACCCACGCTCTTGTTCCAACTTGAGCCGCCGAGCACACGATAAACACAAGTCAATCCGCCTCACCGGGAAGCAACCATGCCATCTCCATCGCGCAATGGCGAGTCGTTCTTCTTGCCAGCAGAAAGAGCACAGGGCCTCGCCAATTACCCACATGCGCGAATTGTGCCTGGCTCGCAAAAGACACTGTACGTGTCAGGAACTTCTTCGAGGCGGGGTGATGGAACATATGCGGGGTGCACAACCGATGTCGATGGCAACCACATCCTCGACGTTCGGGAGCAGACAAAAGCTGTGTTGGAAAATATTGGATCGATCATTCAAGGAGCAACAAATGGAACCGCAGGTCTTGAGAGCGTGGTAGATGCCACTATTTTTTTGACCGACATGAGGGATTACGCAGGCATGAATGAGGAGTGGAACAAGGTCTGGCCTGAGAAGACCAAGGCTCCGGCTAGGACTTGCGTACAGGTCGCGGCATTACCCAACGTCCGTTTGAATGTGGAAATCAAATGCACGGCTCTTTACCACGAGTGATCATAGTCCTATGAGAGACAGTAATCGGACAGACGAGGGGTGGATAGAAGTGGCTGAAATCCAGTCCTGGAATTTATACTACACTAATTATCACCCTGTTTGCCCTTTTTACCAGTTCTTAGCGGCCGGTTGCGATTGATTCTATTGACCATATGCTTATGAACAATTTTCCTTCCTGCATCTTTATGGATAAGAATTCCATGGACTCGGCCTAATTACTCAAGGCTTGACTCACTCCCCAGCTAACCTAACTAGACAACCGTTTCTCGAGCAGCCATGACAGTTCGCATCTTCTCGTACTGAACATGCCGTGCTTCTGTTGGTCTACCCACCTAGCCGTTCCTGCGGTCGCGCTAGGGAACCACGAGGGTTTTGGTTAGTGGAGGGGCGTAGACCCTTTAGCTACATGTAGGCAGCTCAGCGACCGACTCAGGCCGTCGGTCCGGCACCCGACCGCATGCGAATGCCTAGATATCATGTCAGGTCATTGTTATCTGCGATCTGGCTACAGGCCTTCTTTCGTGCAAACTACTACTTCTGATGTGCCTTATCTCCGGTCCGGACGGCTAAAACCCTCTCCTGCAATTGAAAGTACAATGCCGCTGTGAACGAGTAAACTATTGCGCGGTATCGGTTTTGTAGTCAGCAGCGGGGTTATGAACTAACAATTGGTTCTCTTATCATATTGCTGTCAACCAACTAACTGATACCCTTTGTCCCAAGAACAGATTAGTTATCCATACTCCGGATATCTCTATAGACGCCTCAACATAATGGGGTCGTATTTCTCTGCTTCGCCAAACGAGCGCCCGATGCATGTCCTGATCGCCGGAGGAGGTATTGTAGGGCTTACGGTCGCTCAAGGATGTCGCGAGAATGGCATTCCATACACGGTTTTCGAGAGAGATACAGACGGCAAGCTCTCGCTCGATTCAAAGCCACATGTTTGGAAGCTAATATCTCTCAGAAACTCGCCGCCATGGCTGGGCCTTGACCCTACATTGGGTTCTAGATGCTCTTGAACGAACAATTGGGAAGGAAAGATCGGCAAAGCTACAGAAGGTATGCAATCACACTTACTGGTAGTTTTGGTACACAGGACACTAATGATACATAAGGCTGTTGTGGACTCATCACTCAAGAAAGATGAGGGAAACTTTTTGTTTCTAAATGCTGAAACTAGGTTCGTCTTTCGACACGGTGGTGATATTGTCAATCCGTTATTAACGCGGGTCCAGTGAGACTCGCTACAAAATCCCGCCCTCGAAAAGAAGACTTCGATTGCATCGACAGAAGTTGCGTGATGTTCTTACAGACGGATTGAATGTTCAAGAAGGAAAAGAACTTTTGAAAGTGGAAGAGATCGAGGGCGGTGTGCGAGCACATTTCCAAGACGGCACCTCTGTTGACGGCACCATCTTGATCGGTGCAGACGGTAACAACAGCAATGTCCGGAAGTTTTTGATGCCGGAGGACTATGAGCTGAATAGATTGCCTGTCCATCTTGTCGGTGTTGTGCGACACTTCACACCTGAACAAGCTGCTCCAGTCCGAGCTCTCGATCCTCTGCTATTCCAGGCGCTTCACCCGAAGACCCAGAATTACCTCTGGTACTCTGTCCAGGTTGGTATAGAACGTGTCGTTCCAAGGGAGCCTGCTGACAATGAGATGCTAGGAATGTTTCACGGAGCCTGACGGCCGGTTATCCTTCAATTGTCTCGTTATCATCTCGTGGATCATGAAGGATCCAGTATCCGACGCAATCCCCAAAACGAACCCGGAGCGTATTGCCAAGATGAAGGAGAGAGCCAAAGAGTTCGCCGAGCCTCTTCGCAGCATTGTCATGGATATTCCTGATGATATGGATTATACTACGCCACTCAGGCTCGGCGACTTCCCCTGCCGCGACTGGGACAACAGGAATGGACGGGTGACTCTGGCTGGCGATGCAGCCCATGCGATGACCATGTACAGAGGCGAGGGAGCAAATCACGGTATTCTAGATGCAGCCCTACTGGTTGACGAACTGAAGAGGATCCACAAGGGGGAGATTGATCAGAAGGCGGCTATCGATCTCTACGAAGCAGAAATGCGGCCGCGTACTCATGAAGCTGTCTTGAAGAGTCGCGCAGCGGCTTTGGTAGCGCATGAGTGGGACCAGATCACCATCGACTCGCCTATCGTTGGCGCGCGCACAGCTCCTCTTACGGCCTTCAAGTAGAGAACACAGCAGCATTCTTCATCAACCATTGATTTCACTAGATAGAGCCTAAACACAAATTTTTAGTTAATATTGAAAGCTATCTGGAAGATAATTCCGTCTTTGAAAGTATATTGAGTACAATCATCTCCTTCCTGCGTTGTGGGATCGTGGTTTGATGATAGGTGCCAGGTGCCCAGCGTCAGAAGCTTCAGCCGTGGATATAACTTCGCCTTCGAATGGGCCTGGGAAACGAGATTCCTCGTCCACTTTGAGAAAATTGGTTTGCCAAAGCTTGTCAACCATCGCTCCCTGTTTTGTATGCGTGTTCCTGCCCTGGTCCGTCTCATCAATAGTACATACTCGTTATCGTCCAAATAGAGAGTGCCTTTCTCCAGATAAGCCGGATGCCGGACCGCAGGCTTAGGCCAATCATGGCGGGGCGATTAGGTGCAAGTCAGTATTCATGCACCAGAGTCGCCCCCGTCATCCAATAACGGCGTTCAATTGTCAACCATGGAGTCGGCAATTGCCCCGATTGCCTATGCAACCGAGAACACTACCGACGATTCGGGCATGCATGCTCGAATTTCGGTCCAAGGGGAAGATCAAACCCATCCATAGCTGACATATCTTCAAGAACAGTACAATATTAGTTCCTGTTCGTCGTAAAACTTGCTTCACTTCCGACGCATACACACACATCGCACCAGATAACTACGAATACACTCTACAGAATGGCTCCATCGATTGCCCAACTTCCAGAAGAGACCTCATCCACCAAGGGGTTCTACGGTGAACTAAAATCCTCGGTTGACTCAAAGGCAAGCTTGGAGAAGGTCATCAGGGATCATGAGTTAGTCCCATTATGGAACACTGGTATGTCCCAGACTCTTTTGTAAACGATCTGTCATGATCGGTACTAAGTCGGCCACTAGGTGCTCCTCCAACTGCGTATATACCTCACAGCAAGCACATTCCAGCAGTATGGAAGTACGAACAGACGAAGAGCCTTCTTCTAAGGGCAGCGGACCTAGTGGACGCCAAGGAGGCCGAGAGGCGGGCAGTGCTTATGATTAACCCAGGCCCAAGACAGCCGCCGTTCACCCTGGATACTCTGCTTGCTGCACACCAACTTATCATCCCTGGTGAGCAGGCACTGTGCCACAGACATACTCCATTCGCTGTCCGATTTCTCATTGAAGGCGATTCTGGTGAGTCTTGAATGTCTCCAACAATGATCCCGAATGAAAAACTTATAATGCGCACAGGTTATACTGCTATTTCGGGAAAGAAGATGTTCATGGCTCCAGGGGATCTGATTATCACCCCATCCTGGAACTGGCATGACCACGGAAATGCGGGCCAGACCAATGTCATCTGGCTTGATGGCTTGAACATTCCGCTCTTCAAGCATATCCCCGTCGACTTCACAGAGCACTATGGTAAGCCTATGTATCAGAAGGTCATAAGAGGACGCAAGCTAAAATTCATCCCAGAGGAGAAGTACGGCGCTCTGACTCATGACTCCAAGGTCGTCTCAGACGATGAGGCTTCTGACATGAAATTCCCCTGGGCCAAGACGCAGTCTAGGCTGGACGCCGCTGGTGGCAATTATGCTACTTTTGAATACCTGCTTCCTCATGGCAAGTCGGTATCGACCACGATCGGCGCGTATGCCACCCGTGTCGCTGCGGGCAAGGCATCAAGGCCGGTCCAAGAAACGTCCAGCAACATCTTTCAAGTTCATGCTGGTAAAGGATACACTGAGGTCACGTCACCCGATGGTGAACAGTACACACTGCGGTGGGGGAAAAGCGACAGCTTCTGTATACCATCATGGTACCGCTTTCAGATATTTGCCGAAGAGGAGGATGCCTACCTGTTCAGCTTCTCTGACAAGCCAATGCAATCAACCCTCGGCTATTATAGATCAAAAGAGTGAGGGGTGGGTTGATACATAGATATATTTAGCCGAACGTCTTGAATATTTGCCCCAAATTTGATCTTGTGCGCTGGTACCAGTTATAGTGCTAATAACTATACAATTTTTCGTCCAGAGTTGAGCTTCTCCCCCAAGGTTTCATCTTGGCGCAGAGCAGGAGCTGAGATATACCTAGTGCGCAGTTTCGGCCCAAACTCCGCTACTGCGACCTGAGTGGACAGCGATCCCAGCGCTCTGGTTCTTATCTCAGGTGGCTAAAATAGTGGCTTTTAGTGAATTCCCCGCTATCGGGATAGGTCCACCGTGCATCACTTGAAGGCCAGACGAGTCTTCGCGGAAAGGCAAAATGAGTTTCCTGGTAGGGTTGGATTGGTTCAAGTTCTTCTTTTCAGTAGTTTGGACGACCAGAATAGAAAGCCCTGGTTAAGGTACCTCTACCCAGGCAACGATTAGTGAGATTCATCTGTTGCTTGCACCTGAAGAATTTCACATAGTCATTTTCGGCATGACTTCAACCGCCGGACCGACTTTCGGGGCACCCGGAGTTCACAGTCACGAGCAAGCAGCAGGAAACTCCTCTGTGCGTCAACTACACTCCAATACCCAACAACAGCAGCAAAACAAGCGGTCATTGCCTCCCCATGTCCCGTTGCTGCCTCGCAATCCGGACGCAAACACACATCGACACCTCTCTCCGTCATCCCATGTACGACAGAGAGTTCGACGAGCCTGTCTCGAATGCCGAACGAAGAAAGTGAAATGTGACGGGTCAGAAACGTGCGGCCGATGCGCTTCCTATGACATTGCCTGCGAGTATGTCGAATTCGGCGGACACCCGCTTCGCGCATCCAGCGCAATAGACACTAAGTATGTAGAAGCGATAGGCCTTTTGTATGGGTCTTGCTGCTGACTACTTGGCAGTAACCAGGTCGAGAGACTGGAATCTAGAGTAGCCTCTATGGAACAGATGTTCCGGCAGTTTCTTGATCAATTCCAAAGCATACAAAACAAACAGCATTCTACCGAGACACATAGAGCCGCTGCCCAACCACCAACTGAGGCCCCTATTCAGGATGATGTGGTCAACGAACAATCCTTTGATAGTCTAGATCCCGAAGCAGACCCTGAAGCAGAGCCATCTACTACACTTGCTGACAAACCACATGTCAGCAAGATACAACAGCTCTTAGATGCAGCCGAAGCAGATGCCTCTAGCTTCCCTGGCTCTAGACACGATGATGTGCGCAATGATTTCGACTGCCAATCTGCCACTGAAGACCCGCAAGCATGTGAGTCACACGATCACCAGGGACACGGCCGAGATGATGGCAGAGGACGTTGCTACGCGGATGGTTTTGGCGAGCTTGACGTTGATAGCCATGGGCAGCTGCGTTATGTAGGTCTTGGGTCGACGGCAAGCGTTGCCGTCGAAAACTGTATAGGCCTTAGAAGGTATATCACCAAGGGTCTAGAAAAGAAGGGATATGAAATGGAGGAGTCCTTTTTTACCAGCCCTGAGGCAACGCATTTCGAAGAAACCGCCAACTCGTCCTCAAGCCAGCCTGTGAGCTTGGATCTGCCACCGCCGCCGCTTGTGGATGCCTTGGTCTCCGTCTACGCTCGGCAACTTGCACATCTCTTTCCCATCACGACGGGGAACGAGATCCGACATGGCTACCACAAGCTGCTGACGGCGGGTGCGTGGGACCCCGGTCATGCCGCTGCCTTCTTTGCGCTGCTTGCTGTTGCATCTCCGTTGATACCAGCTGACGACACCATCTTCGACAACATTGGCAACAAGTGGGCATCAGCAGGCCCCGTCTTTTACAATCAAGCGATGCACTACGTCAATCTTCCATTCAATGGGAAGAATCAACGCAAAGAGAGGAGTCAGGATATTGTCGTCGCACTTGGGTTATTAAGCATGTATTTGGCTGAGACAGGCTCTCAAGCAGAAGCCTGGATATCTGTGGGACGAGCAATCCGTATCGCCCAGGACATTGGCCTACATCGCTCACCTGAGAGACTACGGCTGCCGAGGGATGAGTGGAACAGACGTAGATACATCTGGTGGTGTCTCTATATCCTGGAAAGGCAGCTTTGCACGGGTAAGTCTCGTTACCTGCGATCCGAGATCTCGTCCACTAACATTCGTGTAGCCTTGGGGCGGCCGCTTTCAATCAACGATGAAGACTGCGATACCGAAATACCGTCCTTCACTGCTGAAGCCCCAGGGGCTGACTTTGCTGGTTTCACGGGCATGATCCATCTTCACCGAATTATAGGCAATATCCTCAAGATTGTCAACTCTGTCAGGAATGCCGATTCTTGGCGTAGCGCAGCCGACAACGGCAAGAAAGACGAGCTTCAAGCGCGAGTGCGTGAGGCCAACGATGCGCTGCAGACCTGGGCCAAAGACATGGTCCCTCCCCACATCAAGACGGCGAAGTCGGGAACGCTGCTTGCTGAGAAACACATAGCTCTGTCATCTTTCTTCTCTGCCGTCATGCTTCTCCATAGAGCTTTCATCCGGAACCCGCATCGACCAAGTCCCTTAGCTGGCTCACAGGCCCAGCTTAAAAGCGCCAAAGCTGCGACGGACTGTATCAGAGGAACAGCAGAGTTTTTCCAATGCGTTCCCAAGAGCCACTTCATGGTATTTCATGGCCAATATGTTTTTGTCTCTGCCCTCATCCTCCTGTCGTGTGTCAGATGGAGCGACGATCCTAAATTTGTGTATCAGGCGCTCCGCGACGTGGAAGAGGCGATGCAGGTCTTACAAGGTCTGGAACCATCGTGGAAGGGAGCAAAGAAATGCCGCGGTACAGTAGAAGAGTACTTGGAGTTCACGTTCCATGTCCTTCAAGGCGATCGCAAGTGTCGCTTCGACTGCGAATACGGGTATCAGCCTCATGACAGCAACAGTTGCAAAACTGCGAAGCGGCCTTTGAGCGAATCTACAGTTGGCGGCAGCGAACCCAAGAAAGCCCGGGTAGCCAATACATCGCAGCATCGAGGAAAATCGACGATGCACGAACTTGGCTCTTACTCAGCACCGGCTAACGAGAGACACTTGTCCAAACAGCCAACAGCCAACATTAGCGGCCATCAAACGGCATGTCCTCCCACTCTTTCGCCTATAGATCGTATGCACAGTATGCCTACAGATACTTGCTTCTTCGACAACACCATCAACAATTTCCTGGGCGCCATTGATCCAGGCATAGACTTCGCTGATCAGTTCGATTTGTCTCTGGACATGGGCTTCAATTCTTCTGGCGTCGCATTTCTGTCACCTGATAACGAGCAGAACTCCTTCTTTTGAGATGTACATTATCATATCCCATTCCATTACTCTCCAATGACGCCTAATACTACATTCAATTTGATGTCGATAACTCCGACCTGACCTTACCCATCATACTTGATCTCTTCTCAAAATTGTTTAGTTTGCTCTGGAAAGCCTTCTTGAAGGAAGGGCCCAAGTTGAACAGTGTGATTGCATTCCCGGCTAACATGTTCGCCCTCTGTCTCCAGGTCAAAAACTTGCTGAGTTGGTCTTCTGAGCAAAGCATCTTCCCAGCCACTGGCACTTCTGCAATGGGGTCAGTTGGATTATGGCCAAATAAGTTCAAGATATGCTTACCACCCAAGGGAAATGGATAATCGCTTCCCATGACGATTCGTTCTGGACCGATTTTCTTACACAAGAACTCAAGAAGGTCAGGGTCATGAACTAAGGAGTCGACCCAAAACCCGCCCCTTGACATGTGGTCGGTGGGACTCACACCACCAGCTTCACCTGCCAATAGATCTGGGCGGCAGTCGTAGCCATGCTGGATTCGACCAATCAGGGCCGGGAAGGCACCACCAGCATGAGCAAAACAGAGCTTCAGTCGAGGGTGTCGCAATAATGTTCCGGACGATGTGAGAGCTAGAATGGACAGTGCAGTTTCGGACGGCATGCCCACTAACCAAGATCCCCAGTACTTGGCCCACCTCTTGCTGTTCTCCTTTGACAAAGAGTATCCTAATGGATGAACGAACACGGGCATGTCCAAATATTCGCACGCCGTCCAGAACGGGTCAAGGGCGGGATCGTCCAGGTTGACATCGCCAATCGTCGTGCCAATCTCCACGCCATTCAAACCTAGTGATTTCGCCCGCCTCAGCTCTTGAACAGATGCATCCACATCTTGTAATGGCACTGTTGCCAACCCCACGAAGCGCTCCGGGTACTGCGAGCAGACACTGGCAATGTGGTCGTTCAGGGCCCTGGCAAGTACTGTGACTGGCTCGGCCGGTTCATCATAAAAGAATAATATAGGCACCGTGCTCAGTATTTGGACATCGACGCCAGCAGCGTCCATTTCGGCAATTCTAGTCTCTGCATGGATACAGTTGGGTTCCACCGTTCTGAAGAAGACATCTCCAACGTACATGTCTATTTGATCGGCATCTCCTGTTTTCGATGGTCGTAGATCTAACCATGGGCTTGAAGGTGAATTCGCAGGATACGACGATAGATCTGGAAGCTCCGATGGCATGATATGTGTGTGGGTGTCAATGCGGTATAGGGACGATCCATCTGCTGTAGCAGAGCCCCGTGTTGACCTATTCGAGAAACCAGTAGTCGTGCAGCAGCAATCGTCACTAAGATCACTGTGGTCGCTATGATCACTTGGATCACTGCTGGAGTACTCGATGCGTGAGGGCGCCATATTTTGCCAATTGTTTATTAGTTGATTTGAAGAGTAGGAGTATTATTGCAGTGGCCTGCTCAGGAGAAACATAGTATGGGGCTGACCCAGGTTGATGACTTAGGAAAACGTGTCTAAGAAGAACCCTAAACATTTGCAGACCGCCAATATCCTGCACCCTGCAGTTGCCCGTATTCCTTGAGCTTCAGACGTGCGCTGACGTTGTTGGCTTCGGGGGTCAACCTTCCTGGAGCTGTGTCAACCAATGGGCACAGTGTCCGCTCACTATCCGTCTTCCGTTCCGCAGACATCCGCCAAAACATCCGAGCCAGGCAAACCCAATCGCTGCTTGGTCCGAACATTATTTTCGGAGCATCGGTCAATCTTCCTCAAGCGATCAGCAATTTGTGACCCGTGTTGGTTCGCATCTGCTCGACTTGGCTGCAAGCTTTTCCTGTTTCGATCTGCCCTTGTGCTGGTGACTTTCGTATACCTGGTTGACGTTACACAAACGTCGGGAGCTGAATAAGCTTTCCTATCCAGGTAACTAGTGGGGTTTCAGACTGTTGGTGTCCAATAGTTCTTACAAGCAGCTTACAACAGCTGTGATTCAATATAATGTCTATTCTGCGCATTCATAACGCTGGTGTCGGTTATCTTTACTCGACTCAAATCATTGCCACGTCTTGTGAGTCGTCGCAAAAGTCACTGGCTGGGAGAAACTGCGAAAGAACAGAAGCCTGTCCGAGAACACCATCCCACCGCCGTTACAATTTGCCCAGTGGCTGGGGCAGAACGAGGCCACTTCAGCCGCCGGTCAATAACTACTGTCTATGCAGTGGAAATGATTTTGTTCTGATGGCGGTGGGCGGCCCTAATGAACGTAATAACTTTCATGGTACGTGCAAGTCTTCAACTTTTCTATGCAGCGAAATGTTACATCGCCCGGAGTGCTGCATCCGACGGTTCCATCAACTACAATACGCACTGACGAGATGGCCGCAGTCAATGAAACGGAAGAGTGGTTCTGTCAACTGAAAGGCGCTATGCTGCCTCGAATTATTAAGAATTGTGCATGAGAATGGTGCATTTAAAGATGTTCATTTCAAGGAGGGCGAGATGTTTATGTTGCCCGGTAAGTGAACCAGACCAGAACAACTACACGGTGCAGAACATCCAGGTCGGATGGACAGCTCACTTCCGCTCGAAGATCTCATGCTCCCCTCGCTAGCAAAGCTTGGCGCTGTAGTTAGCGTCAACATGATAACCTCTTAGAACACCGCTAACCCCCCTGAAGGTAACGTGCCACACAACCCCATTCGGTTTGCTGACACGACTGGCCTGGTGATGGAACGCAAACGACCAGAAGCCGCGATGGACCGGCTTCGCTGGTATTGTACAAACGGAAGCCATGCGGAACTTACTGTCATTCGCGAAGAAGTGTTTCACTGCGTAGATCTAGGAACCCAGCTGAAGCCTCCGATCAGAAAATGGCAAGAAAACGAAGAGTCAAGACGTTGTAACCTGTGTGGATTAGTTGCAGAGCCGCGATAGGTCATCATCAAGCAGTCGATCAATACAATGCCATGTAATAACAATAGCACGACCAAACCTTCACCCTTGTGGCATAACAAATCCGGTGGAGCTAGTATAAAGGCCGGGCGTACAGATTCACATAGGCATCGCCGTGGAACAGTATCATCCTGTTGAGAAGACAATTTGCCGAAAGAGCCAATTGAGAAGAAGAAAAACGAATGACATTAATAGGCACCGTTATCCTTGCAAAACCACGAAGCCAGACTGCTATTCGATCACTTTCTTCATTGAGTTGTTCAATGCATCAAAGGCTCTGGGTATCCAATTCACCGTTTTATTTCCATCCAGATAGGCATCCAAGTATCATTGTGGTTATCTCATCTTGTGTATACTACCAGTACCGAAGACTACCAACCTCATAACGAAACATCAAAGCTGGTCAAGATCGGTCGCTCTTAGTGGCCAGCGTTCCGATTGGTTACCCTTCCTATATCGATGTTCATCGTGGTTATCTAGCAGAGCCAACAAACCGTACCCGCGCGACGGATTGGTATCTACCCTAGTTAGCATCAAGGATCTTCCACCGGAAAATCCGGGTAGTATCCGCCAATCAAGACATTGGAAACTACATGTAAGCAGCAGTATCCCAAATTCGGCTATCTTGATTGTTGACTCCAGTGTTCCTCTTGGCTGGGTCGTTATCTCGGCCGGCTCCGAACCCCAGAAAATGTTCTACATACGCCGCGGTCGTGTTATCTCACCAAATACCACTATCGATCTTGAGCATCAGGCAGATTAGCTGGCCGAGTTTGATCAGTCGTTATGCCCAAGGTGTGTAAGACGGACAATCCTCTCGTGGCTAGCCACAGCTCAGATACTGCAGGTCTAAACTTTGTGTCTGGCGGGCTCTGTCCTTCATGTACGTCCCGCTCTCCGCTGATCGCGGCAGAGCATGCCGCCGTGTGGTTCCCCTGCAATGCACGCTGCCGCATTCAATACATGTACTCAGTACTTTGAAATGTCGAGCGCCGAGTTGTTGGACTTGGAGAGACTAGTGGGTCCCGTGATATCAAAGACCCAATCTCCGCACCCCAACCTGGGACCAGGCTTACCTTGCATATCAAGGGAGATGCTTCACAACGTCGTGTCTACCCGATTCGATTGTTCAGTGGGCTCATCGTCACCTCATTGTGAGTTGAAAGGACCCTCTTGACATCACACGTCACTCCAAACAAGGTCGGGAGGTCCTCCCGTGGGTTTCAAGAATTCGAGATGGCGATTCTCGAGAATCTTAAGAAACATAAGGCCGCAATAGCAGTGTCGGCAGCAGTGTAAGTGCTCCGAAGCCTGTCTTGATCCCTGGCAGATCAAGGCTACCTCACAGATTCCGCTATATCTTTCTGTCGCATAAAGTCACAAGTCGAACTTTGGAGTGCTGACTCATAGGGACAGGAATGTCGGCTCATGCTTATTCGGTTTCGACACGGGCGTCGCAGGAGGTGTCGTCGCCCTCGCCAGTTTCAAGAATGAGTTCAACCTAGCCTCCTCGACGGCTGTGTACGCCGAAGCATCCTCCAATATCATCGCGTTGCTGAATGCAGGCGCCTTCTTCGGGACCTTTATACCACCAATTCTGAACAAGTTTTTCGGGAGAAAAATCCTGCTTGCCATTGCCGGAAGCTTCTTCCTTCTTGGAGGCATCCTTCAAGTCGCTGCTTCGGGGCCAACTTTGGCGCTGATATATGCTGGCAGAGTCATCGCGGGACTAGGAGTTGGAATGATTTCGAATGTCGCTCCCGTGTTCGTCGCAGAGGCGGCCCCAAAACATCTGCGAGGTATCATGGTGAGTCGCGTGCTCCTGGCGAGCTCTCATCAAACCCTAATACTAATCAATACAAGATGTCCCTATTTGAGATGTTCCTTGTCAGCGGTGGCATGCTGGCATACTGGACTACCTATGGATGTTCTGTTCATCTGGCCCCAACAGCAGCCCAATGGCGGACCCCTCTCTCGTTGCAAATCGTCCTTGCGGCGCTTGTCGTCATCTCAACGTTTCTGGTTCCCGAGTCCCCACGTTGGCTGGCTAAGCAAGACCGCTATGATGAAGCTACCCAGAATCTCTGTTACCTTAGAAATGCCAGTCCCGACTCTGCGGAGATCGTTGATGAGATGGCTGAGATCCGAGCTCAGATCCACGAAGAACTATCTGCAACACAAGGCCGTACCATGCGCGAGCTACTAGAGCGGCACAATCTTATTAGGCTGATGTGGGCTTTGGGCGTTGGTCTGTTTGCCATGTAAGTCCGTCTTGGTATTTGGTACATGCTTCAAGCATACCTCATGGTATATAACCGCTTGAATCTCCCCTCGTCTACCACTCATACCTATATTCAAACTATGGGAGTGGCCGCAGCTGACGACAGATTAGGTGGTGCGGGCACAACGCCATTCTCTACTATGGGCCTACTGTATTCGCTCAGATCGGGTAAGCTACTTCTAGATGTTTTTTCTTTTCTTCGAAGGGGGTCAACCGATCGTGAATCAGTTGGTTTCTTGAGAAAATCGAGGTTTTATTTGAAATGAGAATAATGACTAACATTGACTTGAAGTTACACCGGCCAAAATGCTGCGCTCATGGCCTCGGGCGTTTTCACTTGCATCAAGTTCGCCAGCACTATCATATTCATCGTTGGCGGCGTGCATATATTCCGAAGAAAGACATTGATGACAGGGGGCGCGTTCTTCATGGGAGCATTCCTGTTCGGGCTCGGAGCTGTGCTGAAAAGATACCCCCCTGCTATCGCAGGCAATGGTGCCGGGTCATCCTCTGCACAGGGTATGATGGCCTTAATCTACCTGTTCGTCGTAGCATACTCAGTCTCTTGGGGTCCTCTACAGTGGATCTATATCGGAGAAATATTTCCCACTCGTATTCGTGACTACGGGATGGGTATTGGCGCTGCCAATATCTGGCTGTGGAATTTCGTGGTGTCTAAGATCACACCCATCTCAATCTTGAATATTGGCTGGAAAACATGGATGGTACGTTATGGCCTTCCGCTCACGCTTTGATGTATCAGCCCGATATGCGAATGCAATGATGTGCTAAGAATATCGCAGGTTTTCGGAACGCTCAACGCCGTAGCCGCAGTTTTTGCTTGGCTGCTTCCAGAGACGAAGGTATGGTGTTCCTTATAGCTGCTCCGCCAAGATCATTCGAGTTCAAGACTGACGCTACCCGACAGGATCTCTCCTTGGAAGAAATGGACGTCTTGTTCGGAGTCATTGACGAAAGTACGCGCCAGCACGATATTGAGAAGAATTTACAGGGAACAAAGATCGGGAAGGTCTCTTCGACCGCAGAAGAGAAAAAGGTCTAGAATGATATTGTGCAGGTGAAATGCTTCCTGCGTATCCTTAGTTGCAGAGCCATGATGAGACTAAATCCCCAATTCTAGTCGAAAAATCAATAGCTTTCGGCGGCAGCTCAAGCATTGGTAGACGGAACTTGCAATTGGTTAGCGTCATAAATATAGCATCAAGGTGGCATTCGAACTTCGTCCGAATCATAATTATGATCCACTCACATACTATGTAAGGGTCAGTGCCATCGAGGCAGTGAATACGAATGAAGAGAAACTACCGCCAGCCAATTTGTCAAGTCATCGCGAAGAAACAATGGAGATGCTAAGCCAATTTGGAAGGCGGGGGAGAAGATCATTCGTTAAAGCAGGAGAACTTGCAAAGCCACACTTGGAAAATCATATCGGTCGGAGCAACTGCTCGTATCCCTCGTAGTTGGGTCCGCAGGTCCTTCGGAGAGAAATGGACACGCGCCCTGGGAATTTCAACTGTGGCCGACAAATACATACTGATATGCAATGGTTATCCATTGAGCAACAATGAATGCTGGTGGTCTCGTTAATGCTATAGTGTGATATTTCGTTTAGTTTATGGCGTGAACAAGTTGGGGTCTTGGCAGGGGCTACCGCAATCCCCGCCGAGCCAAGACGCCTTGCATCACGCAGGCTGTCGCCACTGATCTGCAGTGCTGAAACCACAAGCCGACGACACTGACAGCATTTTCAAGAAATTGATTGCTCGATTATTTTATATACAACTCATCTTCCGGGGTAACTAGATCATTTGTATCTTGGGAAATTCGAACCCTCCATAAGGGTCAAGAGACTGATACGCTTGATCTTTTGTTGTTTTCCTTCCGGCCTTCCGACGGGGAGTTTTCTTTGTCGCAACACCTCGAAAACATCACCGGATATCCGCAGTTCGGTCTTAAGGCCATACCTACCGATGTACTCACAATAATGACAATGCTTTTTCAGCAATTATTCTGCTTAGCCCTCGGCTTTTTGGCTTCTGATGTACTAGCTCGCAATGAAAATCCACGAGCTGCCTGGCCGAACGGACCATTCGTCACGAGTGGTAGATGGATTACTGATGCATCTGGCCTCACGGTCACGTACGGTAAGTGCACGACGGCACTATTCAGAAACGATATATGGTATGTTAACACGGGCTTAGCGGGTGTGAATTGGCCAGGGCACGTAGAGACTATGATACCAGAGGGCCTCCAATACCAATCGATATCAAATATTATGACCAAGTTGAAGAGCATTGGAATCAATTCCATTCGCTTGACTTACGCAATTGACATGATAGACCAAATCAAGGACAATAACGACAACGATATCACCATCCGAGAGGCATTCATCGATGCTTTGGGTCAGGAGAACGGTACCGCCGTATATGAGAAAGTCGTCTCGAGGAACCCGTCATTCACAGATAATACCACAAGGCTACAGGTCAGTATTGTGGTCAACGCGATTGGGCGTCGTTTCAAGCTAATTCCAACAGGTTTTCGACGCCATTGCAGCAGAAGCTGCGAAGAACGAGATCTATATTCACTTAGACAACCATGTCTCGAAGGCAGGGTGGTGCTGTTCCCCTTTGGATGGGAATACCTGTACGTCCCCTCGTAATTAGGACGCTATCTGTGCTGATTGGTTATAAAGGGTGGGGAGATACTTATTTTTCTGTTGCCAACTGGACCCGTGGTATTTCGTATATGGCAGATCATGTGAGCTGTCATCATGTTTACCTTTGCCTGGCTCTACTAACATAAGGATAGGGGAAGCAGTGGCCCAATCTGATGTCTATGTCACTGAGAAATGAGTTGCGCCAGCCCCTGCTGAATAAGGACTTGTTCTCGGAGTCATATAACTGGCAGGACTGGTACAAATATGTCCAACAAGGCGCAGAAGCCATCAATTCCGTCAATCCGGATGTGTTGATATTTCTGTCCGGCCTAAATTCCGATACCACTCTTCAGCCAGTGGTGCAGAACACGGCACTGACACCAGGAACTTCGACCTTCAATCTCGACGACTTCCCCGCCAACAAGATAGTCCTAGAATTGCACAATTATGCCAACATACTAGGAGGGTCCGCGAATACGAATTGTACTGCTCTGCAACAAGAGCTTTCTGAGGACGGGTTCCAAGCCTTAGATGATGACGCATCCAGTGCCTTCCCTCTCGTGATGACTGAGTACGGATTTCAGGAGGACGCCACGACGTGGCAAGATTCGTTTGCTTCATGTATAGAGAAGTACTTGGCCGATCGACAAGCCGGATGGATGATCTGGGCGTTGCCAGGCAGCTACTATATACGAGAAGGAACTCAAGATGGCGACGAGCCCTGGGGCTTGCTCACGCATGACTGGTCAGATTGGCGGTCTCCGGAACATATCAATGGGAGCCTTGCTGACTTGGTGGGCGCTACCTTGGCTGCCAATGGCATCGAAGCACCTGCCGCAACTGGCCAGAACAGTAGTTCGTCTGGCAATGATACTTCTCAAGACTCGGGAGGTGTCAGTCTGCATCCCAAGGCTAGCTTCAGAACAATGATGTTAGGCGCTATACTAAGCATCTTGGTTGGGTTCTTAACTTATGCATGATATAGTACTCGAGATAGAGAGAGAAATAGAGTCAATTTCATTACCGGGGATAGCAAAACACTATTTACGGAACCTAGTATGGCAAATGGTCTTTGAATGGCACCCAGGCCATGCATCGTATTATATGGCTGTGATATTACAACTTATCATTATGTTGTAGATTAGAGTGTTTCCTCGGTGTACTTATGGCTGGAATGTCTCAGGGCATAAACTCTCCCAGTCCTCAAAATTCGTCGTCTGTGCGGCGACATCTCTGCCAAATTCTCTCATGAGGTTGCCAGAGTTGACGTTATACAGCGGCCAGCCTTGACCCAGCGTGGCCGCCTCTCCGCCCGAGACCAGCGACAGCCAAGCATCCTGCATAGCAATACTAGTTGCATTTTCCAATGCAGTAGATGGACCGCGATAGTTTGAGTGTGTCCCAAACAGCAGTGGTAGCTCAGAGTTATGCCATGTACCCATCCAAGGCTTCGGAGAGATGTTGCTGAAGTTTCCAGAATACTCATATCGGAAGACGGGGGCCCCGGCAGCGACACGATTGCTTTGACAGAAGGTCAGCAACGAAACAGTTGGGCGGTAGATACTCGCTTGAACTCACTTGGCACTCTTGTATGTAGGACAGAAGAAGTATTGCATAGTGACTTCGCGCACCAGGGTTGCATTTACGCCGTCTGGACTATACGGAACGAATGGAACACCATCGTCCCTGTTAGAACCCATAAGAGTTGGCTATAGTCCATTGATAAGCGAATTGCCTCAACCAAATGATGGTTCGGCAACTTACTAATGCAGCGATGTTGCCATTCACGGCACGATCGTAGAAATCGGAGAACACGGTCTTCTCATCTGTAATGGGAGCGAAAGAAAATTCGGGCGTTGTGCCATTATCAACATATTCATGGATGAAATCTGTGATGGCAAACGCATCGACCTGTCGCATGCAAGCTAGTTCTTCCCTAGGTTTGAGGTCGCCGCATCCAAACTGAGAGGCCATGAAGGTGAAGTTGGAATGGGGCGTGTCCACAGAAGTGATATCGAGGTACTCGTTGCCAGAGTCCATCAGAAGGCTTGAGACGATGGGGTCCTTAGGATAAGTGTAACTATAATAAGCCACACTGATTGCTCCTGCTGACTGACCCCATAGACCTAGGATTCATGTTAGGTGCCACCCCTCGGAATGAAGAGAAATTTAAATTGATCATGGCTGATCGTAAGTCTCGGGGATTAGTTACCAATACGGTTGACATCACCACCAAAAGCAGCAATGTTGTCTCTGACCCACTCAACAGCTAATCGTTGATCCAAGAGGCCCAGGTTTTGCTTGTCGTCGTCCAAGCCCGCAGCATTGGGAAACCCGAAGATGTTGATTCGGTAGTTGAAGGAAACAACAACGTGATCTTGGGTGCGCTGAACCCATTGTGTGGGTATCTGATAAGGGACGCTCTCGCCGCCAAACTTGAAGCTACCTCCGTAGATCCAGAGGAGGACGGGCAGGTTCTTCTTGGCTCCTCGCGGTGCCCAGACACTTATAGTTAAGCAATCTTCAGAAACCCGGCCGGTCGTGTTGAGGCCGTCCTGGTTGAATTGGTTCACCTCATTATTCCAGATGCTGGGGAGGCTCGACAGATACTGCATACAGCTTGGCGGCAATGTGGTCGCATCGAATTCTCCAAAAGACTCGACAGCTTCGGAGGGAGCAAACCTGAGGTCACCTAGGGGAGGTTTGGCATACGGAATACCCAGGAACTGGCGGACATCAGGGTTGGCCGAGTCCACAGCGCCACGAACAGTTCCAGAGTTGATCTCAACGGTAAGATCAGGCTTGGAACATGATTGCTTAGTCGGCGAGCCCAAGGTATACACAGCGTTCAGCAGAGCTGCCGAGCTTGAGAACGCGACGGATGACAGGCGCATTGTGAAAATTGACCACGACGAAAGTGACACCTCCAACGTGAGGAGCTCATGACAACAAACGAAGAGACCGGTCGGTACTTATGGTATATCCGACATTGACATTGTTTACGTGCAAGTATTTTCCGCCGCTAGGACAGTCTCCTCCCCAAATCCTCGGTCGAGCTCCAAGGTCTGGCTTACAGAATACCCATTTGAGCACACCCTGTCGTCATTCCTCTGGCCAACCCTGGCTTCGCTGAGATTTGGCTGCAAGTCATGCTCGCGCCATGACTGGTCCTGATATCGAGACGGGTCATGGATTGGAGATTGTGGGGTACAGGTCCCTAGCAATCCTGCAACCTAGCTTCACCTCCCGGTAGTTGCAGATGAACTATACCGGCCGCAGTAATATGATCCGGGGGTGCACAACCGAGATATTCTCCGCACGCACCAGGCATCAATGACCCGAAACGCTGCATTACAAAAACGCTGATGGTGTGTCCGCTGGAAATTGGTGTTCATCTGATCTTTTTCAGTCTCTAGGGCTAGTCCGTATCCGACTAAGGAATAGCCATGATCATTAAGATGGGGATTTTCCCGCTCCCACGATACTAAACTATCCGGTAGATTCAGAAGCGCACGGCGTCCCTATGCATCAGCATATATGATCCCCGTGGTCATCTATATGAGATACTTTGCCGTAATGGTTTTCTCTGACTCCGCGTCGATAGCTCTCGGCAAGGAGGAGGTTGCGATATCGAAGGAGAGCGGCAGCCAGTAGCCGACGCAGTCGCAATATGAGAGCGTGCTAAGATTTCTCCAACACGAACCTTTATGTACCTTAATGTAACCAAGTATGTTCACCGACAGGAGAGTAAACTGGTGAAACCAGTGGAACTGAAATTTGCGGAGTATCTTTCTTCAAACATTGCTAATCCTGCAATCATCAGTCCATCTCGGGTTTCAAGGTAGAGTCGCCTGCTCACAAATCAATAACACATTACCAAGTCGAAGTCATCACTCGGCCATGCTCCTCTATGACAAACGGCTGACCATTATTGTCCATCATCAATGCATCAGTGGTCGGCGATAAAGGGACATCGACCCAGGATGAAGAATGATGAAAAATCTCCTCCAAGTCCAATCAATACCAAAGGAACCATCAACGAGACAAAATGGATTAAAGAAGCGTAGACTTTTCGAGTCAACTTTATCGCCGGGAAAAATCCGATGTTCATTATTGGTATTATTGCCCTGCCGTTGCTATTCTCATAATGGAGAGCTTCTTTGCATGCACCCTTGCCACACTCCTGCGATATGCAATTGCGCGACCAGCAAAAGAGCTGTCTAATATACAGGTCGTCATACTGTATCGTACATCTCCCATCTCGATCCTATGTATCCTAACATGTTCATGTCGTTCATCGCGGACATTTATTGCCTAAGACATGTTAGTTTGTGTCGGACAAAGGGCTGAAGCTGGACCGCCATGAGGTTACGTACGGGGGAAGAAGGAGCTCGGCCCAAGGGCTGGCTAAGAATGCGACAGCGGCCTTAATAACAAGTTAGTAATTGGAAATTGCCATGACCATTGACGCAATGGGCTGCTTACACCAAAGACAGCGATGCTTCTCACGACGGCAGCATTCTCGGAAGACGTGATAGCGTCGTAGGTCGAGCCAATGACGCCCTTCTCCTGGGAAATACGGCGAGGGGCAGGCATTTCGGCGGTGGGTATGTAGAGCTTGGCGCTGTGCTGAGTAGTATTGGGTGTGATTTCTTATATGTAGTCGCTATTGTTTTGCGACGAGTGATGCAGATATGCGACGATGGACGATGATGACGATGCTGTGCCGAAGTTGACAATGCGCCGGAGAAAAAAGTTGTACGAGGCTGAGAATAGGGAAGCTGGGCGCTAATCAGAGGAGCTCCGAGCTCGAGCCTTCTGCAAGTGGGGTGCACTTCCTCCGTTCAGGTCGCTGGCTGCTGACAGTAGCTGGGCTTTGGGGGAGCTCACAGCGCAATTGCGTCACAAGGCTGAAGATGGGCGCGATTGGTGATACGGTACAGAAGCAGATGTGTGCCTTCGGAGTTTACATCAATGAATCAATTAACCATTAAAACCTACACGTAACTTGCAGCCTCTTTCTGAGCAGATTACGCTTACAAGGGCCACGAACGGAAACTAGGACGGCCAAAATACGACAACCCAAATGACAGCGACTCCTTCTACTGCGTACGCCAATGCTGGCGGCTTCATCCCACCAGCGCTCCCCTCACCCGCCCCCAGTACAGCATCGAGTCGCGCCGCTGCCGGACTGCCTCATCCCCGGTCAAAGCCGCTCGTCCCTGGCTCGCGCAAGGAAGACTATGCACGGGAATACGTGTATCGACGGTTATTGCACGTATCGCGCCGCTATGTCAAGAAGCACAGCATACCAGACCCGAATGATCTAGTCTCCGCTTACGAGGGCTTCGACGAGGCATGCAAAGATCTTGAAGAGGTTGTGGATGTATTGTGGTTTTCGGGGACTCGTGAGTGCTCTTTACGACCTATCGACTTCTCTTTGTCTGGACTTGTCCAGATGCTGACACGTCAATGCCCCAGCCAGTCTCCAGGTCCCATACCTTCTCAACGTCGCCCTCGCCATAACCGAATACCTGCCATCATTTCCACCGTCGCCACGCCCTACCTTCGCGCTTCTCAAGAAGTTGGACCACTGTTTTGCTAGCTTGCTAGAGGGGAAGGATATACGGACTCATGAGACCCTGCCGGGCTTCGAGAACGGTATGAGGAAGGGAATGACCCGTACAGATATGGTGAGACTCAGGAGTTTGGCCGATGAAACGCGCAGTCTAGTTGCAGTAAAGATGAGTGGCGAGGCAGATGTCGACACTTCTATATTCCCTGAGGACAGTGAAAGTGCGATGCCTGCCACCTCGACCATATACGGGAGCGTCAATGCACGAGGCAACGAAGATACACTCAACTCAGACCGGTGGAGTCAATCACCAACGAGACAACAGCCGGATTCGCCAATGGATCTCAAAGTTGAAACTCCAACAATTAAGCGGGAAGATAACAACGATTCCCCAACAATGGACATACTTGCGGACAGAAATACAAGTGCGCATAGTGGGCAATTTCATTGGGCCGTGGAGGAGGACTCAGACAACGATCAGGATAGCGATGCGGATCAAATCATGACCGAAGCCAACGACGCGCAACAGCTGACACCACCCCCAACAGAATCTAATTCGATGGAACCTCGGCCAGTCCAACAGCGTCAAACCCACAACTACATGGTAGAGGACGAGGAAGACCAAGAACTACATATGAGTGTCGCGAAGGTATACGAGAAGACGATAGTTCAACTAGGCAGAACACTGGGGGAAACGCTTATTGATGAATGAGGCCCAGTATTAACATGTCACATTGATGTTTGAGCGGTTCTATGCTAGAACGAGTAAGTCGACAAGCCCTTGATCCGTAGAAGAATGATTTGTAGAAGAATGATCCGTAGAAGAGTCGTCCGACATCAGCACTACATAGATGACATGGCCGATTTCAAGCTACATTTACAGTCCGGGAAGGTCGTGTTCTCTGGACGCTTTGCGCCCCATCAAGGTGCTACCAGGTCAATTCGCTCCGCACACCACTCGCTCGCTCACTTACCCAGAGATCGTTTCAGAAACTTACCCTAGACGCAAGAGGAGTGCGAATGTTCGCCATTGTGAAGGGATGTTAAAATATAAATATTTGATAAAGCCTGCAGACAGATGGGATTAGCAACTGCAATGAGAAGTGAATATCGAGTAATAGAAACGTGATATAACGTGGGTATCAGAGACTGTGTAACATGGTATGTTGTCGTTCATTTAAACTCAGGTCTAGAGCTAATGGATCTCATCATATGTGGATATGGGAGCCGACCGGTGAAGATTGGCTTGAGGGGTAAAATGAAAGAGATTGGGTCTTCTTACCTGGTTATCGAGCAAAATGTGAGCCTCATGAGAGGCTATGGTCCAATGTCGAATTCGTCCATTGTCAAGTGGATCTGGTCGTGTTAGTACCACAGGCCCTTCCACGACTGGCCACACTTGGAATCCAACCACAGGAACCGCGATGAGCAAGAATGACGGGAACCTCATCTGCAGCACACTGTCTTGTTCTTCTCACTACGCACTACTCGCTACCTCACACCGCTCTCACTTCACTCTCAAACCGCCTCCGCCATGATGGATGCACTCGATAGTTACAGTCCGGGTCCAACCTGGTCTTGCTGTAACGTTCGGGCATTTCTTCTTTCTCTCGTAGGTTGTCGAGGTCGTTCGCGTTGCAATCGTGTCGTGTCGGGTCGGTATCTTCGTAATGGTATAAATTTGCCAAGGAAAAAAAAGGGATTTTAAGGGGTCGGTAGAAGTCGAGCAAAGCTCCAAGTCGTTTATTCCATGACGTCAACGTCAGACAACACATATCCCTCCTCGTCGAGTAGCATCGCTTGTCGTCATGATGCACGTACGTCATGACACAGGGCACGATGCCTGATTTTGCTTTTTTGAAGTGAAATCGGGGTGCCCCGCGAGATTGGCTGCTTCAATAGGATCGAATTGCAGGGGGGTGCCTTGTCGAAAGGGACAACATAGAAGCAGTGCCGTCAATGAGGTGCGAAGGTGAATGTGACGCGCGAGAACCAGAGTAGGGTTTTGCGCCTTGAATTCCAAGCAAATGAAAAATAGGCGAGGGTAAAACAAAAAGGAATTGGTTTGATGTGGAAGCGGGTCGGCAGTAGATTATAGCCGTTTCCAGATTCCAAGTGGAAATCTAGGAGGGGCAATGCAAATTAGCTGTTGGGTGGTATCGTTCGTTCAAGACAATCCCACTCTGCTCCCAGGAGAAGACAGATAGATGGGTGATTCATAACGTCGTCAGCGTCCTTCCTTCTTTAACCATCCCCATGTCTTCAACGCCTCGGGCAGTGTTCCGCCGGCAGGCTCCAGGGAGAGGTTTATGCGACGGGTGGAATAGCGGCAGGAGCAGGAGTCACGTCGACAGGAGCCGGGACGTTAGAAACGCCAGGGACAACACCCGGGACAACACCCGGCACAGCACCCGGAACGCCGATCTCTCCGCCAGCAGCCTTTTGAGGGCAGTCTCGAGAGATATGGCCCGCTTCACCGCACTGGTAACAAGTCTTGCCAGCAGTGTTGAGGGGGCCGCCGTTAGGGGCGGTACAATCTCGAGAAATGTGGCCGAGTTTTCCGCAAGCGTAGCACTTCATTGCCTGTGCTTGGCAGTCACGAGCAAAGTGGTTGGGGCCGCCACACTTATAGCAGGTGGCTGGGCGAGCACCACCAGCGAAACCACCGCGTCCGAAACCGCCTCCATAACCTCCACGGGCAACAGGAGGGCCGCGAGGAATGCCAACACCGGCAGGGTTAGGGCACGAGCGAGCCAGGTGACCGGGCTGACCGCAGTTGTAGCAGCGTCCGCTCGTTCCAGCGCCGCTCAGGCGAAGAGTTGGACAGTCGGCCTGAACATGGCCGAGTCCCTGGCAGTGATAGCACTGCTTGGCCTCAGTAGTGCGCGGCAGAGGGCACTGATTGGACTCGTGGCCTGTATTATCATGGTGAGCAAAGACCCATGAGGCGATACGAGAATGGAAGCGTTCATACCTGGCTGCTTGCAGTTGTAGCAGAGACGCTCAGCAGATGAGCAGACCTCAGCATAGTGGCCAACATTGCCACACTTGTAACAAGCACGACGCGAAAGTGACGACATTGTGACTTGGCTATAAATCTAAGCAACTTTGTCGTCAGCAAAATTATTCCATGCGGGCATGAGTCACCCTTCAGTCCGAAGTTTGGGCATCCGTTTGCAGCGATGTAGTGGACTCATCACATCCGTCCATAGATTTCAGTCGGGGTAGCCGAAGGGACTTTGTCGACACGACCCCTCAAGGTCGGGGCACCTTTGTCATGATGATGCGACTTGCGAATGGTCTCGCTCTCGGCCTGGAAAATCCCCACACAGTTTACCGATGCCATACTGCATAAAGACGCACACATTTACACACACGGAGGTATTGTAACACAGCGCCATGCGGGCCAAGTTTCCCAGAACCTTGCATGATGCATGCGCTCTGTGCAACCACGCGCAGTATCAAGACCTTCCAGCGAGGGCTATTTTCAGACCATGTTGCTTCTTTCTTTCACAGCCTTAGGTTCTTCTCGTCGTAGCAAGGCAGCACGGCTTCCCTGGTTTGGATTTCGATGGATGAGGCAACTCTTGCGACCCTGAGCTGAAGCAATATGGCATGCATATTGTTCGTGCGATGCGATGCGCCGGGCTAGTGAGACCATCCTCGGTGTCGGAACAGGTTTGATAGGGCTCAGAGTCCGCAGGGAGCCGCTTGTCCAGGTCACGCGCAGTATCGATGCGCTGGTGCTTCCGTTGTGGGCGCGAGAAATGCCGGCAGGCTTCTTGATGGTAGTCTGAGCCAACGTACCATCATCGTTGGAGTGCAGTGCTATTGCCTGCGCAACCACGACCTGTTCCAGACATGATCGATCGCACAGCAAGTCGCAGCCCACATCCAGTTGGAAGCCTCTGGATATATAGATATATAGATATATATATATATCGGCGATAGTGAACTTTTCCAAGCTGCAAATGGCGATCCAGGCGAGGGAAAGACGAAGGACGCAGAAGGTTCAAAGCTTAAACAGAAACTTCTCACTTACCTAGAGTTTTCCAATGTTAATATCCTGCTCGCTTCCTATTCCACTATCCTCTCACAAACGACCTGCTTCCGTTCTGCTTCCTGACGTCGTCTGCGCTTTGTGCGAACACCAAGAAGAATGATGGGGAATTCTGACAGTTCACCGGGAGGAGAAGATAGCGCACTTGTGTAGAAAAGTGAAGGAGGGGAAATGGATGGGAAGGGCCAGGGAAAAGGGAGGAAAACTTTCAGCGCACACGGCCAAGCAAGACCCACGATCGACCGAACGATGGAGCCGGCCAGCGCCAGCAGGGAAGGAGGGATCTAGGAGGGATGGGCGTGCGTGAGTGTCAGCATGGGCTTGGGCGCGTGGGCGGACGTGACGGAAGAAAGCAAAGCAACTTTTTTCGGTGGATCCGCGGGCGAAGGGGCTAACAGCGCTGCCGCAATAGTGCCTGGATGAATTCTGTCATCAGAAACCTGTGAGAGACATCTCATATCTGTTCCTCTAGGCTCCCGTTACAGCCTTGCCCATAGCCAGATGGCCTCTCTGGTGTCACGACAGCTGCTGACACACGACTTACCTGGGAGTCAGACACGATGCCTCTGCGACACGCCTGACCTCGGTTTTGTCGTGCCGCGGAGGGCTGGCGATAATTACAACGTCCTGCGTGATAATCCATACCATACCATACGGATCCGTGCAAAAAGATCCAGCCGGGCCAGGGCCCTGCCTTGGTCAGTGCCAATATTGCCCACTTCGCAATCACGGACGAACCAGCGAAAGGGAAATGGCCCATGTCAACCCTGCTCCGTCAGCTTGGATCTAAACCATCTCATCTTGTGTGGCGGCCCAAGGCGCGCCGATGCCCGCATATTGGCCCAACTGGCCGCTACGCTCCCACGCTCCGGCGCCATGATCCAGTCAATGCTTGTCCTGCGGCGGCCCTCGCGTGCCAGTGTGCCAGCGTGCCAGCAAGTCGGGCGCCCGCTTCAGGGGGGGCTAGTCCATCTAATGTAGCGACGACACATTCCTGCGGCCTATTTAGCGAGCTATGCGGTGTTGGATTAGCTCCCTGCTCCCTGCCGGCATATTCCAGACTCGGTATACAGCGGTTCTTGTCCTTTTTCAACCACGAATTCTTTCTCTACATCTACCACTGCCAGGCTGCCCGAGTCAACTTTGACAATTATCGGACTCTGTAGGATATAAATGACTTCCCTATGGCAACTCTGCAAACTCGACTCAAAGGCTCCCTAATGTTAGACCTCGATTAACGGTGCAATGCTGTCTATAAGGAATGAGTCAGACACGAAATAGGTCAGCAACTGTCACTGCTGACAATATTCGGCAATGCTCACGGTATCGCAGCTCGTGAGCTAAACCCCCTGAAATTGAAGAACTAGGGGCCCCTAGTCTCCGCCCTTGCAGGCCAGTGACGACGTTGGCGCAAGAAGCAATCCGCCCGGGAGAACCTAAAATGGTCTTCCGCGCCGGCGCGTGTATCCTAGAAGCCACGCGAACCATGCGCACACTGAGATGTAAGCGCCTCTAGTAGAACTGCGTTCGGCTCTCGCACCTGTTCACATGCAATGTGTCTCCTACTAGAATGGTGCCATCGCGATATATAAAGTTGTCTACTTTGTCGAACTAACAGCATAGGAATTATCTACATGCTGTCAAGCCAAGTAAGCATCGGCCTGGAAATAGGGTGATATGTCTTCCTGCCCTTGGGCCGAATGATTCGTGTGCCTGGCTAGACAGCCGCCGAGGATCACTAAAACGACAAAGTGGCACCTCGGCTCTTTGAGTGATTTCTAGGTAGTTGAATGCCAACGTTGAAACCTTTGCTCTGCAGGGACTTCGCCAATTTATTTTGTCATGGTCCAAATCTTCAAGTCCCTCATTTTGGTTTCCAGCCCGCGCTTTATTGTCGTTGACAAAGGCGGATTGTATAGCTCATTCTCGTATCACGACTTGGCATATTGTGTCGAGCTCCAAGATGAATTCTTTTTACCCCAAGTGCTGGCGCATCTTCACTTTTACGACCGCATCAATATGGCAAATTCAATTCCATTCGTGTCCGAAACGGTGTTCGGCTGTCTTGTGGCGTTGTATAGGAGGATTCCACCTGATGATACTCATCGTCAAGCGAGTGCTATAAAACGGTAAGGACCAAGGCGTGCGGAACCTTGGCAAACAATCCTTTGTAATGGTGCGTGGTGGGTGATGAACATCGTTTTTCCTGACATAATCGCATATGTGTTACTGTGAAAAATCTCTGGAAGGTTCACAGCAAGAGTTGGCGAATCCTGACTCAGCACGAGAAGCGATATCAGATTCGCGAAGGGACGCAATTTGACTGCTGTTTTACTAGGATCAGAACAAGAGATACTATAGACAACTATGAGTTTGAGAAACTCACCATGTAAAACCTTTGTCGCTCAGGCCAGCATCTACTTGAGAACACTAATCAGGTAAATTACAGCTTTCACCATGAACTAGAGACGTGGATCACCCACCCCAGGCCTTCATTTTCTATCTACACATCGGTTGTAAAGTCGTTACTCTTTTATATTTTTCGGGGTCCAAGTTACTTATACGGATATATCCAGGAGAAAATATATAAATACCAATTGTCCTGCCATGGTTGACTATAAATACAAACCCGTACATCGTAACCCAATATCATGTCTCTCTGGGCTTTAGGGTGACATCTATAATTTTAGGAACAATCCAAGTGTTGACGGCCTCTCCAGCGAAAAAAAGCAGAGACGCCAACAATCCTGAGATGTGGCCATAATACCAGCGAGAACATAACGTAAAAAACAAGACAACCACGACCACGACATGATATGTATCGTGCATTCCCTTCCATCTGCAGTGCATACTGCAATACTCTCCCTTAATCGCCGCCATCAGGACTTCACACCGACTGCAGTACCTCATCCCATCGGGCGCGACGTGGCTTGGTGTTTTGTTCTCAGCCATCTTGCTGAGGGGTTGATGGTAAGTCGACGTGATTGTAGATGACATCAGACCAAAGGGACGTTCGTAATTTGAGATACTGAGGACAAGGTTTTTGAGCTAACGGAGAGAACAGTGAAAACACCTGGCGAGAAGTAGACATTTTATACCCATCCCATACCCTTGTCGTAAACCCTGGACCCGCAATATCCAGCCTCACTTTCAACATTGGCTTTGTGCAGAAAGATTATCCACTGCTGTAAATTATGGGCCTCTCTAAGAGGCATGCTGAACTCATTGTTTGAAATATGAGCTGTCATTTTCACGAAACTCCAACAAAGAATCAGCTTACTAAATTTGTAGCAAGCCCATTAGGTACCGTGGCAATTTTCAAATCCTAAGATGACATTTATCCTTTGACAATACCGACAGGAATACCGTCACACTGTCGAGGAAGCTCACCAGAAAGGCTAGTTGCGATGTTCGAGTACCATAATGACCTGACTCAAGTCAATTTACATTCGAAAATCTATTCATCCCTTGTCAGTTAGAAAATTGGGTTTGTCCGGATGTAGCCTTGAGTGAAGTTGACGGAATATTTTTATTCATGCCCATGACAGATACTCTGGCATCAAGCTGTTTCCATCTTTACATTGCAGTTTCCTTGGGTGGGATGGTTTATTTTTGGAGCAGAACTCTAAGTGGTGAGTCTCTTTATATCAATAAGCTCACAAGCATTCAGTGTGAGTTAACGATGAGTGCATACATGACTCGAGCGACGGCTTTCTCACGCAACTTTATTGTCTTGGTATATCGGTCCTATCTTCAGGATCAGCTGGAACAGATTCTAATAATTGCTGGCGCCCGGTGGTCGAGCCTTCTGGTTCCTGCGCCTACAATGTAGCAGTTGCGTGAAACAATCTAACTTGGAGATCAGATTACCCAGCGGCCAAAGCAAGGAAATTTTCATACATGTAGTTGATCGAATAGGCGTGTATATCGGTATTATTATCAACTGGCATATGTTTAACTTCATCCCAGTGCCCATTTCTAGTTACTATTGCATGTGCCTTCTCACGACGTATATGTTATCCGGGCCGACAGAGAAACTAGCCACCCTCGCATTATTACTCCTCAAGCTCAAGATGCAAGTGTGGCTATATCAGTCACGAGTGGTATACGATACGAGACTATGTCCTGATGTAGTCCCTACTACTAATTCCCGGAATGCTACTGATGACTCCATTGCTCCCAATAAGTGTATGCCTCGCCCCGGTGCGCCGTTGCTTGCAAACCAATTAATCATGCAACGAAGCAAACAAAGAGTTCCAACAGCCCAAAACGCCTACCCATCAATATTTTCTTGGACATTTCTAAAATGTTGGCAGCTGTCCTGCTCTTCCCATTTCTGAAGGATGAGTAGGGAGTTGCATATCTGCCAAAGGTGCCGTGGACCTCGGCCTTGCTTCTACCACATATTCCACACCATCGTCGGATGCATATGATGGTGGTCGATTGGCAGTTGCTGGACGAGATGTCGTGTCCTGGCCTGGCGTTGGAGTCACGTCGTTACGCTGCCAATAGATCCGATTTGGGTCGACACGCTGGGGTCCGTTAGTGATCTGCTTTAGGAAGCGTCTGCGTACTGTCTGGTTTAGTACATACCACACTTTCTCTCCAAAGACCATAAGCTGGTGGCTGCAGCTTGGTTGTTTCGCTTTCTACACCGGCTGCTTCCTCATCTCTTGCCAACAGGACACGAATCGGACGCCTTGGGACCGCGTAACCACCGGGACCAAGCATCTCCGGTAAGCGTGCTCTTTCTTCATCCTCAGTCGACTTGGGCCGCACAATAAGCATACACAGCCGAATCAGGCCGTGGCAGAAGAAGATAGTCGTGAAGAGAATGATGAGTATCAGCAAGATGGTAAATTCGCTGTTGTTAATGTTCTTGGTGACACTGAGCGCAAGGTCTGTTGTGCAGGATTAGTATATTCGCTGGGCGATTCCAGGGAAGACGACTCCGTCGAACAAAGCAAAGCGATGGCGGATACTTACATATTGCTAACATCAACAACAAAAACATCCCCGACACGAAGCACCTCAGGATTTGGGATCGTATCCGTCGGCTTTTAATCCACGGGAAGCAGTATAAGAATCTCTTGGGCTTTCCTCCTTGCTCAGATCGATTTGCTCTGGTACGGTGCCGCCTCCGCCGCCCAGACTCTGCGAGGTCCGCGAGATGCATTTCAGCAGGATCAGCGCCCCGGAAGGACCGCCTGCTACGGCTACTATTGGACTCTGTTCGAGCGTGCGTTGGCTGAGGCTCAACAACGACCGGGAAACGGTCGGTAAGTGACCGCTGAAGTGAAGCACGTGGCTGAGTCTCCTCAGACGTAGGTGGCAAGCCTCCTCGAGGTGATGGAGGACTAGATCCCTCTCGCGTCGTGGTACGAGATATATTCGGGAGGTGAAGCCGAGCAGATGGTAGAGAAGGCAAACCAAGATGGAATCTCGGCGTTTTTGGGCCGTCTTCATCACCCTGATCGGTGTTTCTCCTCTGCAATCTGCCTACGCCCCGGGATTGCCCTGAAAGAAGTGATGGAAGCCGCGGCCGACTGAGAATAAACCGTCGCCTACCATCTTGCTCTTGCTCTTGCTCTTGCCCTGGATGGCGTCCTTGCTCCATTTCAGATGCGCTCCTTGTCTGCAGGGATGTCTCCCGCCCATTCGACACCTCTGCTTGTCGAAGAAGTCTCGCTCGAATGGCCTCCATTTTTGAAACAGCAATTCCTCATGCGTCACCGGACACGCAGATGGACCATGATCTTACGAAAATTGAACGGTTAATTAATGGACTAAATTCCTCGAACGGTCGATCCTAGTCCGACCAGTTTGTGTGGCTCTGGTAGAGAAGCTGGTGGATATGCCACCCTTTCGCACGAAATCGAGCGCTTCAGAATGAAGGGGTGTTGGCCGTGGCCTACCACATAACAAATCGCGTCTCGATGGGATTCTCTCAGGTTTGTTTTGGATACGAATCGTGTCGGCGAATCGTAGCGCAGGTTCGAGAGTAAGGCTATAAGATCGAGTTTCTGTAGGTCAACAACCTAAGTCGTCCTGGGTCGCGAATGGCCAGGAGCCAAGACCTAGCCACGAACTGTATTCAAAAACCCAACCGAATGGAGAAAAATTGTAGGCCAGCCCAAGGACGCAGTGGTGGTCAAAAATCGGGCTTCCGGAGCCCGTGGTCGTATAAGTGGTTAAGCGAGGGTGAAGAAAGATAGATTCAGCGCAATGGCGCTCAACGATAGGAATGGAAAAGGTTGTTGGTCTCTATGCCCCCATTGGAAAGACGAAACCGAAAGACGAAAAAGGCAGGCCTCGAGGAGACAGAGGAAACGCCAAGGGAGGCTGAATACTCCGGACCTGAGGTTCGATTGACGACAGTCGTATGGAGTGGAAACCAGCCAAGGGATTGTACATGGACACCGAGGACGTTTGAAAAAGCCTTGATCAACGACAGGCGTTCGCTCTGCGACAAAGACACGGACGTAAGGTCGAGCTCGTGGGCCCCCTTGCGGTCTTCCCCTGAAGATGGGTGGAGAGAACCACTCGATGTCAAGGCTCGGAAAAGAGTGAAGATGGGAAGCAAGCACAGCGCATTCCTCGAGTGGAGGGTGCGACCAGCACTGGATTAACCAAAGAGCAAATGCACTTTCAAAATCCTCGCTGCTGCGGCTCCAATCATTTAGACAGGAGCAATGAGCAGAGGAAAATTGTCCGGGGGAGTCGAAGCCCCTGATTTTGGCAGAAACCATGAGATATCAGCTGGGAACCAATGAACGGAGCTCTAGCCGAAGCGACGACATCTCTGACAGCGGGAGCTCGAGAATGAGACGTGATGCAGGGGACCAGGTGTTTCGGATTGGCTACCGAGAGGAGGCGCCATGCCACTTAGGGCAGACTAGTAGCCGCCCGATGCCGAGAAGGGCGAGGTACGGGGGTACGGGGGACGGCGCATCCAGTTTTATATTGATTTCACCAACCCGCACCTTTGCCGCGCGACATATCTGCGAATATGCAGGGACACATCCTGCATTGCCGGCATCTGCAACGGTTCGCTACGTACAGGCTTCCACTAGCCATCAATGACAGCGTCGGTGCATGTAGTTCTCGCAAGTGGCTCCCCAAAGGTCAACAGGGCATACCTTTTCTAAGTGGGGGATATCATCCAATTTATTCATGAACCATAGCTTGTGAAAGCTTACCAAGGGCCCTCATGAGCTCTTTCATCAGCAGGCTTGTTTCTAAAGCCACCGCGACCCCAATGTTTAGATTACAACAGCTTGAGAGGATACTGCCTGCAGATGGGCGCGGCAATGGGGTGTCATACTCCTCAAACCCCAGCCGGCGAGACCTTCTGAGCCTTGTTCACCATCAACTCAAGCACTCTTGCTGTAGAGTTACCGTCGCCAACCAATGGACTCCCGTAGTTGGCTTAATCAATGAAAACGGTGCCTGGAGAAGCCGAATCGCATGAGAGGCCCGACTGTAGTGCTGCTATTGCAACGCTGTTTCGCGTCCGATGGGCACTGATTTCCCCCGTTGGTGCTAATCACTTCCTAGCTGCGGGACTATAATTCTCGTCTGCAGAAGCTCTGTTTGGCTTGACTTGGCTTGGCTTGGTTTGGCTTGGCTTTGGCTTGACTCTGCGCTTAGGTGCCTGGCAAACACCTGGCTCATCGTAGTTCACCCAGCAATATTCTGCGATCAGAGGAGGCGGAAAGAACTATTGGATGGTGTTAGGATGGGATCTCGCATAACTGGGCCTGGTCAACTTACTGATAGGTTCATCATTGGGCGCGAACTCTGCGCAGTTGACTGTGCCTTTGTGGCCCGGAAGCTTGTACAGGAGTTTGCCGTTGTCGTTGGACCAGATAACCACGGTTCCATCACCAGCTGGCGCGGCGATTTGTCTGCCGCTCTTGTCCCAACTGGCGCGCATCAAATTCTTCTCGATACCTGCTTGCGCGCCGTCAAAGGTGCGAATGTGCCGTTCTGTCGGGGCAAATGGCCGAATATCCCATGTCTTGGCCGTAGAATCGTGGGCGTAGGATAACAGAGATTGCGCATCTGGCGACACACACAAGCTTGTTACAGTATCATTGTGGCCTAGCATCGAGTATACTATATCCTTCTTCCGCAGGTCCCAGACCTTGATGTCGTTATCGATGCCACCCGAGTAGATCTCATTGCCAGCTTCCGATACTGCTACCGCTGTGATTGGATACTCTGTCTCGATGTAATCGGCGGCGTTCTTCGTTCGTGGATCCCAAATGCCAATGGTGCCATCGTCACTGCCACTGAACAACATCTCCTCGCCACGCTTGGTGATATCCATGGTGTTGATAACCTCCTCGTGTCCAATATACCTTCGTATCCTCTGGCCTGATGTTAGATCCCAGCTCGCAAGATGCATGTCAGCTGATGCAGAAAACAGAATAGACGAGTCGCGGGACCATTGCAGGTCTAATATTGCGCCGCGGTGGCCGTTCAAGACACCGTAGTTCTCGCAGTCGTGATGCGACCTCCACAACAGGATACTACGGTCCATAGATCCAGAGGCAACAAGGTTGCCTGTTGGGTCAAACTTGGCTGCGAAGACTTCACCAGAATGGCCAGTGAGTTCCATCACGGGAGCATCGAGGCTACTCGTCCTTGGAGCCTAGGGAGCAACAGTCAGTACATCAATTGTCTTCAAATGTGCAACGAAGCGCCCTGCTTACCGACTGAATCAAGGCGCCACTTGAGGGACCATCTCGTCGAGCAAGCGCAGTAGTGGTTCCCACGTTTTGTCGCTTGACAATCATCTGGCCAGCCGCGCCTGGATCATCAGACGGGCGGCGGGGGCGCTTTTCAGCCATAATGTCTGGCGACAAAAACGAACGGCGAAGATAGGAGGAAGGGAAATTGGTATTCTCGCGTTAAGGAGGTCGAAGTCGCGGGGTTCGATGGGTCGTCGTGAAGGTGGTTGGCGAATTTATATTGTGTATGAGTGCCCTCCAGTCGCCCATCCAATGGCAATCAAATCATGCTCGAAGCTACATAGAAACAGACAGCTCCAGCTCGAGAAAATAGATCGGTGCTGGCGATGTTCCGAGCCGAGACGGTGATGTCGGGAGTTCGCTGTGGCCGATGGCCGTTTGCGGCCCCCACCATCAACTCTTACCGCCTTGCAATTCTGCCCATCTTCAATTGGTAACCGTAAATGGAGCTACCTAATGGTTCGTAGCTGTAAATCGACATCTACCTCCACGAAAACGCACCAAATCTGCGATCAGACGAATCAGAGTCACAATCGACGAGTGGAACCTGTGAGATCAGCTTGTCCTCTTCAAATCCTGATGCCCTGAGCTTGCGAGAGCGAGTGAAGCTCGACAATCGAGCATGTCAGCAAACAAGGCCGCCCGCGTGGGCGAGGAGTAC
This sequence comes from Seiridium unicorne, assembly GCA_039778275.1. Taxonomy (NCBI): domain Eukaryota; kingdom Fungi; phylum Ascomycota; class Sordariomycetes; order Amphisphaeriales; family Sporocadaceae; genus Seiridium; species Seiridium unicorne. Next base: position 302,806 of record JARVKF010000402.1, read on the forward strand.
GTCTTCGCAAGCCGCTGGGCCACTTCGATCACCCCCAAACTGACTTTGTGCTTTACATCAGGATTTGGAAGTAAGCGGCACTACGAACTAGAGGAAAAGCGCTCATTCTAACACCCATCTAGGGGCCGGATCGACAAGGTGAACGCCGAGCTTGTGACTCTCACGTACGGCACCATCGTCGCCCAATTATGCAAGGACTTCGAAGGCGACTACGTCGAGGTAAACAAGCAGCTGGACAGAATGGGCTACAACATCGGCTTGCGGCTGATTGAGGATTACCTCGCAAAGTCAAATACAATGCGCCGATGTGCCAATTTCCGGGAGACAGCTGAGATGGTAGCGAAGGTGCGTTGCCGCGAACACATGTGACATTGTGCACATGACGGAATAGATTCAAGCTGACAATGTATGCGAGTCTTAGGTTGGATTCAAGATCTTCCTAAACATTACACCCACCATCACAAATTGGACCAACGACAGCAAGCAATTTTCGCTGGTTTTCGAGGAGAATCCCTTGGCCGACTTTGTCGAGCTGCCCGACGATGGCCGTGCACAAGACGAGTTGTGGTATTCGAACATCTTCTGCGGTGTGCTGCGAGGCGCCTTGGAGATGGTACAGATGCAGGTGGAAGCACACTTTATAAGCGATGTATTGAGGGGAAACGATACTACCGAGATGCGGATAAGTTTGATAAGATATATCGACGATGAACTGCCCCCAGAGGACGACTAGAGAGACGATATTATGCTGGGATGAATTGGATCAGGGTTCCGGCCGAAGCTGCCCATTGAATCAATAATTGGGGTTATAGTGCTTAGCCAGGCTGAGGTCGTCGATAGCATTATTCGCTGACTAAGGATGAAGGCGAATGAATGCCTTTCTTTAATCATCTGCTACCAAAATAGGAACCCAGCAATTTTCAAAGTCGGAGCTACGGCGTTGAATGTGACTTGCAGAATACACGACGCTCCCCGATCACCGGGACACTTGTATATATGGATTTGTCTCGGGACTTTCGGTTCGTCTAATATTTACTCCCGTGTCATCCGCATCAGCCGTAGGCCATGCGGGACGTACCGCTGCCTGCCAAATTGGCGCCGGGCTCCGCAGATCCGGCTTCTTGCAGCAGAAGCGGCTAACTTTCCATGTGGAATTCCATGTCGAGCTCAGGCATGCTCGAAAACGAGAATGTGTCATATTACAGGGTGCCGACATAAAGTTGCATTCGCCGGGGTAGAAATGCGCCTGGTCGGGATTCAAGCCACGCTCGGGTGCGTCGTACCTGCGTTGGTGAATGCGCCAGGCGGATCTGGGTTGCAAAGTTGGGGTCGATCCATTACTCATCTACTACATCGAATGCAAGCTTGCAGCCATTAGAGTGCCGAAGCTAAGGATTACATCTGGTTGATAGGGTCAAGTTATGCAATCAGCGCGCTGGCTGATCGTGCCGGGTTAACCTCATCGAGAGCCTAGCACGAGCATGCTTGTACTACATGTACCGCCCAATAGCCGTGTATATCCACCTCATTAGATTGACATACATAGTACGATGAACCCCAGAAATGTTTAAAGGCAAGCATCCTGGGCATGTCGTTAGTTTAGCAGGTGAACAAGGTTGACGCGGTTGAACAGTGGAGCAACAAAGAACGCGCCGCTGATCTACGGTACCTACTATCCATAGATCCATTTGACAAGCCATACTCATGGATGCTCGTGTATAGTATACGCCATCAACCCAAGTAATGCTGATCGCCGCAGATTCTCCAGACTCTGCGCTCACGCTTGTGAGAAGTTCAAACTTGCGTCTTTTCTCTTTTCTCCAAGCCGTGACAAATGCTGACAGCTGATTACATATGTCGAAACTTAGATTGAATATTTGCCCTACCATCGTTGGATAAGCTCTACGAGCACATACAGGACACGGACGAGACAGGTGGTGAGGGGAAAGCTGACAAGGCCCGAGACCGACAATAAGACGAGTCGAGTCACAAGATCAATTGAACCTTCGTTGAGCCGAGTTCTTCCGGTGCTATCATACCGGGGCCAGTCAAGAATATAGTATGGAGCCATGATTGAATGGAAGCATCGCTCGACTACAACAGACGATTGGAGCAATCAAGATGCCCGAACGTGTCTGAAGATAATGGCCAGACAAACTTACGACTTCTACGGAATGCACGACTGGGACTGAATTGCTCGAGCGGCATAGTCATGTCGTTTTTCTAGAGCTCGGAAAAGCATAATGATGCAAAGTGGTTTTAATCCTAAACCTTGCCATGGAATCACAAAGTCCTAGCCCAAGAATGCGGTTTTGGTCTTTCCACACCACCAGTCGGACCTTACTCGCTCCGCCGTGATACGCTTTACACCGAGACTGCCAGCCAGCCAAAACTGCAGCAAGTCGGCGTAAAATCATGCGAATTGCATGCTCTAAAATTGCCAAGCATGATAGTGCGCGGGGAGATGAGGAAATCCGGACAAATCTTCCCCCAACACGTCTGATGCAAGCGAGCATCTTGTGGAAGCGTGACGGAACGTGTGTCGCGATCATCAGATTGATGGTGGTGCGCCAAGACGAATGTTGGTGCCTTGGCGGCCTGAACAGCCTTATTTTTGGAGACTCGTGCTCACAAATACGCAGTGAGGGGCGCCAAGGATGCCCAAAAAGGAAATCTGCGCACGATTGCCCCCGACTCTTCTTCGTGGCTTGTTCTGAAATGTGCGCGTGGGTCGACCCAGCTCCATGGACTCTGCCAGTGCTTCGAGGTTCATGCGTGCCCCTGCCACCCCAAGTTGCTGAAGCGCTGCGCTGTCTCGCGCGACTGCTGGGACCAGTTGACCTGTCGGCCCTCTTGGACCCCTCCAGCGCCTGGGGCCCAAGCCTGAGCCTAAATCTACGCCTGAGCCTGAGCCCGAGCTTGAGCTTCGCTGTCAGTGTTCTGAATCATTTTCCCCTCCCCCGATCTGGAGTACCTCAGGTATCTACAATGCACCTAGTCAGAGCAGCCAGGCCACCTGGCAAGCAGTGATCCAACAGGAGCATGAATTTGAACTTGAACTTGAACTCGACAAACTCGGTGGCCACCATGTCATACTCAGACCTCCCCTTCTAAATATCACATACGTAAATGCTCTGCTTTTGCCTGCTTCTGCACCGTATGCTTATGGCCTCACCTGCCTTTTGTATATTCACCACATCGATCTATTTGAATGCCACAGTCGTCACAGCCGTTGCCCGCACACGCAGCCTCCGCTGTATCGGCTCCCCATAGCGGGATTACCCAGCGACATTGCCGGCCACCTCTCCGTTAGCTCGAGGCGCTGCAAGCCTCAGTGCAGCGTACCGCTTTATTAGCACAGCACCTACAGTGCCGTAGCTACCTAAGTGCTCAAGGTTCGTCGCCCCAAAAATGTCCATCAGCGCTTCCACTACCCCCCGATCTGCATTCTGTATCACTCTACATTGTATCAAGCAGTGTAGGTGTTCCACTGCATGCACGCATTTGGAACTGGCAGTGTCTTCCTCTTTCTGTCCTCTATTCTGCGCAATGCGCTTTCTGACCTCTGCCCCCAGCTTTTCAGTCGGGTGTCAGATCCATATTCATATTGCATATGCGCTCTCGCACTTACATTCGTCCAACACCATTGCTTGGTGTCAGTGCTGACTTTCCAACTGTACAGTTCCCAAGGAACTCCTTGATTCGGAGAGCCTTTGGAGACTTTTAATTCTTTTTGAAATTTTCCTTTCCGTTCACGTAACACCAGTGAATCGGGGCTTTAGCAGGTCTTGTGCTTCTCGAACCAGCTATCATATCAAATTATCGGGCTTTGGGGAATATCGTATCCCCCCGGCATCCTGGCGGTTGATCTTTTTTTTTTTTTTTTTTTTTTTTGGCGACCAGCCCAGCCCCCGTTATTCCCAATTGTCAGCCGACCTCACCCAGGCCTACAAGGTAGAGACGTTGGCTGCTGCGGACCCCAGTGCGACCTACCCATTTTCCTGCACGCCATCTTTTAACACCACAATCATCCTAATCCACTACCACCACCACCACCCACAGACTCAACCTCTCCCCCCCCAGCCCAGCTGGCTGACTGACCAAGACGACTATTCTTGTCCGCTTGTCCGCAACCTCATCGTCGCTTCCCCCCGTCGATGATATCGCGAGATCCTTGGAGTACGATTTCGGCCTTCGACTTTCGAACTCTGACTGGACCACTGTTGCTCGTCAACTCAAAGTCCTGCCGTGGTCGCCGCTGTTCGCCGCACTGCTAGCTTTCGGAGATTAATCACCGCCTCCAACAACGCGACCTGCTCATCGCTGTTCCAGGTCATCATTCTTTTTTCCCTCCCTCTTCCCTTTCCACAGGACTGGATTGGTTTGGTGTTTTCGCTGCTCATTTGCTTGTGTCGCGACTCTCAAAGTCTGACCTGCCACCGTCTTTCCGCATCCCCATCCTACGGCTATCCCTATTCCCCCATTTCGCACTATCGCCTCTCTCTCTCTCTCTCTCTCTCTCTCTGGCGTGGGTGTCCTCCATCGCGGTAATCCTGTGGTCGCCATTGAACACACTTCTGCTACATTGCTTGTTCATTATCGGCTTTTGCTCTTGACTTGCATCGCGCCTGCATTTTTTCTGCCGTTGGTTAAAAGGACATATTCGCGCCTGAGGCTGCTCGTCTCGTTCTTCCGCCTCTTCAGAGACTGATTAGAGGCGCCGCGACCTTCCCACGCGGACACTCATTGGTCCTTGCAGCCTCCTGTCCGACTATCTGCCACCCAGAAAATCTGCGTACTTCAGGTCAATTCGGACGGAACATCAGCGCGAGCAACAAGCGCTTGGCTATTTGGATCTCGCTTTGGATTGATTCAGGTCCTGTTTTGTTAGTGTCGGCGCCCGCTGTCGCTCACCGAGACAAGTTAACCCACCGACTTGGCCAAATTTGGGATCTGTCACGTCACGTCAATTTGCGACCAGAGGCTCCCATCTGCTCATCTCGAAGTGGCTTCCAGACTTCCCGCACCGCACCACTCCACGTCAGCTGCAGCCACCGCGCCCGCGCGATACCTGCCGTCGACGTCGCAACCAGATATATCGGACTTGGCTGATTTCTCTCCCGTCCGCGCAGACCTTGTCTGCTCCATACCATAACCATGAATAACGTCGGCATGGCCAACATGAATGCCATGGCTGCCCAGGTCGGAGGTCCCATGCCCATGGCCATGAATAACGGCGCAATGCCAACAGCTCAGCAAATGCCGCAGCAACAAACACAGACGCATAGGACCATGCTCAATACGTACATATACGACTACTTTGTCAAAGAGGGCCTGTACGACGTAGCTCGCGCCATGTTGAGCAGCGAGCAGCAGATCAATGTTCTTCAGAAAGATAGCCCCGGGCGTCGTGAGAATGGCCTGAACGGCGCTGGCGACGATCCCATGGACACCGATAGCAAGGACGATCTGGATAAACGCCCAAGCGACCTTCCCGCAGCCAACATTCCCATTTCGTCCGACTCTTGCTTTCTCTACGAATGGTTCGGTCTGTTTTGGGAGATGCTCAACGGACATCGGTTAAAGCCTGGCGGCAACACCCAAGTGAGCTCATATATCCAGCACACTCAAGTAAGCCGTCTTTGCCCCTCCGCGCAAGCGAACACTTCCCAAAATTCACGTCTAACACTACGAATAGCAACAGAACCGACTGAAGCAAAGTCAGCAGCAGGAAATGTTGAGGCAGATGCGCCCCGATCAGATGCAGTTCAACCCAGCCATGATGCGCAATATGCCCAATGGCATGCAAATGGCAGCGGCGAACGCGGCAAATAAGAACAATCTTGCTCGGACAGCTATGGCGAACAACCAGAACAAGTAAGTGGCCCGCCGATACGACTTATCAACCCCCAATCTCCTGCTTCCTCATTTATCAGGCGAGCATATGACTGACAAGCACAAAAGTCCGCAAGCTATGGCCATGATGCAGCAGCAAGCCAAGCAGAACCAGATGCAGCGCGATCCCTCGGACATGGACGGAAACCGACGACCAGCATCTCCCGGATCGACGGACAATGCACCCTCGCCGAGCAAGAGACCGCGATTAGAAGGCCAAGCGCCATTCAACCCTCAGCAGGCAGGCATGATGCCCAATGGACGGCCCCAACAGCAGGGAATGCCGGGACAACAGGTGGGCATTGGGAATAACCCTACACAATTAGCGCGAGTGCAAGCGGCCACCAAGCTACTGCTCTCGCACGACATCGATCCATCGACGCTGACTCCTGAGAAGTTCCAGAATTTCGCGAACCAACCGCCCAACGCCCAGAAGAACTCGATCGCCACCTACTCCCAGAATCTCCAGCAGCACCATGGCCAGCAGATGCCCAATAAGGGGATGGCAAATCCTGGTCCTCAAGGTCAAGGCTCTCCCATGATGCAGCAGGGACCGAACCCGGCCGACATTAGCACTCTGTATAACGCCAACGAATTCGGAGGTGCCATGCGTCCCGGCCCCGGCAATGGTCAGGGCGGCGGTAGTAACCACGCCCTGCAAGACTACCAAATGCAACTCATGCTGCTCGAGCAGCAGAACAAGAAGCGGTTGATGATGGCTCGCCAAGAACAAGACAGCATGGGCAATATCCCCCGTGGTGACGGCCCAGCAGTCCCAGGTCCAGGAGGTCCTCAAGGACCACCCGGCCCCAACGGACAAGCATTCCCTGATACGTCGCCTCAGGGAGCTCGCACTGGCGCATCTCCCAACCCTAGCGACCAAATGAAGCGTGGTACGCCTCAGATGAACTCAGCTGGCATTCCCTCACCGCTCCCCGAGGGTGCTCAGTCTCGAGGCTCGCCGAATCCCATGGGCTTCATGCCAAATCCCCCCACCATGGATCCTACTATGCCGGGAGCACAGCAATTCTTTAAGGGTATGAACGGTATGGAAGCCAACATGGTAAACGGCCCGCACATGAACGGAGCTATGCGACCGCCGAGCTCGCATCCGAACCAACCCTTCAACGGCCAGGTAAACCCTCAGCAGATGATGGCGGCCAGGCAGGCCCAAGGTGGTCAAGGAGGCCCCAATCAGATGCAATGGCAGGGTGGCCCCAATGGCGCCATGATGCCCCAGGGACCCCAAGGTCAAGTTCAGGGCACTCCCCAGCCGAGAAATGCTCAGATGCCACCGCCTTCGGCTCCGGGGCCTGCCAGTGGTACCGCCAATGGTCGGACGCAACCGTCGTCTCCAGCAACCAGTAATGCAGCACCTCCCACGCCTCAACAATCCACCAAGGCTGCCCCCAAGAAGAAGGATACCAAGGGTGCCAAGAAGGTAAGATTGCCCCGGCATGTGTGGTTTTATTGTTATTTCAGAGCTGATTTACTAATTTCAGGCTGCCGCCAATAAGAAGTCGAATGCAAACACAGGAGCAACACCCGCGGCAGAGTCTTCGCAAGATCAAGAACCCCCGACTCCAGCAACGCCGATCACTCCGGCCAATCCGGCCGCAAACTTCGCCAAGAACGGACAGAACGCCGGAGGCCCACCGGTACCCAATGCGCAGACGACGGCGCCACCTGCCCCGGCTCCTGTTGCTCCTCAAGCTCACCCCGATCCTTCGGCTGGATTCGGCATGGACAACACGGCTGCCATGGTAAGTCTAGTCACCATGACCCCGGGCACGCTCACTACTAACACAGATGTGTAGAACTTTGAAATTGGCAGCCTCGATTTTGCCAATCCCATAGACTCGAACAATGTACTCCAGGACTTCGACTTCGACTCGTTCCTCCACGACGGTGATGCTGGCGGCGACGGCTTCGACTTTACCAACACGTTCGACATGCAAGGTGGCGAGATTGCGACGGAATAACGTTCGTCGATCGTTTTGATTACCTGAGGTCATGCATTTCCTGGGGATCGGTATCCCCCCTCTCGTTTGGGCATGTCACGGCGTTCATCGGCTGCTTTTCTTGAATCTCGCGCATCATCTCCATGGCTGGGTACGTGCGCCTGACGGTTGTGACGGTTTTACGCGGTCAAAAGACGAACGAAAACACGAATCATCACACCCCAAAAGTCCTCATCCCTATTCCACCAAAACTATTCCCTCACAAGTAGATTGGCGTTTTTCTTTGTCGGCCGTACATTACGCTCATACAGACTTATTTTTTTGCACGTGCTTGCCGAGTCTCTTGCCGGCATTAGGCGACTCTAGGCGACGACGCTGGTGGGCGACACAGCTGGAGTTGGGCCGTTCTTGTCATTTCTTGGAGGAAGACTACATATCGCGGCTTTATCCCTAGTCATTTGCCTCGACCCTGCGTCACAAAGCTTCCTTTTGCACATTTCGTTTGTCCGGAAAAAAAATTTACATGGCGTGCTGATACCTGACTTACGAGTCTCCCACGCTGCTAATACATATCAACCATATCACTTACCGCGCTCGGGAATGGTTGGGAAACGCTTTGCCCAATGAATTGACCAGCTCGTCGTCAAGGCCATGTCTTTCTGAGCAGGTCAGTGGTCGATGGCCTGTAAACCTGGGCAAAGAGGTGATGGAGCGGACGCCCCAAAGGGTCTTCTGTCTCTCGTGTATATCATAGAGCAAGATGCGAGATGCTCGTGACTTGGGTGTAGGAGAAGTGGTAGATGACGAAGCTGATGGATAGTTCTCGGTCTCTTTATCGTTGTGAGAATATGCTATTCTTGGTCGTATCTCTCTTTGGAATTCTAGCTCTGCTGCCCAAGGGCTTCAAGAGTCAAATGGCATGATATTTTCGTGATGTTCCAAAGCTAATTTTTTTCCCCCGCCCGTCCCTGGGGGGTGTAAGTGTGATACGTCGTAGAATGTTTGGTGAATTGTGCCGTGTCGGGACCGATCTACTTGTATTCAACCATATACGGCTTTTCCAAAGTAGCCGAGGCATAGAATCTATCTGACATGATGCATGGACTTCTCTCCGAGACGTCTGTCGCATGCTCAACAGCCCCGTACAACCCGAAGTGAACTTTCCACTGAACTTTCCCCATTTTTACGAGATACTTCATTTATATCGACCTAATATGTAGACAAGCTTTTCTTTCTGATATGTACGATCCTACGACACAGGCTAATCCCCTCAGAGCGCTCTTAAGAATAGATATCTTCTAGGCGGAAGGGGCGTTGGGTAGTAGAAGCATTCACCATGGCACTGATGGCTTCGGGAGATGTCTAATGTATTTCTTAAGTTGTATGGTAGATAGCAAGTCATGCTTTGTAGTGTTGAGTAGGACTTTCACGTGTAGACGACCAGGTAATTATTACGCTGAGTTGGAGAGGATTAGTCTGCAAGATATACGGAACGGGACCTACCTAAGCTATTTCAAGCATAGGGAATAAATGGTTTTTCACGGCTTGCCACTCAAAATAGGTTATCCTGCTGCAAGGGCCTTTACTATGGACGTGGGACTGTCGCTGGCCGCATCGTTGTTATCCGTTATCCACTGCCATGATAATCAAGTGATCAGAAGGTACTATTTTGAGGGCTTGAAGTGCAATCAAGGTAGGTATTGTCAAGTATGAAGCTAATCGTCTATAGGGCCGCCGTAGTGTTGGGCGAGGAGAACTTCAGACTGGCACGCGAATGCCGGCTCCTAGCTTAATGGGTAGAGGGCGGTGTCCTAGTAGGTACACATACGTACTAGATGCTTCCAAAGCAGTATCCGTAGAGGTATCGGGAGGCAGTTGGAAGTCGTCACAATAACGACTAGACTAGTCCTCAGCTCAAACCGAAATGGTAGAAAGAACGACAAATTCAACCTTTTCCATAAATTCATTTGCGTCCATATAAATGTCATATTGTCAATCCATGTCTGGTAGTCACTGAAGTTTAATGCGTAGTTATTATGAGCTTATAAGTATGTGCATTAAATGGCAAAATCAGAATTAGCCCTGGCTTGTATGAAGTAAGTCAGGGAAGCATACGTGGTACCAGTGTGCATGCATAGGCTGTCGTTTTGGAAGGCGTGGCAGTAGACCCAGTCATCTTATCGAGAACTTAAAGGTAGGATCGATAAACACTTGACCACGGGCCACCATATATAACCTACGTTATCTTATAGCTATGTATGCTTGACCTAGTCGATATCTAAATATCGGGCTGGTGTAATCAAGGAAACGAAAAGCTTCAGTATGGCCAAGCTGCTGGACGGTTGTTATTCTGTCGGAGTTGACCTTTTCGGTGAATTGATCCCTAGTTATTTTCCACGATAAGGTCGGCCTTCCTGTTGGATATTATATGAGCGTATCCAAATATTATACTCGAGCTCGATTAACAGTGAAAGTGGTCAATACATCCCACTCGAGGCCTAGACCTTCCAGCGCAGGGTTGCTATATAATTGTCGACAGCAGACCATCTGACGAGTATAAATCCCGATTTATGTACCCCGCAGGATACAGACATCCTACTGCATTATATGAGGGCCTGATCATCGTAAGGAGAGGTTCATACGCAGCTGAGCCTCGTCTAGAAATGCAGCTTTCGTACTGTGTGTTGCGTTTCAAGTCCTGTTACGCATGGTGGAGAGGTCTCAAGACGAGCTCTACATGATAGTGCAAAGCGTAAGGTGATCAGGCTGGAGATACTTAACGTTAAGACGTACGAATACTGATCTGAAAGGAGATCTAGGATACTTGACATACTTTAAATTTTTTTTTTTTTTTTTTTTTTTTTTTCTTTTTTTTTTCGAGTCGAAATGCGTATGAGAATGTTGATAATATGTTTACTGCTCTTTCCTTCTCAGCGCCTCCTACATAAAATTTCGGTGTGATTGTATCCATAACCTCTCTCCTTCAAAATAGCGTTACATCCCCAAATCAGGTTTTTGCCTAGTAGCCTGTAGCTTGATCATTGCCACTGGGGATATATCTGACCGTGTTGATCGCCATTTTGATAGACACTCCAGGTGGACGGTTGACCCGTGCGATTCTACGAATACTGCAGACTCTCTCTGATGGGTGGCCAACGAGCGATTGGTGCCTTACATACTTCAATGTCAAAACAGGGTTGCAGCGCAGCCGCGACTAGTTGTGTTTCCGCGTTCCATCCAGGCTGTTTATCTTTCTCAAGGATGTTGTGTTATCTGTCGGTCTGCCACGTCTTTTAGTCTAGTTTCCAGGGGGTCGAAGCGTGCCGGCGCCCCTCCAGCGTTGCAGCAAACAACCGGAAAGACTGTTACGATGTGTTGTCATGCTGCCATGTCATTCGGCGCTCAAGACCTGGACAGCGAACCCGGCTAGATTGTGCAGAGTCTGAGGTTTTATTGCAGCCGAAAGCTTGTACCGGTACATTCGACCTCGACAGCTTTATAGCTCGCCAATTGCAGGCGAGGGATGGGACGAACTTAAGGTAACATGGATCTTAGAACGCAGGTTGGGAGGGTTGCTTCGCTTGATAATTACGTTTCAGAATCACCACCAGTAGACATAACGATAGGTCGACGTTGCTTTTCCGCAGCCCAGTCGCGATGCACGCTGTGGAATATCGAGGCTAAAGATTTATGTTATCAGAGGTGAAAATCCTCTAAATCTAGACGCCATCGCGTGAGACCGAGAGAGCAGTTCGCATGGCCATTGCGCGCGGGCTGATGCGGCGTTTTTCTCATGCTGTGCGACGAACGGGAAGAGCATAATTGTGGCGAGGCGGCGGCCCATCGAGTTGATCCGACTGGAACTCTACATATGCACCAGGCACCTGGCATACAGGCATTCTGCTATATGCATCCTGTCGATCTGATCCCCAATTTCTTGCAGCGGCGCGCTTGATCACGTCTCTCGGCTCTAGAGCGCCTCGGCATGAAGGGATCGACCAGATTACGTTTGAAGTCCTTGGCTAGACTTCCTCCAAGTTTCCCCAATGGAGATGGTCCCGAGCGATCGGCCATTAGTTGGCATGGGAGCTTGGCAGTGGCTTGGATCGCCCGTCGGCCCAGAATTTTCCAAAGACTTCGGATGAGAACGCTTAAAAGTCTCAGGTGGCCCATGGACTGTAAAGTCAAACCTCAAGAGGCTTTTCTTCAGTACAATACAGTGGCATTGGTCACCACACGAAACCCGAAGGCTCAGAACGTGATGGAAGCCACATGTCGAGCAAGTGTCTGTTTCCCATCCCAGGGGGGTGCTTATGCGCATGTTTCAACCGTCAGCCGTACGTGCATGCTAGTGTTTGTGCATGTGTGCATGTGTGTGTGTCACGACATTCTGTATAGAAACGTGGATGCGCCCCACGACGCCATGGCACAAAGTTTCATAAATCTTCGGCCGCAGCAATTTCTCAGCGGTCCTATCAAGACTCGTAGAGGCAGTGTGCTGGACAAGTCTTCTGGTCTTATGTAGGGGACAGGAGAGGTTTTTCTTGAAAAGGCCCCTTCTGCCCAAGGTCTAGAGCTTGGCGGCCTCTCTGATTCGGTGGAGACGGAAACATGAAACGACGCGATCCCCCTGAGGCAAGAAACTGCCAGCTGCGTGGGCAGACGTGCCGCTACTTAGGTGTTACTAGGGTCGTGAAGACAAATCTTGTGCCGCCTCGAAAAGAAGTGCGAGGAGCTCGAGAGTTTGGTCCGAGTCAAGGACGCCGATGTGGTCCAGCTCACAGAGACAGCCTGCGGTGCAGCCAATCCTGTGGACTATGTTGGCAGCAGCCTTTGCTGGGTTCGGTCGCACTCGAGCATTTTCATTTTTGGTAGGATATTGCAGAAGAAAGAACCTGGCTCAAGGCAGTCTTTGATACTGTAAATAGGGTCATTGACGCCGTTGCGATACTTGGAATAAGTAGTTATAGCGTTCCTATTTTTGAAGATCAGGTTATTCTTTCGTCCTGGGCGTCGGAAAATTGACGCGGACGCTGCCGCGCGCATCTTTGGCTCCATGCCAAGAGATCTGGAGCGGCTCTTCAACGCCTGCATTCTTGACAGGAAAAGAAGAAAGACTCCGGCCACGAACTGCTTTTAGGGGGCGCTTGTCAAATGCGCCGACATTCAGCCTCTTGGTATCACCGCTTAGGCCATTTCTGCCTTTTTTGACCGCGTTCACTGCGGCTTTTCGACAGCAGATGAGAGAACAATGCGCTTGAACCTGTCAAATTGCGCTCCATGCTCAAGATATTAGAGGGGGAGGCTGATGGGGGGAGATTTCCGCGACCCTTGCAGGAGATCAATCAATCTAGCACATGCCATGGCCTCGGCTGGGCAAAACGCAGGTACCGACTCAGGGTCAAGCCACGGCTCACCTTCCTCTTTCTACTTATGCCATTATTCACCACTTATTTCACATGCGGTTCCGGGCGCAGCTCTACTTGGACTCACCTTTTCGTGCGTCTGTGTCATTTGAGTGGTCGTCAGTTTCCTCGATGCTTCTCTCGAGTCAGAGAGTCAGAGAGGCTTGCAGAATTGCCATGCCGCCGACTGAAGGCGTTGATTATGGTTCTCCCCTGACTGATAGAGCCGTGCCGTTGTACCGCTCTGCACCAATGGACGGTTCGCTCAGCGACTACCTCTACCTGAATTCATGCCTGGGCGGTGCCCAGCGTTGTCAAGAGAACAAGCTTGTTTCTGCATGAACCAGTCATGATGCCCCATGGCTATGCAAGCCCGCCCCTCGAGTGACTTCGTGGCAAGCTCTCGACCATTCCGGTTCGGGCTTCGGCCCAGGTACAAGCGCCCCCATGTTTCTTAACGGTCTTTCGTATGAATTCAGGAGCTTCAACCTCACCCACTTATCCACACCTCTAGTCCCCTGCTCCAAGCACAGAAATCGCTCCCTCGTCGAGTTTCACCCATGCGTTTCCACAGTAATTCTCCCTATTGGGCTGATGATTCGCCGGCGTTTCTTTTGCTGCCATGTCGCCTGGGCCCTTTTCCTGTTCGGTCGTGGCTGGACCCCCATGTCGCCCCCTGATATCCCTTCCGGCAATCAGCTACCCTGCCCCAAAGCTGGATGGTCGTCCGAGCAGGGAGTGGACCTTCCAAATGCCGGATCAGGCCAACCTATATTAAAAGATGGGTGTCCCGCGTACAAGTACAGTTGCTTTCGATCTGAGTTGTTGATTCCGGTATCTTGATTTCCATTCTACCGCCGCCTTGCTCTTCGAGCCTCACATTCTTTACTTTTCGTATAGCCCTTCATTGGCTCTGGTAACCTTCGTCACTCCTTTTTTGATATATCCAACAACCACCTGCTAGCCAGGCTTGCCTTATATATCAGTACCAGCTCTACATTCACTCACTACCGATAACCCAAATCCGAACGATTATCGTGGCAATCTACATTATACCTTCCTGTCTTCTGCCAAATCATTCTCTCAACTTCAAGATGCGCTTCCAAACGAGTTCTGTGCTGCCCTTTCTCCCGGCCCTGGCTGCCGCGATTGCTCCTCCTAGCATGGATGGATTCAGCATTCTATTCTCCGATGACTTTGCTGGCTCGGCTGGATCTTCACCCAACACTGACACCTGGAATGTCGCCACGGCTATAGATACCAATGCCGAGGTCCAGACCTACACGACCTCCAACAGTAACCTTCAGATATCCGGCGGTCAAACCATCCAGTTCGTCCCTCAAAAGAGTCCATCTGGAATCTGGACCTCGGGCCGTATTGAGACGGTGGGCGCATGGACACCTGCAGTAGGAAAGGTCATGGTCATCCAATCGAGCATTCTGCTGGGCGACAACGCAGAGGCAAACAAACAGGGCATCTGGCCCGCCTTCTGGGCTCTGGGTGATGCTATGCGCCACGGGACGCAGTGGCCTCTGGCTGGCGAGATCGACATCTTCGAGCAGGTGGACGGAGTGCCCACTGCCTACGGCACCCTGCACTGCGGCTCAACCACTGGCGGTCCTTGCAATTCGCCAAGTGGGAAAGGTGCAAGCGTTGCGCTGCCGACCGAGGGCTTCAACACTTGGGGCGTGAGGATCGATCTGACCAACTCGGACTGGACCCAACAGACCATTGAATGGCAACTCAACGGCGCTACTTTCAACACCGTCACCGGTTCCGATATTGGCGATGAGGGCACTTGGGGTACACTGGCCCACAGCCCGTTGTACATCCTGCTCAATGTTGCCGTTGGTGTAAGTAGCCTTCCATCCAATTCGGCAATTCACAGTACTAAACGTTTACTAGGGCGACTGGCCAGGTGAACCCAACGACGCCACCACCGCGGGGTACGGCTCCATGATGGAGGTCCAGTACGTTGCTGTATACAGCACGTAGAGAAGCTGATAGTCGATCTGTTTCGAATGGCCTTCAGAGCGAAAACAAAACGACGCACTCGTTTACAGCACGAGCTACGACTATAGAGCGCAACACTGGAATTGGGCATGGCGTTTCAGACAGGGTCTGGTGGACTTTTTTAAACTTCAAGATACCTCCATTACTTTTCTTCAAGCTCGCTGTGACAGCAGCTTGCGCACTTTTTGAGACTGGATTTTTTAGGCGAGCGAAAGAAGGCGCCGCGAGCCGCGGCATCTATATATACTGGCTCTCTAGACGGAAGCATTGGCAACAGACTGTGCTCTATATATACGTATTGTCTAGTCATCAATAACGATGCACTGCTTTGACGAGTCTTGAAATTCTTTGCGTTTCGCAGTCCCTCCTCACAGATCCAAGTGATGTATGCCTCAGCATTTTGATATATCCCACTTGATTCTAGTTGACTAAGTCACAAATAGATTGAGGTATAATCTGAAAGCTATGGACAGCATTTCGAGCAAACGAACACTCCCTCTACCATGCTTCAAGAGGCTGGCACATACATTTTTGATGAGCTAGCTGGTGGTCCGAGATAATGCTGAAGGTCGTATTGCAAGAAATACCACAAGCTCGGAGGCTTGAGTGGGCACAAAAGTAGAGTAAAGCTTCAAGAGTTTCGAAAGTCTAGGAACCTATTATTGGTCCAATGATAGGGCTGTGCTTGCCCTGCCCATATTTGTGGTACTGCTGCATCCGGTAGTCTAGCTTCAGGCAAGAAAAGAAGTGAGTTGTACATCTTCTAGTGGTATTTTACTATTATAAATACATATTCTTCTACATCCGGCCAAGGGGGATTACTTGGTGAGGAATCGCTGGAAAGCCTCTTGCTCTATAACCACATTTCCTACGGCACGGAGGCGCTTGCGGCCCGCCTTCTGTTTCTCGAGTAGTTTCTTCCTCCGAGTGATGTCACTGGCATGCAGCTTGGCTAGCACATCTTTCCTGAACGGCTTCAGCGTCTCTCGTGCCACGATCTTCTTGCCGACTGCGGCCTGGATAACAACCTCGAACATTTGCCGGTGAACGTGTTCCTTGAACTTGGTGACCCACTGTCTGCCTAGACGATCAACCTGGGACGAATGCACGACGCGACTGAGGACATCTACGGGCTCCTTGTTGACGAGGAGCTGCAGCTTCACGAGGGAAGACTGTTTCCATCCGGCGTCCTCGTAGTCCAGCGTCGCATAACCTTTGGTGGCACCCTTCAGCTTGCCGAACAGGTCGTCAACGAGCTGTGCCGTGGGTATACGGTATTTCAAGATGACTTGCATCCCGTGAAAGAACTCGATGCTCTCCTGCTCGCCGCGGTTGGCCTCGCAAAGCTCAATGGCACGACCGAGGTATTCTTCCGGGATTGTCATGGTCGCAAGAACGAAGGGTTCGTAGTATGTTGCGCCCCGTAGCTTGTTGTTTTCGGGCTCCGGAAACTCACTTGGGTTCTGAATGATGCTCTCGGTCCCGTCCGGCCATATCACTTTGGATTGGACAGCGGGCTCAGTGATGATAATGTTTTGCCCATGTTCCTGCCGCAAACGATCTTGGAATACAGAGCAGTGCAAACTGCCCAGGAAGCCCAACCGCCAGCCAGCTCCAAGAGCCTCGGAGTGATCTTTCATCAGGGTGACACTACGGTCATTGAGTACTAGTTGACCAATATCATCAGCTAGACGCTGGTAGTCGGTTGGATCGGTCGGGAACGCGGCGACAAAGACCATGGGTTTCGGCTCCTCGAAGCCCGGATAAGGCGCGACAATGTCTTCGGATCCGACCGTGGTGAATGTGTCACCGATCTTCGCATCCTGAATCCTCTTCATGCCCGGATTGAAATAGATGTAACCGACTTGGCCCGCCCTCAAAACTGTCTGGGGCGTCTGTGTAGGATACCTAATGCCTACTTCTCCCACGGTGTACTTGCTCCCCGTGGCAAAACTGACCAAATTGTCACCTGGTTTGACCGTACCGTCGAAAATACGAACGAGACATATCACGCCCCTAAAGCTATCGTACCAAGAATCCACCAGCAGCATCCTTAGGGGTTTCTTCTCGTCTCCCTCTGGCGCGGGCACGTTCTCAACAATTGCCGGTAGAAGATCCTTCACGTTGAGGCCGGTCTTGGCACTGACACCGATGGCCTTGCTCGAATCCAGCTCAAAGGTGGACCTCAGCTGCTCCAGGACCCTCGGAACGTCCGCTGCGTTCATGTCTATCTTGTTGACCACTGGTACGATCTTCAACCCCTCAGCGAACGCGAGGTAGAAGTTGGCGACTGTCTGTGCCTGCACACCTTGACTGGCATCGACTAGCAGCAGAGCACCCCCGCAACTGGCATATGACCTTGTAACTTCAGCGCGAAAGTCAACGTGCCCGGGTGTGTCCACCAGATGCAGCAGGTAATCCTCCCCTTCGTGATTGTAGATCATGGTACATGTTTGCGCCTTGACAGTAATGCCTCGCTCGCGCTCCACCTCAAGGGTGTCCAAGATCTGTTTGTTGGAGGACGACGAGGAGATGGTGCCCGTGATCTCGAGAAGTCGGTCGCTGAGTGTAGATTTGCCATGGTCGATATGTGCTACGATGCAAAAGTTTCGAAACCGTGAGATCGGGATAGCTGCTATTCGACGCTCCAGTTCACTGGCGGTCGCCTTCGAGGAACTGGCGTACCTCCGAGGAGTAAAATGAAGCGGGGATTGCTGTGATACGGGTTTCGGCGTAGAGACTTGCGCATACAGTCTGCTCAGGTCACGATGGCAGGTCGTGGGGCGCCAACTTGACCTGAAGCCAGTGCTATAAGGACGGCATTGGCGCACTGTGTAGAGACATGGTCGCATGGGAAGAGATGTCAGACGCCGACTGCCACCCATTCATGCGATTGATGACCCGAATTTGAATGTCTGCGCTCGGGTGCGAAGCTGTTCAGGGCCAAAAGTTGGAGTGCGACAAGCTTCGGCGTCATGTTCAATCACGGGAAAAAGCTCTTATCTTATCGCTGAGCACAGTGCTTCCCCCTGGAATTGAAGCAGTCCTCACTGTGCCTGTATACTGTCATGACAATAGTCACAAAGCCACAACTTTATTGTAAAATATAATTCTGCTATATTTAACCTATAAACATATCTTAAGGCGTCCATATATAAGAATGACTGAGACGATGTATCCATATTGAGTTCCTGATAACTCCACCAAGTATATTTATTTGACCTTTCGTATATTCGTACTCCTAGCATTGCGGTGCTGGTTTCTTAGGGCATTTTTCAAGCTGATGCTGAATTTGAAATTTCAGACCAGCTTATGTTTATCATTTCAGGATATCCTCCAATGCTGTGTAACTGGTAAGCAGTTCTCGAACCAGTTAGGAGTAGTGTCTATGGATACTTACAAGTCAAAAAGATCCCTAGGTGGGAATCAAGATTAATTGATGTTGGGAAAGCAGCTTCCGAGTATCGGATTCGTTTCATTATATGAATTAGGGTCAGTTGAGTTGATGACGGCACTGCCCAACAAACTTGTCCCGCACTTCAATCCTAGGACAAACGCTCCTGCTATGACGTCTGACAGGAAACCATAAGGATGGACCAAGTCAAACGGATAGTTGGCATTAACGACAGATGGACCAAGAGCTTTCATGGCTTGTGAGGCATAGAAAGCATGAGGTACGTAATAAACACCTTTAAACCTAAGTTAGCTTGTTATTCTGGCTTGTTGATAGGAACGCTTATGGTACCCTTGTTAGTTCCGCCTGCCATAATAGCAGAATACCTAAAACATGTTAGTAGATGTCAAGGTATAGATGGCTTCTTACGCAAAGAAGATGAATAACCCACTCTGCGTAATAGTCAAACCGCGTAGGCGTCCAGTCGCAAATACCGGAAGCACAGATGTTTATTGGGGTCGGAGGGGACATAATGACCTTTGCTCCCTTTCCTAAAAACATATTGGCCGCATCGATGTAATAGGTCGGGTAAGTGAGCACGGTTTCATTGACACCATTATAAGTAGTTTGGCATGTCTGATTTCCCTCGCCAGGGCAATCGCCTTTGCCGTTATCGCTCGGTGTCAAAGCACCGGCATCATTGTGTCCAAACTCTATAATGACCCAGTCGCCAGGTTTGGTGTAGTTGTATATGTTTTCGAATCTCTTTTCTCGAGTATACGACCGTGCGCTTCTTCCAGCAACGGCTTTGTTTCGCACTACGAAACTGGAGATGTTGAGTGAATATTGCAGGTAGTGACCCCAACCTTGTGTTCCTTGGGCACCACCGCCCTCAGCCATCGTAGAGTCGCCACAGAGCCAGACATTGGCCGCTGCCGCGCTCGCCTGACCGGCGGCTAAGGCCAGGGTTGATAGTGCGAGGGGGAAATGCATGCTATCGGATTCTGTTTTTTCAATTTCTTTTTTATGAATAGAGTTGATGAAGTCGTAATAGAAGATAGCAGTCCTGATCTGAAGAGCTCTAGCTGGTGGAGAAATCACACAGATTTATACACAATATAGATATGAGGCAACTGCTCACGCGACTGCCACTGACGAGTTGCCTGAATCAACATGATCCTTAGTATGTTCCTCCATTGCATTAGTCCTAAGAATCAACATCTAGTGAGAACGGTAAAGCCGCTATACCATACAACAGTAGGTGCATGATGCGCCGCGGCACGAGCGACAGCATGACTTGACTGCTCAGTCCGAGCAGTACGGGAACATCCGACATCCATAAGGATCGCCCGTCTAAGCCGTATGCTGCATCACGGCACGAAGAACCCCACTGACTCAATCGTTACATATCCTACGTATTATGTGGCGTATAGGGCAGAGGAAGAGGCAGAGGATCCATCCACGTTACGCGACTCAACAGCGCGGTTTCCGTGAAGGCTTCACGCACGCGACCTGTATGATTCGATAAGCCATTTTAAGCCAATAGTTTGGCATTGCTATAATATTTCTGCCATGAACTCCAGAAACTTCGGATGAACAACCGGGCCAACATAATAGCAGAAGTCAGACGCAGTGGAACAACCGGGGCTCATTTGAGGTTTATGCAAATTTCATGCAGGTCTGCTCATTACGAGAAACTGATTGCACGTGTATGTTTCGGAACGCCAAACCCGGTGAGCAGCACGGCTGCGGCGTAAGAGTAAAACACTGTCATATGGTATACCTGACAGAAGGTCTGATTGAATGGACGAAAGCAGGCCTAAGCAACTATGGCTAAAAAACAAAAAACAATCATGCCCGCTTCTGCATTCGGGTTGGTCATAGACAAGGTCACCCTATGTAGGGGCAATACCTAGATGCGGGAACTAATGCTGGAATCCTTGGTGGGGTGGAGCTGATGAGGGCCGGAGATGTCAATGTGGCAAGTTAGCTGCGTCGGATTGGCATGTCTAGAAGAACCACTGCGGGTGATCCCATTTGAAGGATCTGCCAAGAACGGCGGGCATGTATCTTTAGTGCCAAGGGGACCCGACAAGAGGTGAGAAGGCTTCCCAGCCCTACGAGACACGTTTTGGTCAAGTGAAATCCAAGGCAGTTACCGGCGTTTTCCAATGCCTCTCGATATGGCATCAGGTGCTTGGGCCGCCTGGTGAACAGAATCACTGGTGAACAGAATCACTGGTAAACCTTGAGCGTCAAGGTTTCATATTGTGGGTGCCCATTTCTAATCGCGTGAACTGACAAAAAGCACATTGACATAATCAAGGTTGTCGCCAACGGCAGGGGTGTGGACTGAGCTTGATTAGCAGGACCGGCGCTCCATATCAAGATGGGATAGCTAGGACTGCATTCAAAATCCAATTTGTCGTTCTGCATGACCACAATGCCCATGGCGGTATTGCTGGATTTGTAAGCGGTCGTGCTCTTTCCCAAACTAGCAAGCACCATCTAATTGACCAAGCCCTATAGTACCAGCACAAGATTCAACGAGGGCTCCTGGTGCCCCAGCCTACCCCATGATACTGAACATTACAGGTCAAATTAAGACATACTTAACATTAGTTGGAAGTCTGTTAATATAACAAGACATGAGCACAGCTTGGGAAGTAGCCGTAGACTCGACAAGACGCTCGAGCACCTTAGAGGACATTCGTCAAGTCTTTAAGACATGAGAACGTCTTGAAAGAATGCCGTTAATCATGATATGTATCGCGCTCGAGCCGTTCGTTATCGGGCGCGAGTTTCCCGGTAATAATGGTATGGGTGTTCAATCACTAATCAGATAGACTGCTTTGAAGTAAAAGGTGGGCAAGACCGGGTATGAGTCCCTTTGTCGTGATGCCACTCCAACTGCCACGGACACGAGTCCCTCTATAAGGTAGCGATGGCATTTTAATGCTTCGATGGCTCACCAAAATGATGCTAACCGATGTTCGCAATGCTAATGGTACCGTCTTACAGCCATTAGGCTCATGTAGTCCCAGAAGAGGGACTGAGTTGAGCCTAGGATTTTTCTACGACTCGTTTTCAATGACAGCATGAACCATGCACAAGCGACTCTGTACCCACGTTTGAAACTAGTCTTAGCTGAGAAAGCGGTTCAAATAAGGAAACAATAATAAGACATCGCAAGAGAATTGCCTGAGTGGACCATCTCACGTCAGTCCAGGCAAGCAGACCGCCCTCGATGGAATGAATGGAGGCCGGCTGACGATCACTTGTCTAGTCTTATTTTTGGTATTCTACATGGTGGCAGGGGCAGGACGCAACCGTCAAACTTACCAACTGCTATCCCAGTGTTAGAGTGATGACAAAGGGGAGGGGACGAGCCTCAAGAATCTAGTACAGGGTTGTTGGTATCCTCTTTGGCGTGATGAATTGCCGGCTAGTCACCTGATCGTCTTGGACTCATGGCCCATAAGCTTGCAACAGTATCACGTCATCGGGCTTAGAGTCTCGACATAAATCTATTAGGGCGGATAATTAGACAATGATAGCAGGTTAGTGTCTTTTTATATAGACGTCAAGTAAATTGCCATATTATCTGCTTTGTTTGTATATTATTACCTAGTTGATTTTCGAGAATCTTGGCCGAGTAGTCGGATTTTCCTCTCGATGAACCTCGTTTGCGCGAACATTGAAAATTTGTGACGTTGTCCGGAGACTGTCCCGCTAACCAATAAGAGCTCACTGGGCGACAAAACCTAGCGTATTATGCTGAGATGGTATGGCAATAGTTTTTGTGCTACAAATACAAGGAGCACTGTGATTCAGAGGTGCATGAAAAGTGCAGTGTAAGCGTAAATAACAGTGCCTGGCTACGGCATTTATCATCTTCTATGGACCGGGCGGTTTTGGAAGTCCTGCAGGCATTACTTATTAGTATCTACTTTGGCAGCGACAGCCGGTAAGTGTCGCAGTCTTTTCTTTTCTTTTTTAGCATCCTAGTCCCCACTGTGGGGGTATACAGATCGTAAAATGTGGCTTCCCGAGATTGTGGATCGAGAGAGATCTGATATCATGATGTATTATGCTCGATCTTTGTTTACTCCCATGGTAAATCATGGGTTTGAGTGTCCTACACGTCGAACCAAAAAAATATGATACAAAAAATTGGGATTTTACTTCTAGGCCTTCGTTCTGGCTCACCCCTATTCCCGGAGAAGTGGTTGCCCGATGCGGTAATAACCACCCGACAAAATTCCCTTGAACCCTGGGCAAGGCAAGTACCCTCACGAAAATGCTGGAAAAGGCACCCTGAACAACGGGCCATTATTTCCCGAAGTCCCTTTTCCAGAGTCCATTTCCACGAGCATGGCCACAAAATAGAGTTTTCGGGCTGACAAACTGCCTCGCGTCGAGGCCTTTCCCTGCTCCTATGGGAAACCCGGTTCCTTACGGGGCAACCGACACTCTGGGTACACAATTTAGACTTTGACGCTACGGCATGGGACCACACAACCGTCAGCCCGTGAAACACAATGCCTTGAAGCGAAGAGCCCCTCTGCCACAGCACGCCTTTCTAGCTTTACACGAGACTGCCGAGACAGATTTTGTCTGTGGCTTGCCCTGACATACCCATCCTAGCACACCAGAGAGAGTGGCGGCCCTGTCACACTTACGGAATTGGGAATCCCAACATACATAGTCTCGCATTTCAGTTACCCTAGTCTGAAATTACCTTCAACTCGACACTCTCGCCGCAAAGACAGCCATATTATGACCGCTGACCTGTGGTTGGCAGGCACATAAAGCGACCATAACAACAGGCCTGTCCACGTTTCTAGGTTCTAGGCAAATCCTCCTTCTAGGCAAAGCCGCCAAGGCAAGCCAGCCTCCCTCGAGTCGGAAAACTCTTTTCTTTTTATCCTGCATGGAATTAGATAGAGGGGAAAAAAGCAAGAGAGAAAAAAAGGAAATGCACGACATGCGTTACATGACGCTATGTCTGCCTAAACCGCCATGTATACTCAACAAAGCATTATCAATAAAACCTTCACCAAATTAGTCAAAACAGTCTCATACTTGGGATCTGTAATTGTTGAACTTGCTGCAGCTTGCAGACCTTGGTCTTTTAACCGTGGTCTTGATGTGTCAACCGATGCGAAAGACTTGTGTAGCGACTAGACTGATACGTAATGTAGCACAAACCCCTGAAGACCACCCCTGTTCTTCTCATTATATGATGCTGACCTCCCCCACAACCAAAGCCATACCATCTTGATGCCAGGACTATGAGTTGCTTTACTACATCCTTGGATGCAATTTTTGGCATTCCTGCCCTCTTTCCGTTCAGCTTGACACTTGAAAAGCAGGGAACAATTTTCGAGATTGAAGTCTATGGTGTTTGATGCTCTGTACAAACCACCTACTGTGACTGGCGGGGATTTTATTGGTCTCCCCAAAACAACTTTGTCGATTGCTGGCTGTATCGGATCTAACCTTGATTACTGGACTAGAGGAGCGTGGAATCAGAATCTCCGCGGAACGACTAATGTCTCTCTCACCCCTTGTTAGTATGGGTTCTGTCTCAATCAGACCCCCGACGAACCGGTTCTCACTCGCACTTTCCTCCTAGAAACGAAAGGAACAAACTCTTGTCAGGATAGTTAAACTATCTTGTCATTTTGAGATTCGTGTCTATGATGCAGTGTCTATTGAGTCATTGCCTTGTAATAAGCCAATCTTCTGGTCTATCGCGTCTTTGACGGGTTCTCTTCGGGGAGGTCGCTCCCCAACTCTACTGAATGCTTGAAGCTTAAGCCTAATCCACCACCATTCTCGAGCGTCTCACTACTTTGTTTAAGTTTATACGGTGCGTCTTCCTGTAAGTGCTCTTCGAAGTCGAAGATGCGGTAGTCAGAGTTGAAAAACCAGCATCCTGAGACACAAAGTCTCAGAAAGCCTGAGTGGGACACGACGATGATGACCTTTTCTGGACGGTCATAGAGCTTCTTCAGGGCAGACTGACCGCGGGCAAGAAGCGCCTTTTTGTTGTATGCATACTTGGCTCCTGCCGGCGTCGACTTATCGGGGTAGACGACGTCCAGAGTCGCAAAGTCGACAACAGGGAATTCCTTACCCAATGCAGGAGCTGGCGTGCCCGTATCGCATGGCTTGGCAGAGTTTTCTAGTGCAATATTAGCATTTCCGAGAATACTGCTGGTGATCGAAGTGTGGTTCTCGGACATGACAGGGCTCACGGCAAGACCATGTGCTCGATGAGGCGATGTTGGGCCGTGTCCCTGAAGCCCCTGACATGTAACTACCACTGAGGCGCAGTATGTGTGATTACGCACCTTGCCAATCGGCGTCTGCCTCAATCTTGATACCCTTTGAAATCAGCCAGTCGACCGACCCGAGTGCTGTCTGGATAGTTCTTCGCATAGGACTGGTGATGATGAGTCCAGCATTCTGAGCGACAGGGTTATTCATGAGACTCTCTCTCAACCCTTTGAGCTGCCCGAAGCCCATCTCGGACAGATCCGGGTCATGAAGATGATATCGTTCTGTTTGGCTGTCAGCATATGTAAGCAGCCTAAGGGACACGAATGGCTTACGGTCGATGTTATGCAGCGCTTGGGCATGGCGAACGAGAATGAGAGTCGGCGGCATATTGATCTAATTTTTCCTTTTCCTCTTGTTTTTTATTCGACCGTCTATGGTGTAAGCCGAAGGAGAAGAAATAGTCTAAAAGCGCAAAGAAATAAGGGCCCAGTCCTCCTCAATTTGCCACAGTTCAGAGGTTGTTCGGGCATGAAATGTCACGCGTGTCATTGCGAACGGAATCTTTGCTGTTGCCCGTCTGAGTGATTCAACGCCAACGGCCAAGTAACGCCCACTAAGGCTGCTCATGCACTGTGCAGAATCCACTTATAAGCTGCTAAGGTCACCGAAAGTACAGTGCAGATTTGAGCTGCCACGAACTGTATCACCAAAAGATCTCCTAGTGCCAAGCTCTTGGAGCTGCTCAATCGAAGCTTGAGTCGCAAATCACAACCACAGTTCCACAGCTCCGACCGATCCTGTTTGCATCACCGTCCGACACGACCACGATGACGAGCATAGACGAGCTGTTAAAGGTATGCCAGGCTCCTCATCAGTTGCCTTCGTGACTAATAATTTTAAGGGTGTCACCGGCAACAAACGCAAGCTCGAGCCGATTCGAGACCCAAGTGAGTGCCTGCATAGCTCTCTCGAAGCTAGCCTTGTGCTATTGGACCAATTATTGACATCGCAATCAACCCAGCTCAAGTTTACAAGTCCGCCCGCACAAACGGGAGTTCCAGTCGCCATGCACGCATAGAAGACGAACCCTCAGAAGAAGTCGACATCGAGGCCGGTCCTACACTACCACCAGATGACGAGGATGGCGACTACGGTCCCAGCCTACCACCCGAGGAAGATGGTGTCGATGACGAGGAAGGGCGATTCTTTGGCGGCGGCATCAGTGCGCAACAGCGCGAGATACTGGACTACGTGGACGGCGCAGACGATCAGTTGGGGTTCAAGGAGGAGAAGATTGATGTCCCATGGTTACGGAAGACGGCGCTCAACTTCGAGAAGCGCATTTCCAAAAACGCTGAGTTGAGGGCCAAGTTCGAAGACGACCCGACAAGATTCATATCGAGCGAGGCAGACCTGGACGCGGACATCAAAGGCTTGAGCATTCTGGCTGAAAATCCGGATCTATACCCCGAGTTCGCGAGGCTGGGCTGTGTAGCCAGTCTAGTCGGGTTACTGGCGCATGAAAATAGCGATATCGCCATTGATGTATTGGAGCTTCTGACCGAACTTACGGACGAGGATGTGCCGGCTGGGGACGAGCAATGGAACGCGCTAGCCGATGCGTGCCTGGAGGCCGACCTGCTAGGACTGCTGTTCAGTAATATGGAGAGGCTGGATGAGAAGGAGGAATTGGACCGCAACGGCATCTATCACGCGCTCAACATCTGCGAGAATCTATGCTCGAGGACAGCAACAGCCGAGAGAATAGGGTCGCAGGAGAATTTGGTCAAATGGTTACTCGAGCGGATGCAAGCTAAGGAGAGCGTGGTCAGCCAAAACAAGCAATACTCGGCCGAAATACTGGCCATTTTGGTACAATCGAGCTCTCAAAACCGGAGGAAACTGGCTGCGCTGGATGCCTTAGATATCATGCTACAACTGATAGCGCCTTATCGAAAACGGGACCCCGAAAAAGGAGGCGAGGAGGAAGAATATATGGAGAACTTGTTCGAGGCCCTGACATGCATTGTGGACGAGCCCGACGGCAAGTCCAAGTTTATCGAGGCGGAAGGCATTGAGTTGTGCTTGATCATGCTGAAAGAGGGCAAGATGAGCAAGATCGCATCACTGAGACTCCTAGACCACGCCGCTGGAGGGTCATCCGGGGCAGAGGTATGCACCAAGATTGTCGAGGCGGGAGGCCTCAAGAACATCTTCACTTTGTTCATGAAAAAGAACGACAACCAAACCTCGGAACATCTCATCAGCATATTCAACTCCATGCTCCGATTACTGCCAGCCAATTCGGCCGAGAGGATACGCGTGTTAGCCAAATTCGTGGAAAAGGACTACGAAAAGATAACAAAGCTGGTTCAGCTACGCCGGGAATATGCATCAAGAGTGGCCGCTGTCGACGAGACCATCCGTGCCGAGCAATCGCGGATGAACGCCAAAGATCGAGAAGAGATGGCAGACGAATGGTTCTCCCGTAGATTGGATGCAGGACTTTTTTGTCTGCAGACTATCGATGTGGTGTTGGCCTGGTTGGTAGCTGAAGACGGCGGCGCTGGGAAGAAGATCAAGGCCTTGTTGGCGGAGCGCGACGAAACATTGGCCGTCCTCAAGCAAACGGTAGAGCAGCAGATTGAGGGCATGGATGTCGAGGACCAGGAGACAAAAGATACCCGCGAGATGCTCACCACTTTGGCCGAGTTCCTGCAATGAGCCGCGCAGAAGAGCAAGCAAAATAAAGAGTCATAATTCAGCCCGTTCGGCTATGGATGCATTCGCCAGAGCCCGTTTCTACTCGTGATACTTTAGTCTTCCACTGTTACCCTCTTCCTTTCAAGCGGACGCAGCAGAATATCTTGGTGTATTGATGTCGTGGCGCCGCAGGTATCCCCCCAAACTAGTTCCCAGTCTTTAAGCAGCGCTCGGTGGTACAGGCGAAACTTCGAAGACGGCCTTCAGGAGATCCGACACGACCTTATCCTGGCTCTTCTTGCCAGCGCCCTTGATCTCCTTGATCTTGGACTCGGCCTCCTTATTTGCCTCGTCCTCGGCCTGCTTGTTGCCAGCGGCATGCTCCGACTCGAACTTCTTGAACTCGTCCTCCTTCTGGTTGCGGTAATCGTCTATCTCCTTCTTGGCCTCATCACGGGCCTCACGAACGCGCTTGGTGCGGTATTCTCTGGCTGAGGACGGGGTTAGTGGTGCGACATGGGTACAGGAAGCATGTAATTGTCGACGACTCGCGAATGGGGAGGTGGGAGCTCGGTGGTGACGTACCTTGCTGGACGATCTTGGAGGCATTCTTCTCGGCCTGTATTCACATTTCGAGTCAGTCTCTCAGCCCTCCAGTATGGTCAGTCAGTGGGGTCGTACGTCGAGCAAGGTCTGGATGCCCTGCGAGTTCTGGGCCGACTGCGAGATATCATATTAGCTCTTTCTGCCTTGGAAAGCTGGGAAGCCGGGCACGATGCGCACCATTTTTAACTAGGACAGATGGCGGACGGGATCGGAGAGTCGGTAGAGGTCGGGCAATAGTGGAGTGAGTCGGGACTGCGGTTAGCTGGGTGTTCGTGGGAGGATGTCGCAGGTGGTAGGTAATAGCTATCAGGAACTTGGAAGCTCTCGCAACGCTCAAGAGTGATGTCGTCGCTAGCTGCCCGCCAGCTGGTAGCGAGCTGGTTGATAGGCTGGAGCTGCCCGGGCTGTGTTTGGCTGCGGCGTCTCGTGCGACCGGGTCTCAGCCGCAACAGCGCTGGAAGCTACCCGCCGAACCGCTGCAATGCACCCGCCCAAACGTTATCGATAGGCGACGACGTCAACCTACAGCACACCTGCAGGGCCCGAGCTCTGGACGCGGGCTGTGGGCTGCGGAAGCGGATCGTACGTTTGACGCTGCAAGAAAGCTACATTATTTCTTTTTTTTCCCACCCAGTTATGGCATTATAGCAGGGACACTTCAAGACAACCACCATCTCACGCCCCTCCATACTTGGGAATGTCGACGAAGTCCAAGCTGACCCTGCTGGGCACTTCGCTCTTCGCAGTGACCACCGTCGTCTTTGTGCATTTCCAGCAAAAGTTTGAGCAACAGGTAACTTCCCCTACAACTACATCCACATTTACGAACACGTCGCAATATCTTCCACCCTTTAGAGCTTGGAAACTCCGGACCTTTTCTAGAAAGCAAGAAAGACTGACATGCGTTCGCACAGGCTATGCACCAAGGCGTCGTCCGCGACATGGAACAGCAGCGCATCAAGAAGGAGCGCCAGCTCGACTTTGAGATGCAGAAAGCCCTGGAGGAGGAGTACAAGAAGGGACAAAGCGTGCGAGAGACGGTCTCGGAACTGGAAACCCCGAAACGAGCCCAAGGCCGATATCATTAGCGACGACCCGGAGACGAGCAGGAGCTGGAGCTGTACGATTTTGTATGAGGCACACTCTGCATTTGCATCGAAGGCTGTACTGGAAAACAGGGCAACCAGCACGGACGGCTGTATACACTATTCTGCATATCCTGGTGTTTTGGTGTTTTGGGCAGCCCCATACCACATGCTGCGCATGAAGCTGCCTTGCGGTCTTTTACTTGGCCAAATATGATGGCTTTTCCACTCTATAGAGCGTTGAGTGCTCTGGCATACAAGACCTGGGGATCATGACATGGGAGAACTAACTGGTTTCGCTGACGTGAGTGTTGCTGTTCATGAAAAAATTGGGCATCAAATCTCTTCTGGCGTGTTCCAATCGTGTTGCGATCCAGTATCACCCCGGCCTTCTTGATGATTCCTGGTCACAAGGAACCCCTCAATGCCGTGTCGGCACACTCACACTAATAAAATGGAAGACCACACTGCTTAGATTGTAGAGCGGTGCACTCGGAAGTTGGAGCAACCAAGACTGTAGTGGATGCCTTGGATATACCATCTGAGCGTATACGGCTGGACGCCGCTTAGGCAACAGCATACTATATAGTGCTGCCTGTATTCGACCAAGCGACTTCGGCCCACGTCAACACCATCGTCAGCATATTCGTAGAGCAGTAGAAACGAGGTGCATGTCTGTCTGTGCTTTGTTCTAGAGAGTGGGCTTCATACCAATCGGATCGCGGTGTGTCGCCCTTTAACTCTCAAAGCTGTGCCGTAACCCCCAAAGCGAGCCACGGCAGCTCACGCTTGTCCAATCGAAGAATCATGGCTGACGAGCATGATAAGAACTATTATTTATGACGCAAGAACAATATACCATGTTTCAATAATATCCGATACTATAAATGTTGCTCATTTCTTACTCACAATATTCCCATTCATTCCATAAGCTTTAATCGGTTACTTTAATGAACAATCTCAATATGGCGAGCACCACTCCAATTCGCATCCGCGCAGCCACCAAAGAAGATATTCCCACAATGGTCGACATCTTGCACCGGGCGTTCGCGCCAAACAAGGTTCAAACCATCCTGTTCCCGGAGCACCTCAAAACAATACCAGGCTCCGGTGACTATCTTGCTTTCAGGACATCGCGCTTCGAGAGGGACTTCCTCAAAATGAAACCTCACATGCATTACATCGTCGCCGTGCAGGATACGCACTCAGGAGACGAAGTGATGGTCGGTTGCGCCGAGTGGATGGCACCGGTGGACGAGGCGGACAGCGAGCCGGCCAAGAAGAAGACATGGAAGGAACGCGCGGCGGCGCTGCCAGCTGGAATGGACCCGGAAGCTTACAGGGCGCACTTTGAGTGCACCCAGAAGCTTGAAGCAGCTGTGGATGAGTTTGTGGGCGAGGGGAGCACAAAGAGGATGTGGTGTATGACTTCCCTCCTCTTGATTCGCCCATATTGGAAACTGGGCTCAGATACTGACTTCAAACTCCAGGGGCTAATTCCATTGCGGTCGATCCTGACCATCAGGGGAAAGGTATTGGCACAGTACTTGCTCGATGGGGCATTGAGCAGGCTGACAAGGACGGCAAGGATGTCTTCTTGATAGCATCGTCTGCTGGCGCAGCTTTGTATAGAAAACTAGGTTTCACAGATATTTGCTCCGAGGAGGCTCTGGGGCAAAAATCGCACGCGATGTTTAAACGACGTGGAGAGTAGCCAATGGTAAACGGAACGGGCGAAGACGTATAACCAGAGGGATTTCCCATAGTGCGATACCATGAATTGAGTATATTCCCCCGTGCACGGATTATTCTCTGGAGACTATAATTTTTTCTTCCGGAACCAGCGCCCAATGGTGTAATGAATATTGTTCTATTGAACGTGGAAGTGTCAACGAGCCAAGCCGTAGTCAGTCCTCTCTCCAGCCGACTCTTGGGCCGGTGAAGATCATGTAATTCAGGAAGTAAAACAAACGAGCACCACCGATTTTTCTTGACATAAAATGGATACTTGGGAGTTGGCCCTGGCCTGGTAAAGGAACGCGATGTATGGCTCGAGAATCGTGTTGTTCGGGACATCCCGTTAGACCCACGCATGTCATGACGCACCTGTACGCCAGTCTATTTGAAGTTACATCCGAAAAATCGAGTTACCGTACCTAGATGCCGGATCTGCATGACCTAATTAGCCTCTGGAGAATACCTTTGTCAAGATCCTCCTCGAATGTTAAATATTGCAAGACGCAGCCCATGTCGAGTGGTATCTATTAGTATGTTCCGAATTGCGCTCATTTCTTCGAGGGCTTGTATTCATCTATGATCTTTGCGGGTTGTGTGACGAACTCATTTCGGGAGATCTCAATGAGCAGATCCCCACAGAGCCCAAACCATCTCAAATACCTACAAGAGGTCAAGGTCTCGAATGATGGTGGATCTTCCCCAGACTCCACGGCGGTCACATTTGCGTGCCAATGGGTCCAATTTGGCGGGGGGGGGCTAGGGCCGGCTTCGCAATAAACACACAGAATTCTTTGAGAGTCGACATATAGCACCGAGGAGACAACTTATTCACCCTATTCTGACTGTCAATGCAAATTGTGTCGAAGCTGTGCGAGTGCGTTGGTGCCTTGCATATCCTACTATCGAGACCAGCATGTCCTCCCTGAATCCCCAACCGCGCATACTCATTGCCGGAGCAGGAATAGGCGGTCTCAGTGCGGCTCTGTCCTTACATGCTGCCGGCTTCACAGACATACACATCTTTGAAGCGAGCTCGCAGCTCACCACCCTTGGTGTCGGAATCAATGTTCAGCCATCAGCAGTGTTGATCCTGCGGAACCTGGGTCTGTTGCCGAAACTACACGAAATTGGTGTCGAGACTAAGGAGCTCAACTTCTACAGTCGGCATGGGAACTCCATCCTTTCGGAACCACGTGGCGTTGGGGCAGGATACACGATTCCTCAATTTTCGATACACCGAGGAGAATTCCAAATGCTTCTGTTGGATGTGGTGAAGGAGCGTATTGGAGCCGACCGCGTGCATTTAAGCCACGCTTTAATAGGCTACTCACACGAGGAGAACTCAATCACTGCGAGTTTTGGTCGTCGCGGCAGTGACACTCCGGCAGAAATACCAGCTATGACGGGAAGTATTCTCATAGCGGCAGATGGCATCAACAGCACAGCACGACGCTTGTTATACCCCAAGGAGGGGCCGCCACGGTTTTCAGGACGTATTCTCTGGCGTGGCTGCCTCGAGCGTGAGCCATATCTGACAGGAGCCTCAATGATTTGGGCAGGGCATGCGAACCAAAAGTTCATCGCCTACCCCATCAGTGGCAGGTCAGCTCGAGAGGGGAAATCGCTGGTCAATTGGATAGCAGAGCTCCGAGTCCGTGATGAGAACGACCCAGATATGACTCCGCCGCCTGCAGATTGGACGAAAACGGTGCCGAAGGAAAGGTTTGCCGGTCCATTCTCCGAGTGGAAATGCGGCGGCCTCCAAATGAAAGAGCTGATCGATAGCACAGAGAGGGTCTTCGAATTTCCCATGTGTGATCGGGATCCAGTCGATAGATGGTCTTTCGACCGACTCACTCTACTTGGGGATGCTGCTCATGCGTGCGTATCCCATATCACGTCCATTTCAGGGCAAGCGACCGCTAACATCTGGTCTAGGATGTATCCCATCGGATCTAATGGCGCGACACAGGCTATCATCGATGCTGAGACTCTTGCCAAATGCCTGGTCGAGAAGCCTGGTGACATTCCAGCCGCGCTACAGGCATATCAGGATCTGCGTCTGCCGCCTACTGCTCAGATTGTAATGGCAAACAGAGCCAATGGACCCGACCATGTGTTACAGCTCGCCCATGAGCGCGCACCGGATGGCTTTGAGAACGTCTACGACATCATCCCGAAGGAGGAATTGGAGGGTATCGGCGCGGCGTACAAGGCCATTGCTGGGTTTGAAAGGGATGCAGTAAATCAAAAGGCTACAGAGACAGAACAATTGGCGATTAGATTTACACAATCTACCAAACCAACATCATAATGTAGATTCTGGTTGAATACAGATCTGTTCACCATGTTAACTAATAGACAGCGAACCTTTCCGACATTTAGGCAGCAAAAGGTCGCATGAACACTAAGCTAATATTCACGGTATTCGGAGTGACGCTGGCAGTG
Organism: Seiridium unicorne; assembly: GCA_039778275.1. Taxonomy (NCBI): domain Eukaryota; kingdom Fungi; phylum Ascomycota; class Sordariomycetes; order Amphisphaeriales; family Sporocadaceae; genus Seiridium; species Seiridium unicorne. Next base: position 336,341 of record JARVKF010000402.1, read on the forward strand.
TATATAGTACTCCGAACTCGAAGCTGATATTTAGGTCATGCGGGACGGCAACACGAACTAGCCGAATGGTCTAGAGCCTGGCTATCAACGCCGATCACCAAAGTGGCATGCACTCCAACATATTGGCACCCGATGACCTTCCCCAATACCAAGCAGCCGCCAATCAGTGTGGTCGATAAAAATGAAACAATTACTGCATATGCACGCACTCGCGTCATATCGTCCAATCACCACACAAGTAGAGCAGTCCTGAACAACGCTGCTTTAAGACTGAGCCTAGTTCGGGGTTCTGCCTGAGTTTGACCTGTATAAATAAGACTGCGAGCTGGCAAAAATGTGGAACCAAAGTCAATCTTAGACTGGCCACAATACATTACGGACATGTAGATTGCTTACGAACTGTGTTGGGTGAAAGTACAGTAGAATGGTGCTTGGTGTCAACACCATGTTGGCGAGTGATCTATTGGGAACGGAGAGAGGTTCGCGCCCGTATCAATCCTTGGTTTTCAAACCTCACTTCATTTCTCATATACCATCAAACAACACCTACTCTGCTACCAACAATCACCCAGTCTGAACCGACAGTCACCAAGTCTGAACCAACTGCATTGAACTATATTTAAAACCCGCTATGAAATCCTTCACCCCTCAGTCTCCGTGGCAGAAACTCAAGATCTGGAAGCGAGCGCTCGCGCAGCAGGCTCCAGCCCCAATGCAAAAGTCTTCCCAGAGTCCGGCTTCTTCCGGGACCAACGAGCTCCTACACTCCCGTCGCCAGCAGAAGTGCGAGCGCTTAATGAGTTGTCCGGTCATGATCGGGCCACTCTATTCAATCGTCCGTGTCCCGTCACGATTCCCTCTCTTGATATGGTTGTCAAATATGAAGCCGACGTTACTGTAACCGAGACAGAAACTCAGGTTTTGATGTATCCGCTGCCGAAAGGCCAAGTACCGACTCCAGAGGTAAGACCCTGCAGACAAGGTTTGCTACCATGGATGAGAGTGAACGACAAGCCGTGTGCAAGGAACTCAGGGGTATGGTGAATGCGTGGAGGACCTTGACGCAAGACGAACTTGACATCTATATTGGTAATGCACCTCTTGAGCGCCCCCGCATGGGCAAGTATACCTGACCCAGGCAGGAAGTATGGGTGAACGCCCACTTAACGACATCTATGTTTCTCCTCATCCAGAGTTTGCAGACCCGTTTCTGGGTTTGGATGCAGTTCAAAGGTTCCACGATGCATGTGATATCGAAATCAGTGGCCAAGTACCAACAGTGTTCACCCACAACGACTTTTGCCCTCCCAACATTCTTCTGTCTGAGGGGCCTAATCCGAAGGTGATTGCAATTCTGGACTGGAACCAATCCGGTTGGTATCCATGGTATTGGGAGTAAGTTGTAAATGACTGCCAGAACCTTCCAGTCTATCTGGTTAGGCTTTGTATACCGGTGCCTAACAGCCTGTGGCCTATCAGGACCTTTGTTTGGACCATAGACTGCCTAATAAGGCAGTATATGGTATAGACCTATTTAATACGTTTTCATTCCTTAAATAGAGCAGAAGATAGTTTCGCACCTTACACAACTTCTACTGACTACTGCAAAGCATGACGGGTAGGCCGGCTCGAGACGTGCTTTGACGCTGCCCTCCAGGAGGAATGGCACACTAGGTATATGCCCAAGATGATCGATCCAGTGGATGATGGGCTGTATTACCACCCCTGGTTATATTTCATGTTGTCAAAGATTTGACTCCACTCTGTCTTCTCTCAAAGTCGCTCTCTCTGTCCATTTTTGTGTGTGTTATGTTTATAGTTGTCTATCCCAACTGATGAGTGATAGCAGATTTGTCGTGAGATACCCACTCGAGAGGGTTTCGAGCAGCAGCATACTAGCATAACCTGATATGTGTTTTTCCAGGCAGGTACTATCCTAATAGAGCAAATCTGTAGACACTCAAACTAGGTTAATCCACATTCGCACGACTCTACGCTCTTTTGATTCGCACGAAAGGTAGCATCAGTTCTCGCTGACTTTTGTCACCCGCCAACTAGAAATGTTCGTATTAGAGCTGTTCGCAGTGGACGAATTAAGCTTTATGTCATATAGTCTGGCCACTCGCCGTCTTTCGAAACCATCATGTTTGGTGACACCACAGAAGGTACTAGCCCAGGCCACCAAGGCAGGCCTCCTGAATTATCCAATCTTCAAACAGGCCAAATCAGGTGTGAGAATTAGAAATGATTGAAGAACCACCGAGACTAGTTGGCAGTCTTTCGTTTTTTACAGGCATAAGATAATTTGTGACATAACAGATTGATAGAAATGGTTTAGTTTCCACGATGCAAGTCGGGAATTCGGGTCCCAAGGCCGAGAAAATCAGAGAGTCACCGCATGAATTGATGAATTGTTATGCAATACGTGCTGGGCACAACACTTCTTAACTCGTGCATCAGTCTGAACCGGCCTGCAAAACCGCCTTGCCCAAGTCTCTTCATAACTTCTTCTATAAGATATAGTAATTGTACTATTTAGGCTACTTTGATACCATTGCTGGCGGACTGCCACTTGACGAAATGTTCTCGTCGTGTTAAAGTAAACTATGAAATTAATAAATCGTTTATAACCGAAGATAAGCTGATCGATTACATTATCCGGGTATATTTCCTCTAGCATTTGACAACAATTCCAAATGGGAGCGACTCCGTAATAGCAAGCAATTCATAAAACCATGGTAGTTGTCATTCCGCGATGGCTCAGGTACGATTGAGACAACCTAAATGGTCAAACAAATTCTACTCATGCAACAATCTACCAACCCCAGCCCTGAGTAAAAGCAGCATACAGCTAAACCCAATTTGGCGGATAAATAAATGTGCTTTGGACCCTTAACGACCGGGGAATTTGCTGTCATGTTACACCACATATACCCCAGGTTGCACCGCATGACTAGGCCTGACCCCTCTCGCACGCCTTTCATGCACCCTGGAGATAACCCATCCGTGGTATTTGATAGATAAGAAACATTCCCGCCACACTTTTGCTCATCATTCTATATTCCAGAAAGTCCGGGCACGAGGGCGGTGCTCAGTAAGAAGATGGATTTAAGCATGGCTGATCCATCGACTACACCGCAATTTGTCGGCGTGGTCGGCGTCGCATTCCTGCTCATCTTGATAATCTTCCTTATATCGCTGGGAATCCGGCGCTATCTTCCCAGACATAGGTCAAGGGACGCAGAACGTGGTTTACCGGTCGGAGGGGAATCTGCACCATTGTTACCTGAGCCTATTCCTGGGACATCCGAGGCAAGTGACTACCAGCAGGCCGCGAGTTATGGTGCGACTGCACTCCAGCCCAGTCCGGCGGATAGGCGAGAGTCCCTGATCATAGCCGAGATTGAGGACAGGCAACAGTCGCACGAGAGTCCAGGCAGATCGGAGACGGAGAACGGCCAAGGCTCAAAGAATGCCTCGAGCCCATCCAACACGTCTGAGACACCAACTGGGCCACCTAAATCGCCAGATGAAAGGTCGAGGCATACTGTAGAGAGCCCCGAGGAGGGAGAGGAGCAGCACGCGGGTGAAGCAAAGCCCAAATCGCAGCGATCTAGGTCTACAAGCTCCAGTTCGATCATCCAAGCGGACCACGATCCGGTTTGAAGGAGCGCTGTGGGTAGTCGGAGAAACCTGCGTGAGGACCTAGAAAAATCTCAAGCAGCATGGGCAATCATCACAGTAACCGCGGTACCGTTGGTGGTGCCGAGGCTGCTCTTAATCGGAGCTCGAACAGTACTTAGTCGGGCGGATTGACAGCCGAGGAAGGAATCATCAGGAATCACTTACAAGACTGTTCGAAGCATCCTTGGCTCGGAATTCATAAGTCAGGATTACGGAATACCCTTCAGATATTGGTATGAGTGGATGGTGAAGGAAGCGGCTGGTACACTTCCCCCAACTTGTAAGACGACAAAGGCAAGAGTCGAGAGGCATCTAACAGATGAGGTTTAATGCGGGTAATGGTCTCCTACTCAAGTTTTACATATGTTGAGAGTCTGTATTAGATTCTGGTGTTTGAGATGAAGAGACGTACAAACTTTTGCATCAAACACTCGCTCCTAGGTGATTGGCCACGTGGAGTCGGCGACTCTTCCGATATTTTAGACTCGAGTTACACACCTACTAGTCTAGTGCTTGCTTATACAACAAGGCTCGTGACAGAAACATGCTTTGATGAGGCCGATACTTCGGGGAAATCAAACCTTGTGCGCCAATCAAGTCCCAAGCGCGGAAGAAGTATAAAGCCTCAACCGCACCTGTAGTGCAACTCTAATGCCTACATGTACCTGGGCCTCAGAATACTCAAATTGGAGTCCAGACCCCCGCAATATAATGCTTTTTTTGGTCCAAAAACACAGGGCGCGCGATGTTCAGCTATTGAGAAAAAGCATTTCATCATCAATGCGACCCCACATGCGCCTCTTGAGCTTCGTGTTGCTAGAGTACCCCCTTTTCGCTCATAATTCACGTTGCTTTTCAGGACGCCGTTTGCGTACCTAGCCAGGGATCGGCCTGGCCTCCACCGTCTGAGACAAGGTCTCGCAGCATGCCCTTCAGCGGCACTCGCTGTCAGCCAAACAATGGGCGCACGCCTCGGAGGCATTCTTTGCGAGTATCAAACCTGTCTGAGGGAAATACCGTACGTCCGGACACACAGGGGCGAAAAGACACTCCCTCATGCATCACCAACGCCACGCAACATATCCAGAACCACCCAAACGCACGGCATAGAACATGCCGCTGAACAGCGATTCGCTCACTTCCATGACAGCGGCCCCTTGAGCCGACGCAAAGACACGAGAATGCCGCCCTTCAACCCTAAACTCCAGAACTTTACCATCCTCGGGCCCGATGGCCAGACGTCGATCAACATCTCCATGGTCGTCATCGACGCGCAAAGGGTGCGGACTGCAAACCTGTGCATTAGCTGGGGTGTGCAGTTAGGCCTATGCCTGATGGCGCTGTTGATGGTGCTGCTCCTGATCCCGCTGAACCGCCTGCGCAGGGCCATCAACATCGTGCACCTCAGCGCGCTCGTAATCGCTGTCGTACGTTTAAGCCTGATCATCCAGTACTTCCCCGGCCCGCTGGCCGAGTTCTACGTGGTTTGGACCAAGGACCGGAATGCGCTGAGCCTGGAATACTTCAATACGAATGCCGTAGGGAACGCATTCACGGTCGTGCAGTTCGCCCTCATCCTGACGGCGCTGATCATGCAGAGCTGGGGACTCATCAAGGCCTGGCCGGACAGCTGGAGATATGCCGTGAGGGCTTCTGCGATTGTCCTCGCCATAGCGACCATTGCAGTCAAGACCCTGTGGGTGGTACACTACACTTGGGCGCTGCGCACCAACACTTTGCCAATCCCGCTGGATGCTGTGGGACTAGCAGCGACGGTGATGGGCGCCCTTTCCATCTTCTACTTCTGCGGCATATTTGCTTTCGACCTGAGCCTGCATCTAATCGCCACGAGGGGCATATTGACGAGGATGGAACGAGGCCTCACGAGCTTGGAGATCTTGGCTGTCGGCAACGGGATCCTGATGATATTGCCAAGTAAGCAATGCTCAGCGCCACCAATATTGAAAACAAGTCGCTGACCGCGTACAGCTATATTTGCAGGTCTCGATGTAGCATCCGGCTTCAGCGGGTGGCACATTCTTCCATTCGATGCCGGATCCTGGGCCATGACGCTTGTCGTCATTGGCCTCCCCCTGATCGCACTTATTGCCAGATACACGGGCCCTGGGTCGGGACCCTCTTCGCACCAAACCTCACATCAATTCTCACTGTTTGGCAGTGCGCCGGTCCAGATGTTGAAGCCGCATAACTCACTGGCGGAGAACACCATCGACAGTCGCACGGCAGGTAGCTTCATGGCTTCGGCCGCGACGACCAGGGCGAATTCCGTACAAAGCGGTGGAAGAGGGCCGTATCATGGATACAGGAGACAAAGTGTCGGAGGAGGCACTGGTGATGGGGAGTTGGGAATACAAGTGAGGCAAGACATTTCAGTCATCCTCGAGGGACGAGGTCCGACCGAGCCGAGTCACCATTCAAGGGAACTATGATAATGGTATACAAGCTAGAAAGCCAGGTAATGCTAATAAATCTCGAACACCACGAGCGAAATATTTAAGCTGTGGCAGGCGTGACGTCCGTACTGGTATATGTTGCACAGCTCTGCCCCTGGATGTCCACTGTCATCTGTGCGAGATCATCGTGGCCGCTAGCACAAGCACCTCCACTGGCGACCAGCTCCCCATTGGCGAAGGTGACAAGCTCAATGCCAGAAGCAGTACAGTCCTCAGCCCTGAAGTGCGTGCCGTTGAAGCCCACACACGCATCGACGCCGACCAGATCTGCCCTAAACCCGGCCGTGAAGGTGCGCTGGACCTTGAGGGGAGAGGACCCGGACGAGAGGGTCGTTGGGGTAATTTGGCGGTCGGCCGCTGTGTTAACACATGCAGCATCCACTATCTCGCCTTTCGTCGTCCGTTAGTGAACTGGCAGTCATGGAATACATGACGATGTCGGCACATACCGTTGTTTCTGAAAGTCAAACACTCATTTCCTGGAACACCGCCCACCTCCTTGAGAACCTGGGCGCTTCCGGACGCAGCAGAGGCGTTGTTATTAGCACTAAAATAAAGGGAAAATGTGCGAGGTGCTCTCGTGGCGCTCACCATTTATAACTGCTTTTAGCGCTAGTAAAATCGATAAAAAGTTTATTTTTATATAATCATAATATTATTAATATAAATTAATTAGTATTATTAAAAAAGATTTTATTATTTTAATAATTTTTATAACGTTTTTAAATTTTATTATTATTAAAATTAATATTAATTAAAAAGTTTTTAATTATTTAAAAAAAAGCTTATAATAAATTTTTATAAATTATAATTAAAAAATAATTTAAAAATTTAATAATTATAATTAAATTAATAAACTTTTTTTTATAAAAATTATATTTATAATTTATTTTAATATATTAAATAAAATATTTAAAATAATAAATAAATATTATATTTATAAATTTAATATAAGTATTTATCGCAATACGTTAAGGGAAATGCGATGCGATAGAATTATATATTGCATGTCGTTAGGCATGCCTGCAAGCGATCGAAACCCGGGTTCCCGCACGTGCTTCTAATTATCCTTCCCCTGTGTAACTAACTATTCCATGTGCTAGCAGTCAACGTAGCATGCAGCAGTCATTAACGCCACCTTGAGCGCAGAAGTTATAGAGGAAGTGGGGCACAGTTAGAGGCAGGAAAATGCTCATGCCTGTACTTTACTAGGATATAAGGTTCGGTATTATAAATATAGATGTAAACCGTGTCGCACGTTCTTACCATTCTATAATCATGTCGGTTAATCTGGAGACTATAATGCTATAATTGGGAAGGTCGGGTATCGAGTATATGAGTAGGTTTTTTTCTGCTTTGTTAAAGGGAAGAAAAGGGTATAATCGACGTTTTAACATAAAAGAATTATATAAGGTTTTATTGAATCGAAATTTCACGTATCGAATATATGCCCATTTCCAAGAACTCGTATAACTCCCGTTCCTTCGTCCAATGTATATATGCCTCACCCACAACCGAGAATCTCCCCTTATAATCGTCACCCGCCAGCGGCCTTAAAAGTATTGGCATATCGCACCCACCAATGACGGTAAGAACATCACCGGCTCTTGCCGCCGCAGGAACGATGCCGAAGTACCCTTTGCGCGTAGTGATCAGCCTTCGCCATCCCAGCCGCATCATCGCACTCATCAGGGCCTCGCGGTGCAAATCCGTGGTTCTGAGGGGCCGCGGCGCAGTTCTCGCGACCTCGAGGATCTTCTCACCGAGACCCTTCTTGGGCTCGAAGACCAGTGACTCTAGTGACCACGAGTCGAAGAGCTGCAGTGTGCGGTTGCGTCGGTAGAAATCCTTGAGCCCAAAAATATTGCTGTCAATGCCCCTAAGACCTAGCTCCCAGATAAGAGGGTGGAGTACTGCGCTTGACTGCGTGGAGCCTGTGTGGTCGGACTTCGAGCTGTCCCCTGTCAAGGTGCGGGCAAGGGCTTCGCGTGTAGCATCGCGATCGCCATAGGGGCTTTTCGGCGGATGGAGGGTATTTTGGGGATAGGAGCGATCAGATTCAGTAGCGTGGAAGGCGCTTAGGGTGGTGACTGTATCGAAAATAATGCCTTTAATAGTGAGAAGGTTGTCGCTCGTGATCTGGACGGCTGCCAATGGCAAACCAGAAGAGAACTGGACGCGGTTGGCAAATGGCAGTGCCGGGTTGCGCGGACAGGACCAGCAGATTACCCAGGATGGCAGGCCGTGCTCGCAGCCGCGGTAGATGGTGCGATGCCTGTGGATGAGTCTCGGCACTCGTGGGCGTGAAATGTGGGTGCTTTTTAGATATCGAGTTCCTATAGATGGCACTGGACTGTTCACAAGCCGTAGGCCGTTGAGGTTGCCGCTCACCAAGAGGCGCGCTGAGAACAGGATGAAGGTCTCAGGCGCCCCACGAGTGTAGTCAGGAACGATTCGAACATTGCTGGAGATCTGAGGCAGTCCGAGGATGCCGTATACGCGGTCTCTGTCATCTGCAGCGCTAGCCTCACTGCTGATAAGTAGGGCGTCGTATATATCATTGCTCATCGCCGAAGGTAATGTTTCCACGGACTGCAATGCTATTATTCCGCCTGGCCTTTCCCATAGCTTCTCCGAGATCCCATACGTATCTTTCACCTCACGGTTCCATCTCTGTTTGATTTTGCCGGTTCCTCTTGCAGAGAAGATGATGTATCGACCCAATGCACTGCCATCCGCTTTCATGAGATCCAGAGCCTTTAGGATATCCCCAAGAAGTATAGAGCTACCCCCACAAAGCATAGGCGAATTTTTGGCTCCGAGAGCGACTTCTTGAATGATCCAAAGCCTGCGCCAGTACGGTCTACTAAGCAGGCGATAGAGAGCATAAAGCACAGCTTTGCGTATTTCTAGCATTGTGTGAGAATGCATCCATTGGAAAAACGGGAGTCGAACGACGTAGAACTCTATCCGTCTGTAAAGACTGGATAAAACATCTTCCTGCTGTGAGTGGAGACTCATGTACTGGAGTGCTAACATTGCGAGATCACTTCGGTTCTCCTCAGGCCCAAGCCAGATGACAACGTGCCACGCGGACTGATATATGTCCTTCATCCGCGCAACTTGAGCTGCACGCTCATCCAAGTCTGCTTGGTTGATACATAGTGCGTCAACCCAGACCAAGAAACCTTGCTGTATGCGACTGTGGTTTCGCAACTCTCGTAAAGCCGCCTCGAGATTGGCCGTCACCTGTACAGGCATACCATTGACGTATATTTCGCGTGTAATGGAGGCATCGCCCCACACGTAGGACAGGGCAACAAAATCGCCCCAGGTGTACCGCCAAGGGAGGTCAGCCTCTGCATCTTGGTTTGGATGCCATGCTGTTGTTGGATTCTGAATTCTGACCTTTGGCCGGTTTGTTCTGAGGCAGTTGGGCGTTCGCAAAGATGGTACTTCCGGTATACGGAGCCACGGGAAGACGCGTTCTAATAAACTCCTTTCAAAGAGAGTATCGAACTGCGATGCCTTGTCAGCAGGATCGACCACATTCACCGGCCAAGTGCCATTACTTCCTTTCGTCGCACTGCTGCTAGTACCAACAAGATGTGAATCTTCAAGCGAAGCATGTAAAAGGCTGCAATGCACTGGACCAGTGGCGTGAACTGGATCATCCGTTTGCGTGGCTAGTCGAATGAGTCGAATATCTTGGCGATTGATGAGCGGGTTATAATGTAATTTTTGTGGCATTTTCACTCGGAAATTCCAGCTCAATATCCGAATCAGTGAGGTTCATTAGCTATCGATCAGCTGGCTGTGAGTAAAAGGCTGTTTTCAAAGGTTTGCACGGATGGCCATTTTGTTTCGAAGTGAGAAGGATTCCTGTAACACGTGACCCAGCGCCTGAATGGATCCGCTACCAATAAAACAGATCTGTTACTTTCCTTTCATTCGCCAAATGTACGACCAGCTTTAACTAATGTAGTATCATTAATTGATCCATTTATTTTACGCACTTGTCGACCAATACGATGTAACGTTTGGGGCATGTTAAAAATTAAAACCGTTAATTAGTTAGCGTTACACTTATAATTTAACACTTATTAACCGGATACCTTTATTAACCGGACTGTTATTTTAATTAGTTTACATTAAAAACTCACCTACTTTGCTTAATTATAACTTTATTAGTTTTTAAAATATTATAAAGTTAAATTAATAAGTAAATAAAAGATTTTTTAAAGTTTTTAATAAAGTTACGATTTAATTTTAAAATTTACTTAAAAGGATTATTTCCTTTTTTATTTAAAATATTATAATAAATAATATATAATTATTTTAAATACTTTTTTTTTTCTTTTTTATTTATTATAACCTTTTTTTAAAGTTTTAATAATTTAATAATAATAATTAAAAGATTTTTTATAATTATTATAATAATTTTTATAAATTTTTTATTTAAATTAAATATTTTTTTTATAACGTTTAAATTTTATATAATCGATTTTAATTTAAAATTATTTAATTTCCTAATTTTTAATTAATATTATAATTATTTAAATTTTATAAATTTTAATTATTTTATATAATAAAAACTATATAATAAATAATTTTTATATAATTAAATTATATATTTAACGGTTATTAATTAATATTTTATTTTATATAATTTTTATAATTAATAAATTTAAAATTAATTTATAATTAATTTAAATTTTAAAATAAAAAAAAGCTTTTAACCGGTTAATAAATTAATTATTTATATATTTTTATATTATTTTAATATAATATTTTATAATAACTTTTTTAATTTTAATATAATAATGGAAAAAGTTAATTTTATTAATTAACGTTAAATTTATTAAATAATTAATTTTTATTAATTCTTTTTAATAAATTATTTT